>JAPKLW010000109.1:583170-725322 GCA_026898455.1 Plectranthus barbatus | reverse complement strand
AACCACCTCCCAGATAAGACATGAGACCAAATCTGGATCATTCATTTTATTAATAAACGGTTCAGATTAAATCTGGACTTTTAAAAAATTTCGCTGCATCTATAGTGCAAAAAACTTGCAAATAAGGGTAAATATGTCAAAATAACATAAACTGAATCTTCCCACGAGATTTTTTTCGAATTTGACGGGAGTCAGTTCCCGAATTTACAGGCCACGATAATAAACTCCAACCTACCGCATTAACTCAAAAACAAAAACTACCCACCGTAAAAAAAAAAAAAAAAAAAAAAACTTACCACACAGGCGACAAAACAAATTAACTGCAACTCTATCAAATATCATTACTTACAGTTAAAACTGTTAGAGTACAACACTAAAACTGCACTATTACAGGCGATTTAACTGCAGTTTTTTTTAAAAACAAGAAATCTCTGAATTTCGTTTACATTAAATTTAACTATTGGAAAGTAAACCAGAATTTCTATGACTGTAACAATAACAAACTATACATGCAATATTACATAACAATAAGCATCAAATTTTGTATACACAAATTGATTTCATAATTATAAGTCAAACATATTACAACTGCAACAATTCACAACTATTACTGCAAAATTACAGGCGACAATAATGCACTTGCTGCACGCAATTCTTTTTCGAAATGAGGATGAAATAAAAACAATGATAAATCACAATGAAAAGTAAACGAAAAAAAAAAACGAAAACAAATCTTCGACAAAATTAAAAAAAAAAAATCCCCACCAAAAGTGGTTACAACCAGTAATTCGAAATTATAGGGATTAGTTATATGATCAAATTTCATATACCAAAACTACCCTAGTAAAATAATAAAATAATTAAAATAATTACAAGAAAATAAATCCTAGATTAAATCTTAGCCACACAAATCAAAAATTGGACGGTGGATATAAAGTTCTCATGTCTTATCTGGGAGGTGGTTCACATATGATTACTCGTCTATATATATATATATATATATATATATATATATATATATATATAAGAGTTAAGTATTATAAATTTGTTCGATTTTTTATGATTACAAATTTTAATATATTATTTCATTTCATAGGCACAAAACCAATTTCTGATACCTCAAGGATCCAGCAGAATTAATTATGAAATTAGAGATGATAATATGAGGAAAAAGTTGGAATCCCATGTAGAAATATCGAATCGTGCCATGCATTATCTGGATTATTTTCCATCGTATATACACAAATATGTTGTCAATATTGTTGATGTCCATTCAGATGGACACTGTGGTTTTCGTGCAATTGCGAGTTTACTAGGATTTGGAGAAGATTGTTGGTTAAAAGTTCGAAATGAACTGATTGACGAGTTGTGCAATAATGAAAACTTTTATGTTGATTTTTATGGGTCTGTAGAATCAGTTGCTAAGTTGCGTGAAGCTTTAGCTTATTCTATTGCTCCTGCTCCATATAAGAATTGGATGGTATTGCCAGACATGGGTCATTTGGTTGCGTCTAGATATAACGTGGTACTCATTCATATATCTGAAAAGCAATGTCTCACATATCTTCCTCTGCGAACTAATCCATTGATGAAATCACAACAAAGGATAATATCAATTGGATATGTGAGCAACCATTTTGTACAGGTACTTATTGAACACTTATAATATTATTATGTTTCAGTTTTTATCATGATTATTTAATACTCCCTCCGTCCCGGTGAAGTAG
This sequence comes from Plectranthus barbatus, assembly GCA_026898455.1. Lineage (NCBI taxonomy): Eukaryota > Viridiplantae > Streptophyta > Magnoliopsida > Lamiales > Lamiaceae > Plectranthus > Plectranthus barbatus. The sequence goes on along the minus strand of JAPKLW010000109.1, from coordinate 723,595 downwards.
TCCCTTTTCTTTTCGGCACGGGAATTAAGGGTTGTGAGTGTAGTGGAATTAATATTTTATTGGTGAGTGTGAAAAAGGTTGCCATTTTAGGAAAATGGGACTATTCTATAGGACAAACAAAAAAGGAAAGTGGGACTACTTCAATGGGACGGAGGGAGTATTTATTATAATGCAGGTTTTCTTGGATGATCAATCACCTATACCTCCAATTGTGCCGAATTGGAAACACTTTAGACTTGATTCTGCTGCAGGGTGGGATAATTTATATTTAGATCGAATCAAAGATTTTATAGCCTTGTTGCCAGTAACTTCCGATTCTTTGAGTGGAAAAATCATCAACTTAGAGATTCATAAGTGTATACTATTTTTTGTTAATTTCTTCTTATTTTTAATGTATGTGAGATAAATTGGTTTCTTTATGATTTGTTTATTAGTACAGTTAGCGGGGTGTTGGTTGGCTGATCCTTGGATGCAGCAGTTGGTTGGAAGGTGTGTTTGTGTTGCAGTTGGATGCTGTGGGGGATGTTTCAGCAGCTTGTAGGCTGCTTTTCGTGCTGCTGCTTCTTCAGCTGCTGGATGGTTGTGTGCAGGGCTGAGCAGGCTGCTGCTGCAAAGGGGATGGTGCTGCAGCCTGCTATAGGCTGCTGTTTGGATTTTGCAGACGTATGGGGCTGCGGTTGGTGATTTGGAGGGCTGCAGGGTGCTGTTCTAGTAGCTGTTTTGATGCAGTTTTTGCTGCTGTTGGGATGTGTTTGCAGCTGTTCTAGAGGCTTCTCTTGGCATGGTTTTCCTTTTTTATTGTGCCTACCACCATTCCTGGCCATTTCAATGCTTTTGTAATTGGATTGATGAAACATGATAAATCAATCTACAGTATTTAATACTTTTATTCTGTAAATTTCTTTATGAATTTTACTGCAACTTGAGTAAAAGAGCTACTACATGTTTTTGTCTAGCTATAATGCAATATGATTTATCTATATCTTCTGACGAACAACGGCTTATACAGTTTCCTTTGATCATGTAGGATGAAGCTTTCTTCTTCTTCTTTTTTTCTTGGAATATGAATACATATATGAAAAGAAGACTTACAGCCTTACAAGATAAAAGTACTAGGTATGGGTTCCATTTGGTGGCCCATAACTAAAGATAAAAGTGCTGATCCACCTAACAGATTGGATCAAACTAATGACACCAGCCTAAGTTTATTCTAACTAAGGCAGATAGTGAATAACATACGCAGCACCATTACAGGGCCCTAACATATGCCCCTATTCTATTCAAAATAGTAGCAGCACTGTATCAATATCAACAACAATGAGCTCCATCTTGCAACATGCCTCAATACTGTCATCGTAGAAGCGTGCACCCAGAGGTGTTGAGATTCGGTCCAGTAAATTCCACGCCGTCCAACTAGGTTGGCCGAAGTAAAATAACTATCATCCCGACTCACCTGTCGTACTACTGAAACAACCCAATCAGATTGGCCTCTTTTTGTAATAAAACCACTCTAGCTGCAGCTAAGTCCCAGCATTTTTCAAGATAATAAACATCCTACTAAGCTCAAGTAGTGTAGAAAAACCGGCTGTTCGTAGAACCAGCTGGAGCAGAAAAATTCTAACACGTGTGGAGTTCCATGTTAGCAGTAACAACATCCACTGAGTAATTCGCAAACGACACTCTGTATGTATCACATTTTATTTCTTTAACAGAGACCGATGCATTAGGTTGAACGCCATTGAGCACAACGTTATTTCTATCGAACCAAAGCCTGTTTACAGTTATGAGCAGCGCCAGCATCCTCGCTTTTTGTACCAAACTTGGTACATTTTTGAGTCTTCTTATCCACTTAATAGCTCCCTCCACCGAGTTCAATGGCTTGTCAAGCTTCAGCCAAAGCTTTATATCACCCCAAACACCCTTTGTAAACCTGCAGTCAAAAAATAAATGTCGATTAGATTCTGAATTTTCATTACAAAGAGGACACTCATCCGGCACATCAACACCCAGAGCAATCATTCTGTCTCTAGTTTTCAGTCTTCCAGATATTTGGCAAGTATAATAAGCAGAGTTGAATCTATGGCCGATGCAAGTTCAAACAAAATTCAAAACTCAAATTATTTACAATAAACATCAGACCTGCACCAGATACAATTAATCTCTTTGTAGAGCATCACGACAATTTGCCAAAGCTACAACATAGTGCTTTAAGTATAAATACACTTTCAACATGTCTCGGCCTTCATCAAATTTTGTTTGCTCCTAGATATAATCCCAGCAAATTTCTAGAGCTTGCTTCATATTTAACTGAAGATGATATCCAAGTTTCATACAGCACAAATCACCTTTCTTATATCCAAGTTTTTTTTTCCTTCCCTCGTTTGCAGCATCAGAATCCAGAGTTAGTAGCAGAAAAATGGAAACAAAATTCAAAGACTCCGCAAATAGTTCTCGATCACGAGGGCTCTGTTGCAGTATCAGGAGCTCTCTTTAGAAAATCAAGTCTGGTCTGTTTGCTTTTGGTAAGCTTCGCAGCAGCTATACCAGGAACACAAAATCACAATTAATAAGCACAAATGAGACTCGTTGACTCAGTGTTATTCATTAATCACGACACTACCTTGAGCCTTGTCGAGTTTGTTGGACTTCAAAACAGCCGATTTCCAGTCATCGTTCATGGGTACCTATATTAACAGTTTCGGATTGGAAAATAAAAAATGAATTATCTTTTAACAAACATCAGCACCTGAAAGATGGAATTTTGATAAATGCATAGAAAAGCCCAGCAAATGCGTCACTGCATAATCCTAGGACACCTCTTGAAGTCGCATCAGACGTTTGATCAAAATAAAGCTCCTCAACAATCTGTTGACTGATCCTATTCACAACCTAGAAATGTTTCAAAAACAATAGAAGATTAACAATCTAAGGTCTTACTGCCATAAACACGAGCCTCCAAAGTTTCTCAGCGCTAGAAGGCGTGAAGCTTCCTCCCTCATTCCCCGGATTGCCATTGTCGTCGGAAGACTTTAAGTCGCCCTGCTGCTTTTTCCGGCAGGATTTTCTTGAGAGGTGGAGATTGAGGCGGAAAGTGAAGCGGCGGCTGAGGGCTACGCCATTTTTTTGTTGGGAAAGACAAGTTTGGATAATGGGGCTGAAAATAAGTATTTATTTATAATTAATGGTAGTGAAAAAAAAGGGCCGTTAAACTAAAGTTAGTAAATATTTTTATGCTGTTAAGTAATTTTGACACATGGCAATAATTTGTGACACATGGCAATAATCTAATGGTGGTACAGGAGATGGGGCACAAAGTGGAACAGGTGATCTGAAGCCTCGACATGATAAACTTCGGTCAGATTTGGATAATGCAGACCCCAGTTCTGCTCCACACCCGCACCCTTCCGATTTTCGTTATACATCGCGAATATGTAAGTCTTGATTTTTCTCCCGGGCCTCCTCGGTGTTCCTTTTCCCGATGACACGTGCGCGATCAGATTATTCACGTATGTTCGAGCATTCTCCACACTCGCATCACTCCCTCCAGCCGTCGGCCACCCCGTCTCCGACACGATCACCTCCACATTCGGAGCACCCACCTTTTCTAACGCAGCATAAACTGAATCCGTCATGGCGTCAAACAAGTTGAGATAAGTGTTGTGACCATCTCTTACAGCGGGGGCTTTGTCGTTAAACAGGGCATACTCTAACCGCACGTGTCTAGGATCCCTAACACGAGCGTAGTAAGGGTACACGTTGTTGAATTTAGTAGTGTAGAGGGGAGAAAATGTAATGTTGGAAGGAGAATAAGGGGAAAACTAATTTTTATTTTATAATCTTGTGTTACCAAATACAAAGTAAAGCCACTATTTAAAGGTAAAATATAAAGCAAAATTATTCTAACTAACTCTCACTTCCGGCACCTTCCGGATCCTTCTCGATACTTCCAACAACCCCCTCAAGGTGGACATGGGTGCATAGCAGAAATGTCCAACTTGGACACAAGTAATAAAGGGAAATTCAATTCCCTAATCCAATGGCAAATGCCAAATCATACAATGACGAAAGCCAAATTAAAGGTGAGATATCATCACCATATCCATGTAAAAATGCATAAAGCATCAATGGCACAATGGCCAAATCAAAGCTGAAAATCGTCAGCTAATCCGGTAAAATGCATAAAGCATTAAGATCTGAGTTGCAGAAGCATCAAGTAGCTATGCTCAAGATCAATCCAAGAACACGAGCATCAGAAGCATCAATTAGCTATGCTCAATGTCCAATATCCATGCATAAAGCACAAAATCAAACTACATCAATCAATCGTGTAGTAAACATCAGGTGTGTTACCATAAACAACATCGACAAAAGGTTATAGCTGCAACACCGCAACTAAGTATACAACAGCATCCTGAAACCAGCAACAAAGTGTAGAACAACCCACAAATTGTGGCAGCAACAGCTGTAGAAAGGTGCAGTACCCCTGCACCAACAATATCCACAACCGCACACAACACATCAGTAATTTGTAGCAGAAATGCAGCATCCAACCATAAGGCACCATCCAAACTGCAAAGATGATATGCAGAAAACAGGCCCTGCATCTTCTCCACAAAATTCACTCTGAAAAACCAGCCCACCACCAAACTTCATAATGGCATCATCGAATTCAGGAAACACCCAAGAGCACCAACACAAAACTCAGCCAAGGGTGCAGAGCTACTTTGCGCCAAAACATCACAAAACAACAACAAACAATCTACAGATAGCAAAACAGCTGCAGAAATAACACAACACCCCACCAGTTCCAACAGCAATGAAACACTCAAAAACAGTAGCCGTGCAACCAACAATAGCAATAGGCTGCAATGAAACAGACTCTGCAACCTTCAAAGCAGAGAGAACACACCAGCAACCGAACATTTTAAAGCAGCAGCAAGCCGAAGCAGGAAATAACAAATCATTGCTAATGAGCCCAAACAACAGCAACATAATGTTGTCTTCGTAAACATTAGATCCAACCAGACAAATAGTAGCAATTATGGAACCATATTTCTCTTCAACAAACCATCCCCAATCCAAAGAAGGCTCATGTAGTCATAAACATCTCTAAGATATCCAGGAAATCCACCAACAACAAACTCATAATAGCATAATAGAATGAAAATAATTCTGCTAAAATCACCTACAGCAGCGACAAAAACCAAAAAATAAAACTTACTGGCGGCAGCATAAACAGTCGCTCCAAGCGATTTTAACTCGCAGTGGCGTCGATCGGCATCGCAGAGCAGTCAGAGCCAAAATCGTTCTCTTCAAAGAGAAATCATCGGAGTACCAACAGGCAACATTGCCGACGGCTTCTCGCAAAGCAGATTTTGGGGATCTCAATCGTAGATTCATAGGAAAATGCAGCAGCGGCTCTCGACCTCGATCGTAGATCTGGACTCCTGGAATACAGAATCGTGTCACAAAAAATCCAAGGTTTGACAAAACACAATCGCCGATGGAAGGCGAACGGAACAAACACCAGTGAGAGTGAGGCCGGCCGAGAAGACTCCAAGATCGCACAGAAATATCCAAATAAAACCTCCAAAATCGAGCAAGGATCGCCCAAGAAAACCTCTGTCGCCCGTGTGCCGTGGTGCTCTGTCGAAGAAACCAAATCAGGAGGCTCATCGTCACTTTCATCGGCTGCACCATCCATGGCAGCCACTGATTCCATCTTATCCTTATTCGATCGTAACCTGGCTCGTTGATACCATGTTGAATTTAGTAGTGTAGAGGGGAGAAAATGTAATGTTGGAAGGAGAATAAGGGGAAAACTAATTTTTATTTTATAATCTTGTGTTACCAAATACAAAGTAAAGCCACTATTTAAAGGTAAAATATAAAGCAAAATTATTCTAACTAACTCTCACTTCCGGCACCTTCCGGATCCTTCTCGATACTTCCAACACACGTCGACGAGTAGAGGGTAGTTTTTAGATTGTAAAAACTGTGCGATTTGAGTCATGACGGGCTTCGCTTCGTTGGAGAATTCGCCTCTGGATGGAGGGTAGGAGGTTGATAACACTTTCATGGATACGGTGGTGGTCACCGGTATGGATAACTTGGCTTCCACCAAGGCGGCGTCGATGTTCTTCATTGCGGCGGGGATGTACTGCGCTTCTTCCGAAGGGTATACATCATCTCCTAGTGATATGCACGTGATTATGACAGATGAATGATGAGGAAGGATGTTGGTGTAGACCCACGCCGCCACCGTCGATTTGTGGGAAGCTAGTGATTTCATGTCTTCATTGTATGAACCCACGATCACTGATATCCCGGAGTTGTGCAGCGCCGTCAGCACTCCGTTGTTGGGTTGGAGAATCCTGATGCTCCCGACTTTCATCTCATGCAGCCGCGAAACGGAGCGTGATGGGGTCAGGAGATTATCTCCGAGCAATCCGTAGTTGATGCCGATTGCTTCCGAGACGGGATGATGCCATCTAACATGGTAGACTTCTGTGAGATCGGGGTTGTATAAACCCCAGAAACGGCCGACGCCTTGAGGCTTGAGATTTTCGTTGAAAATGGAATATATGTAAGCTTCAATCTCCCTCCCCGGCATCCTCGGAGTTCCCTGTCGCGTCGACACGTGTCTGATCAGATTATTCACGTATGTCCAAGCATTCTTCAAGTTGGCATCTCCGCCGCCATTCGTCGGCCAACCAGTTTCCGACACGATGATCTCAACACCCGACCCCCCCGACCTTCTCCATTGCAACATGCACAGAATCGATCATGGCATCAAACATGTTCCGACAAGTGAAGGAGCCATCACGAACGACAGTACGACCATGTTTAAAAAGCACGAAATCCAAATCTACGTGTTGAGGGTCCCTCACTCGCGCAAAGTAAGGGAAAACGTTGACGAGGAGAGGGAATTTGTTGGATGACAAGAATCTCGTGATCTCGGTCATGAGACGCCGGGATTCATCGAAGAAGACGGCGGCGGAAGGAGGGTAGGAGGTGGATAATACCTTCATCGAAACAGCGGTGCTAACCGGTATGGATAAATCGGCGGCAGCTAGGGCGGAGTGAAGGTTCTGCATTGCTTTAGGTGTCTTCTCTGACAAAACATCATTTCCCACTGCTATACACTTGAATTTGACGTAGGAGCGATGTGGGTCTTAACCCATTCCGTCGCCGCCGAGAGTGAGCCCAAGTCTTCAACCCGGGCTCCGACGATCACCGATATGCCGGACCCGTGTAGGGCGGTGAGCGCATCTTCGTCGGGTAGGTAGAGCCTAATGTTCTTCATATTAATTTCATGGAGTTTTGAGATAGTGCTTGTGGGAGATGGAAGGTTGTTTCCATCTCGTCCATAGTTGATGCCTATGGCCCCATCAACGCCCGATCAATAATATAGATATCAAAGAATTTATATATGAATAAAAAACTCACGAAAATAAATCATGCTATTATTTGTTATAAACTAAGTACCTGGATGGAGACTCAGCAAGAAAGTTAATAGAAATGATAGAGCGTAAAGCTTAGCAGCTTTATCCATAGTATTTGCTTTTGCTATGGATTGAGATGAAAAGAGTGATGGGGTTAGTGCATTATTTATAGTAAAAGTCTGAAAATTATTATGAGTATTAGATTGGGATGTATAAATGTATGCATGCAATCATATTTAAAATTTTGGGAATTATAAACACTCCCAGATTGACAAGATAAAATTTCAGTTACGATGCATTTATATATTCATGGAAAATCAAACATCCCATTGATTGAATAGGTTAATTCAATTTGAAAGATCAGGACAGGTTAATCACTTGTTTCAAATTACTATTACACAAACCTAATTAGTTGGGTGATTAAATCATATATTGGTGAATGAAACTCCAACTAAATCTCATTCTTTGAAGTCTCAATGTATTTTACATTTTAACGCATTCTTCTCTCTCTAATTTCTATCATTGGAAATAGGGATGTCAATATAGCTCGGGACCGACGGGTTGACCCGAATAACCCAAGCAAAACACCGAATTAGGGTTGAAAATTTCTTAACCGATAAGAAACCGGGTTAAAAGGTCCGGACTAAACGTGTAGCGGGTTAAACGGGTTGGCCCGACAGGCTATTCCATTTTTTAAAAATAAATATCAAGATATTTTAATAAAATTAAATCATTAAATATTATAAAAATAAATATCAACTACTTTATACTAGACTTATTTTTTATTTAGATGGAAGTATTTAAGTAAATTTTATGCATACCTATATTTTTACTATTGAGAAATATTATTTTAAATAAATAATTTAATAGAATATTTGAGAAACTGTTAATAAATAAATACTTATTATAGTTTACTTTATGTCATAACAAATTATTTAAGATAATTGTGAGATATCATCAAATTTTTATGATATATAATAAATTATTATTACTATTATTATTATATTGTAATATGATATATCATGCAATATTCTTTTGTAATCAGTATATTTAATTAATTTATTTAATACAATATTATTGGAGTTATATAATTAAACAATGTGATTGTTTAATTTATATAATGTCTTAATATACAATATTTTATGTTAGTACTAAATTATAAAAATAATTATATATATATATATATATATATATATATATATAATTTTATTAATAAAATAATAAATATTTAAACTTAATAAAAAAATCATAATTTTGTCAGCCCGAAAATCGAAGGGTTAGGGTTAAGATTGAGAATTTTCAACCCGACAAAAGTTGCAGCCCGTTTAACCCCGACCAATTAACCCACAGCCCAATAAAACTGGCCCAAAATCCGACGAGTTAGCCCGTCTTACACCCCTAATTGGAAATTAAGGGAAAATATAAGGGGAGAGGATACTTACTCTCTTGTGCAATAAATACCATTAACAATAAATTAAATTAAATTAAATACGAAAGATCTCATTATTAATACCGTGTGATTTGAAGACACAAACTGAAGTAATATTATTTCACTATAAAATGGAAAACCTCAGTAATCTTATACAATTTATTCCAAGATTTCAATATATATATAAACACCAACAGCAGCTTCTATGGCTGCCGCTGTGTTTTATTATTCTTTAGCAACTTTCTTCACTTCGTTGCTGTATATTACTCGTCCAAGTAAGAACATCATCATCATTATATTATCATGATCTCTGCATGCATTCATTTAATTCAAATTTCATTTTAATTTGAAATATATATATAGTTGAATGCTCATCTTCTTCACTGTGTAGAAGGAGCTGCAGCTGGAGCGGTAGGCATCAACTACGGCCTCCTCGGAGATAATCTTCCGCCGCCGTCACAGACGATAGCGCGGCTGAAGGAGATCAACGTCACCAAAATCAGACTTTTCCAACCCCAACAAGAAGTGCTCACAGCCCTACACGACTCCGGCATCTCAGTCATCGTCGGCGCATATAACCAAGACCTGCAATCACTGGCGTCCAACATCTCCGCCGCCGCCGCCTGGGTGGAAGCCAACATCCTCCCTCACTACTCCTCCGTCAACATCACGTGCGTCGCCGCAGGAAACGAGGTGTTCCCGGGGGTACTTACCCAGTTCATTCCTGGTGCAATGCAGAATCTGGACGCCGCCCTCGCCGCCGCCAACTTATCGATTCCGGTCAGCACCGCCGTCTCCATGGGGGTACTAGCCAAATCCTACCCTCCCTCCGACGGCGTCTTCATGGACCCGCTTATGTCTGAGATTGCAATGTTCTTGTCGGAGAAGAAGTACCCTCTGCTTGCGAATGTGTACCCTTACTTCGTGCGTGTGGCGGATCCCGCCGACGTGGATTTGGAATACGCTCTGTTTTTGGAAGGGAAGACGGTGGTGCATGACGGCGCTTGCACTTATACCAACATATTTGATGCAATGACGGATGCAGTCTACGCTGCGTTGGAGAAGGTGGGAGCGGCGGATGTGGAGATCATCGTGACGGAGACCGGGTGGCCGACGGGCGGCGGGAGTGACGCCAGCGTGGAGAATGCGGCGGTTTATGTGAATAATCTGATACAGCACGTGTCGTCGGGGGCAGGGACGCCGAGGAGGCCGGGGAAGGAGATTCAGACATATATATTCGCCATGTACAATGAAGATCAGAAGGCTGAAGGTGTGGAGCAACACTGGGGGCTGTACTACCCTGATCTCCAACAGGTTTATCCTGTCAATCACTTTTGATTTTTGTTTGTTTTGATGTTTTTTTTTTGTAATAATCTCCTACCAATTGAAAAGGAATAAGTGGATGTTGCATACAACACACAAGATTCCCATATAAATGATGTGTAGCTGTTTTCATTAGTTGAATGTTTTGTTGAAGAATGGAAAGAAGAATATCCTGCTATGCTGCTTCTCTATCTCTGTATACCTCTGTTGAAAGAATTCCTGGAAAACAAAATCATGATTAATGCAAACTTGCTTTATCGATATGATAGTAATTACATGCATATAAAATACTATCTTCGTCCCGATTTATTAGTCCCAAACGAAAATGACACAATAACTAATGCATGTGAGTGTAGTTGAATTAATAATTTATTGGTGAGTGTGAAAATTTTATCATTTTAGGAAAATAAATGGGACAAACAAAAATGGGACAGAGGGAATATTACCTTAAACTGCAAATAATTAGGTTATCTGATTATGACAAGTGTTGTCACAAGGATATGCACAGTCGATGTCCTTGCTTGTACATCTGCTGAAGTACCAGTCACCTACAGCTTCTGAGATTGTCTGCCAAACAGTAAAACAAATGCTCAATCCTAACTAACTTAAGTGTTGAAGAACTCAAAAAAAAAAAAAAAAAAAAAATTGAGCATGAAAGTTATGAGTTGACAAACCTTATTGTGAACTCTTGGAGAGTCAGGAGCTAACCAGGTGTCCTGTGATTCACTCTGGCAATGAGCAAAGCATGAATTTATGTACATCCCACCTCTTGTTGAATTGGTATAAAAAGGCTGCAATGTTTCAAGCATGTATTTCCTGAATCCTGGGAGAAACAAACCCACATGATTAGTTTCTCATTTATTTAGTGAATGCACTGCTAGTCATGATGTCTGGGAAGGGAGAGCAAACCTTGTAAAGTAGCTATTTGGACGGCGTTACATGTCTTCGGACTGAGTTTGCAATGGTACCAGTGCCCATGAGGATCAGCAGCAGGGGGCACCAATATGTGATGAAACTGTGGAAACAGAGATCTGGAGTTTAACTGATGTGGCTCAAGAAGCACGAGGATCAGATCATGTTCGAGAAAAGTTATGAATTCTTACTTGGAACACATCATAAGCCGAGTTCAAGATGAAAAAGGGAGTCTTTATATATGGCAATACATATTGCGGGAAGAAGCACTGCAACGAGATTCAGTTTGTATAAACAATGATGATGAAACAGAGGAAGTCAGGAAGAGAGTATCAATGTATCATACTTGTTCAGGATAAGTAGAAGTGGTGCAATTCACATTCAGATTCTTTTCCACACCCTGCAAAGTAACGAGGCTTTTGTAGAAGTATCTCATGGTATGGTTCATAGCTATGTCTCGTCTGCATTTATAACAACACCATAGAAATGAATCATGAAGAAACAAAAGACTTTATGTCATTGCACCACCCACCACCCTGCTTTTTTTCACGTGCATTATTCTCCTCTTCCACAACAACTATTTTTTTTTCTACATCATATCACTATTCCCAAACTAAGTTGAATTGAAACATGCATTAATATAAATAAACTAAAATTTGGAGTCCTAATTCATTAGAGCTTTGAACCAGATACAAAATCCTTGTCGTCTAGAGGTAAGTGCCGAATATGCCGGTCAACATGTTTCATCGTTAACGACGCAAGAAAAATCGTCATTAATCATAGTGTCCCATCATTTAAAAAAAATGCTTAAATCCTGTAAAATGTTAGGGGACAAAGGCTCTAAAATTCAATTAATTAGTGATTAGATTAGAGGCGTTAAATTAGAATGTGAAACAGTGAAAGCCGCAACCAAATCAATTATTTAGCCACAAACTTGCAAGTTTAGCTTGGGACGAAAACACCCCCCACCAAATCCCATAATGCAATCCCTATTTCAAGACAAAGTGACCACATCTCGTGTGTATGCTTCGGGTATTTTATATTATAAATTTGATAATATAATTTATGCAGATTTTGATGCATTAAAAAGAGAGAGAGAAAGTGTGCATGCATCCTCAAATCAATTTAATCTAATATTCCACATTTATTCTTTTTAACCACTAAAGTAACAAAGCTTTAGTGTAAAGATAACGATGGATAACCACAAAAAATCGATTGTCTATGACAGAGATTAGCTAAGAGAAATTTTTTTGATGACTAAAAAATACATGTATACAAATTTATGGCTCGTCTCTCTTATTTTAATATGAGATCCCAAATGGTCCCATTCCATATTAATAAAATCTTGTGCATTGAACGTACAGTCTAACATGAAATACAAAGAATGGATTGTATGAAAAACATTTAGACGATAAAATCATTAAAAAAAAAAAATTTGGGTACCCGTGTTGTAGAGCTTATGCACATATTTTCAAAAAATAATTCTTCCCCGTTTTGATTATATGGTTCAGTTTGATTTTAAATGTTTGCCAAAAATTATTTAATATTTAAACAAATTTCAAATATTACTTTTATTTAAAAAATTAATTAACCTCTAATTATCATAATATTATATTTAATATTCTCATTTTCCAAAATTTTTTTAAGGGTATAATTATAAATTACTAAAAAAAAATAATATTAAATATATAAATTAGATTATATAATTGAAACACTAAAAAAATAATAATAGGGACCAAATAAGTAAAAAAATAGAGAATTGGTTCATAAAAGAAGGGGCATGTTATGAAAAAGAGATGCATTGATTATCATATAAATCATGCATCTAATCAGAAATGCAACAAATGAGGATTGGAACTTGGAAGAATGGAGTGGGGAAGGGGAGAGAGAAAAAACAACATTAATTAAGCAGTAGAGGAGAGGAAAGGGACCAAACGGCCTGGCCTGAGTCTGACATGGCAGACCCAAATTGAAATATAGATGGACAAAACAAGGAAACACAGCCATTTCTTAAGCAAAGTTAGGCATGCTTTTTTCCCTTTTTGCCCCCAACAAAATTACCTCAAATTGCAAAAGCCAGTTGCGCGCTCCCGCCCCAAATCCTCTGTCCAGATGATACGCCGGCAAACTTCCGTCCAAACAATCTAAACAATTTTTTCCCCACGGATCAAAGCAGTCAAAACACTTATAATGCCAATCATTCAAATCCGAGAAGATAGCATTTCCGATCGGCAGGAGTAAGAGAGAGATCATCGAGATCGAGTTGCTATTTAATGGCGGATATGTAACTACTTACATGCGCCGATCGAAGAAGCGTTTCGGACGAGAGTCATGTTCACCAGCCGCTGCTGCTGCTGCGCGTTAATGCGCCGCGGCGCGCACGTCAGAAACAGCAATAAGCTTAACGCAGCTAACGCTGCCCGCGCCTTCATTTCTATCATCATCAACTTCACCTAGAGAGAGAGAGAGGGAGGGAGCAGAGCTGGAACAATGAAAAGGAATGAATGGAAATGTGATGGTGAATCCGTTGTGTATTTGATTGTTTTATAGAGAGAAAAAAGTATATTTGGGAGTTAAGGAAATTTTGTGAATTCTTGACTAACAAGTTGAAGATTGGGATGAACTGTGCTTCAAAAATATGACAAAGAAGGCAATGGTTGCAATTCCCTAATGAGCCTTCTTCATGTGCATTTTACTACTGCAACTTGTGGTCCACTATTATTAATACCTATTGCATATATCAGATTTCATTTTCAATTCCATTCTATATATGTATTATATATGGATTTGATCAAATGAAAATGTTTTTTTATGGTAAGAAATAAGAATAAATCTCAGTCTTTTAAATTTTGATTCAACACTCAAAGAGTTAATAAATTTCATTTAAGTGTAATTTAGATGCATTATAGGATAATAAGATTTAGCCTTTCATTTTAACTAATATTATACTCCATCCGTCCCATTTATATGGTCCTGTTTTAATTTGCACAAATGTCAAAACTCATTTATGAATACATTAAATATTTGAACAAATTTTCTTAATTACCCTTATTTAGCAATAACTATTAATAATAACTCGATTAATTATGTTCAATTTATAAGGGTAAATTTGTAAACACATGCAAAAAACAATACTAAATTTAGATAATGGACCATATAAATAGGTCACCCCAATAAGGAAATATGGACCAAATAATCGGGACGGAGGGAGTATGTATTATATAAAAAAGGCCAAAACATAAATTTTAGTCTAAATTTTTCATTTTTTTTTCAATTCTTAGTACCAATTATTTAAATTCACAATTTTATGTCCGAAAATTTAACAGTTTTATGCCCGGAAACCCAAGTTATATTCAAATGATGTGGATTTCGGGCATGCTCCGTCAGCTTTTCGATTCCGGAAAATTTCTTTGTTCTAAATTGAATAACTTTTTATAGTCCGACAAAAAATTGTAAAATAAAATAGTTGGTACTAGAATTGAAAAAAAAAGTTGGATAATTCGAATTAAAATTGATGGTTTGGCCTATAAAAAAACTATGTATTTAATGCACATTTTTATTTATTTTACGAAAATGAGTAAAATACATATAAAATTACACTATAAACATATGAAATTATATACGACATTTATTCATATATCTCATCAAAAATATCATTCTCACCTGATCCGATCTGCATCATATAGGGGGTGGATTTGCAAAATGGTGTAGGTGGACTACAAATTAAGGGTCCCATTGATGTTGATGAGAAAATTGAAATGGAGAATGGCAATTGATTGTTATGTGAATTGCAAGTGATTAGGAGATATACGTGTGTGTTTTGCTTAAGGCCCTTAAATCTGTGGTTGTTAGCCAATCACGATTGCGTCCTCATTTGAAAATCATCCCCCCTTTTCTGGTTTGGTTGTTAGTAGATAAAGATTGTATGATTTTTATTTCTGAAAACTGCAAGCACAATCACATAAATTGATGTGTACAAGCAAAAATTGCGTTTCCAAATTGTTAACGACGACTTTCATCTTAGATAGCTACAAGTGCTAGACAGCTAGTAAGTAATAGTGTGCAAGAACATCCACTATTTTCATAACATCAAAATTATCGAAACTTCGTTAGTTATTATGTGATGCAACAAACAGGAATAATCATCCATTACCACAATAGCTGGAAAAAAAGCCCTACAACATTATTCAATTAGTAACAGCATCAACAATACTAAAAGTGTTGTAGGTGATTGACAAAAAAAAAAAAATTTAAAAAATGAAGTTGTTTCTCATTGTGGGCTAATTTGCACACAATATTCAACTTCAACTCTTAATCAAACAGTCGTTTCAAACCATGTGAGCAGCACGTGTGTTCTAACTAATCTCTATTTGAGTTTCAAATGTGTTCTTTATTATTTTATTTTTTTCATTTTTTAACTCAATTTCTTCGCTTAAGTAAATAACTAGATCTAGCCAAGGGTGTCAAAATCCTTGTACTGTTGTACACATCCTGTTTTATGGTTAGAGCTGTAAATGAACCAAATTATTCGTAAGTTACTCGAATCTCGACTCGAGAAAAATTCATTTAATTTCGTTTATTAAATAAACCAAATTTGAACATTATAGTATTTGACTCGTAAGCAAGCTCATCAGCTAAAATTAGTAAGAAATATAATTTTTTTTATTTTATAAAAGTAATATTTTTCATGCTTTTATCATAAATCTTTATAATAATGACATAAATTTGAATTTGAACAAGTATATAATATTAGTTTTTGAAATAAATAATTTTTTCTTTCAAAATAATAATGAATATTTTAAATATATTCTAAATTTAGAAAGTTTATTTAAGTTCGACTAAAATTCGACAAAATTTGTAAAAATTTCAAAATAATCAATAAAAAAATTGGCTCGATACTAGATGAGTCAAACTTGAGCACGATATTACTCGGCTCGACTTAGTTCGATTAAAGAATAGTGGTCGAAATGTTCAACTGTAAATTGGAGTCTCTGCTATATCAACACTGCAAAATATCAGCGCCAGCATTCCATAAGATAGAATAATAGTCAGATATTTTATCCCTTTTAAGATGTGTGATAATATTGATAAGGTAAGATATAAACTCAGGTTTTGCCCATTGAACTTTTCATAAACTTAACTACGGCTGATCCCTCCTCCTCCTCCTCCTCCTCGCTCACACTGCTGTCAGATGAGCTTTCTCGTTGAGATTCGACGTCGACGTCGTCCCCTCCCACAACTCGGTTAGATCCTTGTTCATCCAAGATAGGATGATTATTGGCCCCAATGTACAAGGCACCTGCATTCATCAAGCAGAGAGCTTGAGTATACAAAATGGATCTATGCGTACAGATATGTACGGACATACTGATTCTACAAGTGCGTGAAATCAGGCGACGTACCAGATATAAGAGTGCTGGCTGGGGTGAGCTTGTCAAGATGCCGGCTGCTAAGGCGGAGAACAGCCCCAAAGCATAACCAGCTAGAGCATGCCAAAAATATTTGAATCCCTTAGAAGCTTGTATATCCAAAGCAATTGCAGAATCCCGGCCTTTTCGGTGATCAAAGGTGAGAACTAATGCTAAAAGCATTGAGGGGATAGCCTGCAAGATTATTAAGCAGAACCAAAGATGCTGAATCATATAATTACAGAAGAGGATGCTCGTGAAGAAGAAACAAGTAGTGTCAACCAAGAATGGTACGAAAGCATTTTATTGAGTCGAAGAGAAGATCTGCAGTAGCACATAATGTGATAATAACAGGCTAGACAATTCGAGTTGCCTTCAATCTTAAGTAGAAGAGCATTAAATTTAAATCCATAGAGCTTAACCAAGGATCGATTCATGATTCAAAACAGTAGCACAGACAAAAAACGCAGTGCAAGCAAACTACCAAAAACAATTGCGTGATGGGGTTTCTGAAACTGATACTGTATCGTATGATTTTGATAATAATGAATTGGATCTGTGATAAGGCTCAAGCATTACGATTAGCTGAATGTTAGATCACGTAAAGCAATCAAGTTAAGCTGCTAAAGAACTGGAACAGCAGTTACTGGAGTAGGAACTGATTACTGATCTTACCATGTCACCAAGACCAAGCATCATGTAGTCAGAAGTACTATTACCGGGTACTGCACCACCCAACATATTCCTCGGGAATACAATCTTGACAGGCAACTCGAGTTTCTTTGTTATTAGCTGTAAGCCAGGAAGACTCAAACTAGTAGCTACTGTGTGAACTGGATTAGATGCCTGTTGCGTTGCAACTGATACCATAACGTTTGCCCCAAAGAATCTCTCCGAATAGAAAACCCAGAATACATCATACACAAACAAACAGGCAAGGAGCATTGCACAGATCTTGATATTGGGAAGTCGAACATGGCTGACAAAAGCAATGCATAAAGAAATTCCCAGCAGATTGTTCAAGATCCAGTGCCCAGATACAAGCCACGCAGCAACTAAAGCAACACACACCAATAACAGCATGCTTTGGATTCTTGTAAATGACTTGGAACAACACCGGGATATATATGGGTCTGGCAGATTAAAGTGCGACTTGACTTGTGCAATGTATGGCGAAAGGCAAAAGTATAAGGCGGACGCTGATGCAACTGCAGTAAAAGCGGTGAGAAGCTGAGAGACAGAAGAAAACAAATAGAACATAAAGAGCAAGCTGCAAGAGCTCATTATTGGGATCATCAATGCCTGAGAGCCATCAAGAGTAATGGAAGCTTCGGACATATCACGGTTTCGCTCCATTTCCTTTCCATAGTTTAGAGATCTAGAAGCAGATGCGTATGACACTGCAATGGCTGTAACAAAGAGGGTCACTGAAGACGGTTCGAGTAAATAAACAAGCTTCCAGAGGGGCTCCATGCTAGAAACAAATGTAACCACCACTTTGTTCTAACACAGTAGAATCTCCAGATCTCTGGAAAACACCTAGTAGTTGTCGACAAGGATTGAACAACTGCAAAACTCTAAATTTGGATATCTTACAAGTAAAATAGCAAGATTACTCCAAATCACGAGCTGGTAATGAAGAAAAAACTTTTATCCGCTTGACATCAGAACAGCCCAAACCTGGAATGGCATAATTGCATAAGTGATCATGTCCACTTGGAAATTCCAAGAAACAAGCAAGAAATTTTACAAACATAGCAAGAATAATTCACAAAGATTACACATTTCCCCTATTTCATTCTCCAGAAACACTTAGTTTGAGGCATCCTTTTCTTTTTCAGCAATCCATCTCTGAAAGATGTTTCAATAGAATCACCACAAATTCGCCTGAAAAACTTGAAGCGGAGACCAAAACCCATCCATCCCAAAACACCTACTCAATCCCAAAAAAAGAAAAATCCAAATGCAAAGAGAAGAAAAATAACGATGAATTGAAGGATTAATTTTCCTGGAAACACGGAAAACCCATAGAAGGTGTTGACTATATTCTCAATGGCGAATAAACATAAATTTGCATTAATCTATATAAAATCAAGAAAACACATTCTACAGAAGCACTGAAAAAAATTGTTTCTTGGTTAAATTAAAAAAAATGGCAATTCAAGAAATAGATTTACCGTTTGTTTTAATTTCTTCAAAGACGAAAAGGGCTTCTCTGACGAGGGAGTGTTCACTGCGAGAAGTGAACTAGAGAGAGAATTGAGAGTGTGGGGCGCAACGCAGTCACGCAGCCGGCCGAATGTCGATATTTACATTTTCACCCCATTATTTTCAATAATATGGTATTCGGTCCCTAACATTAATATCAACATTTGGCCAGATTTTGTCTGGAAAAAAAAATTTTAATTTTACTCTTTAATGCTTTTATTTAAATTTATAATAAATTTAGAATTTTAAATCTATCATATTATTAATACGGTTTATAAAAAACATCTTCACTTATTTATTTGATAAGAAAATGAATGATATATTAATAAAATTGATTAGTTTTGAACAGTTTATAGCATTTGAGATAAATTTAACAGTAATGGTATAAAGCAAAATTGAGATAGTAAAAATGAATATTAAACCTTATTATTTTTCACTTTTGACTAGCTTTTTTCATTACATTCATTGGCAAGAAATCTGAATTCTGATTAATGGTGATTTTTATCATCTGTAATGCGAAACAGTAACCAATTTTGTTAGAACATTGAGAATTTGAGACCATGAAATTACCCGTTTCGGTAAATCCGTTGATCAATGAATTCGTGGGATGTGATGATGGATACAAACAACAAGCAAAACCCTAACGCAATTACACAAAACCCTATAATTTATTTACCCACCAAATTTCCCAAACGCACACCTGAATGATAACAATCTCGAGTTCCAGCTATAACATCTCCGATTAGTTGCATTTATTTCGTCGCTGCATTACTCGGAGGTTAATTCTGGGGAGGAGTTCGAAATGATCGCAGTCACCACAACGACGGCGGTTTGCCCGACGTCCTTGCAGCTTAAATTCGCGCTCGCCGGCCGGAAACCGCAGTTGGCGTTTGTGCAGGCTCGCCTTCCGAAGATCGACCGCCGCAGTGCGAAACTCGCGTCGGAGGTTGTACGGAATAACGCGATCAGTGGTAACGGCTT
The DNA here is from genome assembly GCA_026898455.1 of Plectranthus barbatus. Classification (NCBI taxonomy): domain Eukaryota; kingdom Viridiplantae; phylum Streptophyta; class Magnoliopsida; order Lamiales; family Lamiaceae; genus Plectranthus; species Plectranthus barbatus. Next base: position 703,889 of record JAPKLW010000109.1, on the reverse strand, counting down.
GGAAGGAGGTAGTCGTGAGAATTCATCGTGGACGAGCTTGAGTTCCGCAGCTGATGAGTTATCTGGCTGGGCGAATGGCGACGGTGAAAGACAAGCTAAAGATCCCAAGCTGAAGCAATCGCTTGTGGGTGAGACTGATGCAGCTCACTTTTGTTTCCTGAATCGTCATAGCTTACGCTCGCTGATTATTATATATGATGGAAGAGTAGTTGTGGTAGTTATTTGCTTTTAAGGTTGGTATGGGTGCTGAAAATCTTGATTTATGCATCAGACAAAATCTTTGGAATTGATGATCAGTAAGGATAAGGGCATTATCAAATTTTCATTTTTCAGTCAGTGAAATTAGAGTTTTATCTTTACTTAATTTGATTCAGCTTGCGGTGCAAATGTAGCATTTAGTGTGTAAATGCAGTGATGAAAATATAGATAGATTTGCGCCGGTGGCTTTTCTTGTGGTCTAATAACACTGTGAAGTAGTTTACTTTCAGGGATACTGGTGGCAGGAGCTGCTGGAATATTTCTGGTTGCTGGCATCACTTTTGCTGCGTTTTCTATGAGTAGGAATGATTCAAGTGGGTAGTTTCTTTCTATGAGTAATTCAAACTATATACAAATATTTTATCGTTTTGGGAAAAACGATGATGTTGCTATATTTATAAATGGTCAAGTTATCTGAAAAAGGTCTCCATTGAGATATGCCCTTCTTAATTGATAATTTTGCTGGCAACTTACGGTTTTGAATGCATGAGCTCTCATGTACAGGAGTCAGAAAACAGATGGAGCCATTGACAACAGAACAAGAAAAGTTGCTGTCCTTAGATAATGATCAAAATCAAGTTGAAGAAGATAAAAGTGCTAGGGAAGTTGAGTTGCTGGACAGTGGTGCTGCCGAAAGCAAGATAGGTACAGATGGAGATCCTCTTTTCATAATAGAAAATGCTGAAGCTATAGAAAGTAGAGTTAGTGATGATTCTGGTTTGAGGCTGTCATCTGAGGAAGGTGAAAGCTCTGTTCCTATTGATTTCCAAAGAGAACCTGCTATTAGCGGCAGTTTGGTTTCACATGAAACCACTGAAGAACCTCCTGTATCTGATACTAATGGTGATTTTTCACCCTTGCAAAGTATTCGGAGCAGATATGATATTATAACTTCTGAAAATCCCATTGAACAGTGGGATTTTCAGAAAATTCGTTCACCGACCATCCAAATAGTGAGTCTAGCTTGAATCAACAGTCCAACTTGTCAATTAACTGATTCTTCAATTTCAATCCGATCAGAGTCCAATTCAATTATTGAAACAACCATTACCCAAAGAAGAGTTTTTTAAGTCTGGACATGTGCTTTCAACAATGGTTGTTGAGCGAAGTCAGGAGCTTTTGACAATGTACTCCAGTCCAAAAAGTACTGGAGAGGTTTCTGTCGATGAAAATGTTGAATCTTTGTTAGGGAAAAAAGTTAAATGGAGCTGTATCTCCTGGGGCACCTTTATTGCTAGATGACTCCTTTCAATCTGGATATCAAGATCCTCAAAATGACAATATTTTCCAAAACTCTTTTGACTCTATAAATCCTGGAAGTTTTTTCACTTCAGTTGGCATACCTGCTCCATCTCTTCTCTCTGCAGCTCTGCAGTCCCCTCCTGGAAAGGTTTTGGTTCCTGCTGTTGTTGATCAACTTCAAAGTCAAGCATTTTCTGCTTTACAAGTCTTGAAGGTGGGATATGGTCTCGCATTCCCAGATTTTTTACATCACCTTTCCATTCTTAATTTTGTTGATTTGAATGCTTTTTCTTGCAGTCGAGAGATTCGCTTATAAAAGCTTAATGTTGTTATGATGTTTGCTCCCAAATTATAATGTTTTGTGCTCTAATAGGTCATCGAGAATGGTGTTCAACCAGGCGATTTATGTACTCGACGGGAGTATGCTCGTTGGCTAGTTCAAGCCAGCAGTGCTCTTTCCAGGTCTCAGTTGTTCTAATAGGACCTATTTTGAACGATCCCGCAGTATTCGAATTAATCTCATGCATCTGGAGTTCTTTTAATTATTTTAGGAACATTACTTCCAAAGTGTATCCTGCTATGTACATTGAAAATGTTTCTGAACTTGCTTTTGATGACATTACACCTGAAGACCCAGATTTCCAATCCATTCAAGGTGAGAATCTGATTTTTTATGACAAAATTTTCGTTTTTATCATTTATATCCGAACTACTTTACATATCTCCAGGTTTGGCAGAAGCTGGACTTATTGCCAGCAAGCTTTCAAGGCATGACATGCAATTATATGGCGATGAAGATACCTCTCCTTTATATTTCTCTCCCGAAAGGTGTATATAATTTGCGAATGTTCCTTAAATCTAAATTATTTAATGATAAGGAAGACCATTATCGTTTATCTTCCTGAAATTTTATTCTGCTCTCATCTCTCTTCCTCAAGTTAAAGTTTTTATGAGTTGAAATTGTAGTAAATTTGTTCAGTTTTCTATTCTTCTGTTTGGTGGCTGCCTTTGAATCATAACATTTTTCATGTTCGCACATGTCCCTCATCCGGTTTCTATTCTTAGTGTTGATTGCTATATTCCTTGATGTGATGTTTTTTCTTTCAGATGGAAGTGATATTAAGACCATTTGGTAAATTAGTACATCTCAACATTGATCCTTTTTTTTCGTTATCTTTGAACAGACCTTTATCTCGTCAAGATCTTGTTTGTTGGAAGATGGCTCTGGAGAAGAGGCAGCTACCGGTAGTTGATAAAAAGGTTACAAGATGATGATAGAATTTAACTTATTCTGATTGACATAAGACTCGTTGATGAACTTGTTACTAACTTATGGTTTCTTTTCTTGGAATTAAGATCTTGCAGCGGTTAACTGGTTTCATAGATATTGACAAAATCCACCCAGATGCATGGCCTGCAATTGTAGCTGACATATCAGCCGGGGAGCAGGCTATTATAACCCTTGCATTTGGTGAGTTTCCGTACATCAAAGCATTATGGTCTTCTCTGTTTATAACCATGGTTGTAAAAATCGTTGGGCGTTAGTCGGGCGCTCGGATGGAGCCTAGCACCTAGGCGGTTTAGGCGAGGTCTAGGCATTTTTTAGGCGGTAGTTAATTGGTAAGCTAATTTTTATATTTAATATTTATAATATATATTTATCAATAGATAAAAATTAAGATTATATAAATTTTAATTATTTTTTAAAAAAATATAAAAAATAGGTCGCCTAAACCGATTAGATAGCACATTAGCCCACTTAGTCGGCCACCTAAGCGGCACATAGCAAGCTTAGTCGGCCACCTAGATCGGCGGATTAGGCTGGTGGTTAGGTGCCATTTACTCGTTTAACCGATTAAACATGAAGATTTGAGGATAATCGGCTCGGCTGGGGAATGCCTAGCGCCTAGGCGGGTATTTTTACAACAATGTTTATAACACTGCTTAAACAGGATATACAAGACTTTTCCAGCCAGAAAAACCCGTGACAAAAGCACAGGCTGCCATTGCACTCTCAACTGGGGATGCTTCTGCTATTGTTAGTGAGGAACTTGCACGGATTGAAGCTGAATCCATGGCAGACAGTGCTGTTTCGGCACACAATGCCCTTGTTGCCCAAGTAGAGAAGGACCTGAATGCGAGTTTCGAGACTGAGCTTTTTCTGGAAAGAGAAAAAATCAATGCTGTCGAGAAACTAGCAGAGGAAGCAAGAAGACAAGTGGAGAAACTGAGGGCTGCAAGGGAGGAAGAAAATCTTTCATTAATAAAGTATCATGCTGCGGTTGATTCAGAGTTGGAAGTTCTCTCTAGATTAAGGCGAGAAGTGGAGGAACAGTTGCAGGCCCTAATGACTGATAAACTGGAGATTTCGTATGAGAGAGAAAGGATTGATAAACTGAGGAGAGATGCTGAAACAGAGAATCAGGAAATAACTCGATTACAATATGAGCTGGAAGTTGAGCGGAAAGCATTATCCATGGCAAGGTGAGTAGTTGATTTCATCTTTACCTTTTGATTGAAACTTATCTTTCTGCATATACTTGTCAGTTTTTTAAGGGAAGGGTCTTAACATATAAGAAATTTAATAAGACTATTCTGTCCAGACTCACTTCCAGTAGTTCCTCTCACTGCAAAATATATTTTTCTCCACCCCATCCCCCTTATATCTGCTCAATGATTGTTCGACATTTCTCAAATGATTAGGGTGAGCAAAACCGAAGGAAACCGTAAACCGGTGGTTTTGGTTAGATTCAGTTTTGATCGAAATATGGCGGTTTGGTTTGGTTTCGGTGGGTTCGGTTATGAATTTGTGGATTTGAACTGAAGTTTGTGCTAAAGTTGTGGATTTAGAATTGGTACAATTGAATTGTTTTCACGTTTGTGTGTGTTAATATATACTCCCTCCGTCCCGTTGAAGTAGTCCCATTTCCCATTTTTGTTTGTCCCATAAATTAGTCTCACTTTCCTAAAATAGCAAACCTTTTCACATTCACCAATAAAATATTAATTCCACTACACTCACAACTCTTAATCTCCGTGCCGAAAAGAAAAGGGACTACTCGTTTGGGACGGAGGGAGTATGTTTTAATTTAAGTATTTTATGAAGAAGTACTGAAAATCTTGGTTAAAATCAAAACCACCCGTTTGGTTCGATTCAGTTGAAACCGCCAAACCAAACCAAACCACCAATTCGGTTCGGTGCGGTTTTGGTTTGGTTTGTAGAATATTAGCGGTTCGGTTCAGTTTGAATATTTAAATTTCTCAATTTGATGGTTTAAGCGGTTCGGTTCGGTTCAGTTTTTAGACCAGACCGACCATTGCTCACCCGTACAAATAATAAAAAAACATGAATAGACACAATGAGTTTCCATGTCATGTTTATGTGTTTTTTGAGCAGAGCCTGGGCCGAAGACGAGGTTAAAAGGGCAAGGGAGCAAGCAAAGGCTCTGGATGCGGCTAGAGAGCGTTGGGAGAGGCAAGGTATAAAAGTTGTGGTTGACGACGACCTACGCAAGGAAGCTGAAGCTGCGAGTACATGGATTGCTGCTGGAAAGCAGTTTTCTGTTGAAGAATCCATTGAGAGGTCAGAGAACTTAGTGGAGAAACTCAAGAAAATGGCAGATGAAGTGAGGGGGAAATGCAAAGATACTGTTGCAAGAATCATAGAGATGGTACTTGTATTCATATCTAACTTGGAAAAAAAGGCAGAGGAGATGAAAGATGCTGCAAAATCAAGGTGGGACAGTTGTTTACGAGGCGCGCAGCATAACTCCAGTGGATTTGCATCAGCTGTTAAGGAAGGTGCAAAGCGAGTTGGTGGAGAGTGGAAAGGAGGAGTTGAGAGATTGTCACACAAGTTTAAGGCATGATTTCCTTGTCTCTCAGCTTCACTCTATCTGCGATTTGATACTTCTTTTCTCTTACAACGTGGACTATTCTAACTATGAAAAATAAACTCCTAGTGGGAATAGCATTCATCAGCCAGTCATTTTTGTGAAGGGGATTGTAGAAGTGATCATATGCAGGTCACTTTGCTGGTAGAAAAACTTGAATGGAAAAATCACTTGTACAAAATGTGCTCTAGTTGTTTACATTGTAGTAGGACTAGCAATTTCTAATACGACCTCAACCCACATGATAATAATGGGGAAAATTGCACAAATAAGTTAAGAATCAAATATGTAGATGCCAGAAAGTTAGGATTTTAAATTGTGGACACCCATAAGCTAACTGTTTATATTTCACTAAAACCGTCTATACTAAAGACGGTGTTTGTAAATTGTCTATACTAAAGACGATTTTTGTAAATCATTAATACAATCTTAGTTAATTCTAATTTAATTATCGTAAAAATAAAAAACTAAATAAACTTTGAAATATAAATCAAATTTGAGTGAGAAATATGATTTTCATCTTCGCTGAAATATAATTTTCCAAACTCTTAATAAAATTTGCGACTGAGAGAAAGAGACACCTCACCATAGCTTGAACGGTGGTGAAGATAACAATAGTCAAATATCAATAAAATTCAAACAACACACAAAAAAAAATGAATTTAGTGAGATATATAGACAAAATCTGATAGAAATTGATTTGAAGCACAGACGGCGCCATTTCCAAAGTTGCTTCGTAAAAATTATGAATTTTTTGAAAGTATTAGAAATATTTATTTGAGTTCTTTATCATTTTCTTGAGAGTTGGAAAATCATATTTCTCACTTAAATTTGATTTATTTTTCAAAATTTATTTAGTTTTTTTAATTTTTTGACACTAATTAAGTAAGAATTAACTAAGATTGTTTTAATAATTTAGAAAGACCATCTTAAATATAGACAGTTAGTGAAGTTTAAGTATAAACCATTTTTAATATAGACGGCTAGCTTATGGATATCCACAATTTAAGATACTAATTTTTTGGCGATACAAAAACAACCCGACGCAATAACAATCAACCTTACACAAATTGCTAGCTTTAAACTTATGACTAAATTTTTTTTGATTGGATAAATAATGGTTTCACTGTTTGATTGAGCTGCAATGAGCAATCACTTGTACAAATTGCGCTCTGAAAATCGAATTAAACTAGGGCCATTCAAACCTTCATAATATTATTGTTAAATACACTCAAAAAGCAATTAGAGGCGAAACCAATTCGCTAAAATAGAATAACATATCCAGAATTCACAAACTAAAAAACGGATTGCCATTAATGGGAGCAAGCTCAGATTCTATAATATAAGAGATCAAACGTAGAGATCGAATACGGGCGTTGATGATTGATGATACATTCTAAAAGATAACCAAAATGCATTGAAAAAGCTAAACAAAAGGTTTCCAAACATCACTCAAAGACAAAACATAATATAAAAGACCTCACTTCTTCTTGTCACCGCCTCCAGCAGCCCTGCATAAATCCCCAGATATCATAAGAAATATGAAGAGAGAAGATGCACATTACTTCGAACCGTGCATATACAATTGGGCAAGCATGAAAATCTAAAGTAATTTTTAGTCAAGGAGGTGGAATAGAATGGCAGCAGCATTTAAGCAAACAGTAATTTACCTCATCTTGCGGAGTGCACTGGACATCTCCTCTCTCTTCTTCTTTGCTCTCTTGTGGGTGCCCAACTTTCTCTTAGCTACCTTCAAAGCCCTCTTGTCCTTACCGACTTTAAGAAGTTCAGTGATCCTCTTCTCATATGGCGCAAACCCAGCCACTTCTCTGATAAGACTCCTGACAAAATGCACTCTCTTGCTTGTTTTCTGGATTATAGGAACGGAGGAAGAATGAGAATTACATTACATTGATTGGGTTGAGCAAAATGTAAACTAGTTAAAGTGGGATACAAATAATACAGATGTTAAATAATCTATTGCAAATTGGGGTAAACATGCACACATTTACACATCTACAGATTTACTCCAATGAGTAGCACTCCAAAAAACAATTGACAATCAATACACCAATATAATTATAAACAATCATAGTAGCAAGTGAATCTTGAATAGTGTAAAATTATGTGCATTACTATGGTGGCCAAACAATACATGCACTCATAAAAAATTCTCTTCCTGTTTTTAACACAATATAAGCTGAGAAGAATGACAAATCAGTTTTCAGAAACACCTAAAAATAAAGACTGGAAAACTGCCTGTTCATAAATGATCAAATGCATTCTTCTTAATGTTATTGTTTAAAAATGGAGGAAGGTGAATCATTTTCAACAAAGACCGAAAATACTGGCAGCTAATAACTAGAAAAAACTATTCGTGCAATCAAACAGAAAAAGAACTACACCAAATTGGTCTAAAATGAAGCATAATAATACTAACCCCCTTCCTGTCTGAAGGGCGTGGCGCCAACTCCTTCGGGGTAACAACATGCCCCTTCTTCAACCCGACAAATAGCCCACTGTTTGGCTGCTTCGGAGCCATTACCTAAATTCCAAATCAATTCAGTTATTCAGCAATATGCTCAAAAACCAAATGAAAAGCACATACAATCCTAAAAAAAACAGAAAAGTTAACATTTTTTCTCTTGACGCCCAACATCCGACATCATTTCTAACGCTAGGATTTGCAGGAAAACCATTAAATAAAAAAAGATTTAGCAATGTGTATCATAGAACAACACAAAAAAGGAAGATGCACGAGCAAAAGAGGAACAGATTGAGGTTGCTATCACGCATTTGAAGTTATCCAAGATATCAAAAAACATACGCATAAATCAAACAGCAAAGTACGAAGAATTCATTCAGTAAAAAACGATGCCTAACCTTCTTCCGATCTGTAACGTACGCCGCTTAGGTACTGAGACGGTAACGAAATTAGGGTTTTATGGCTTTGTGGTGATTTTATAACAGAATGAAAGGGCGAGTCTTGGATTTTGAATTTGTTTTTGGTTTGGGCTGATAACGGGCCTTCTATTGGGCTAGGTTGGACTTTTGAGTTAATCCAGTTAAATTGTGAGTATGCTAAGAAAAATATTTTTTTATATTTATTTCAAATTCAATTTTAAAATTGATAATCTGCCTAAGCTTTATTTTGCTACTTTTTTTTTTTTAATTTTTTACATAAAATGAACAGTTATGCAACGCTGGATGTTAGTTGACTTGCAGGCTATGGAGGTTGTTGGCCGGACTGGGTCACCCAATCCCACAATTCCCGTCGCTTTTTTCTTGATGCCACAACGCCATATGCTGACTACACAGCCCATGGGTGCTGCTCTTTTTCACTTTTCATCGCCTCAACATCTCGTTTCGTGTTCAAAATCATTATTTCTTCAATCTCAGCTATGAAATTCTGCACTTGGGTTCTATTCATCTTGATTCTGGTTTTGGAGTAGTTAAGGATCCGGTAATGCTAGTATCAGTTTTCGTTGCTGTTTTTATTTCTCTTTTTTAATGTTTGATTGATATCTTCTCTTGGATTACATAAGCTTGGTGCTTTAATTCGATTTCTTGGATTAAGTCAACATCTTTGCCGTGTTTGTTTCTTGTTTTCTGCTAGTTCTATTCTTGATGTATATGCCATAAATTTTGTTGTGATGATGATTGTTCAGTCTGATGAATATGCCATAAATTTTGAACATTTTCTCCATTGATGTTTCTTTGAAGCTGTCCCATTTTGAAATGGTTTTGATTAGTGAATACAATTGTGCTTCTCTCCTGCTGTTAATTTGACTAGATATTAGGCCAGAATGTCAATTCTTTGCGGTGTGCCTCTTCTGGAGTGTGTATACTGCCTAGCTTGTGCGCGTTGGGCGTGGAAGAGGTGCCTACACAATGCAGGTCATGACAGTGAGACATGGGGCCTTGCAACACCCGAAGAGTTTGAGCCAGTTCCAAGGCTGTGCCGATACATAATGGCTGTCTATGAGGATGACCTCAGACAGCCTCTCAGGGAGCCACCTCGAGGTTATGGCATTGATCCAGACTGCGTAATCTTGAAAAGAAATTACAAGGATAACCGTAAGCGTGTCCCCCCATACTTGCTGTACCTTGATCATCACCATGCTGATATAGTTCTTGCCATACGCGGCCTCAACTTGGCAAATGAGAGTGACTATGCAGTCTTGCTTGATAATAAGCTTGGGAAGAGGAAATTCGATGGGGGTTACGTTCACAACGGGCTGTTGAAAGCTGCCGGGTGCATCCTGGATGCAGAGTGTGACATTTTGAAGGAAACAGTTGAGAAGTATCCAAACTACACACTGACTTTCACTGGGCATTCCCTGGGGTCGGGTGTGGCGGCCTTGTTGACGATTGTTGTGGTCCAAAATCGCGATAAGTTGGGGAATATTGACAGGAAGAGGGTGAGGTGCTATGCCATTGCACCTGCAAGATGCATGTCACTCAACTTGGCTGTGAGATATGCAGATGTGATCAATTCAATAGTCCTCCAGGCAAGTTGCTAACCTGTTCTGTGTGTTTTCGAGTTTATAAGCAGATCTGAGCAAATGGGTTTTTAGTAATAGTTATGTTTGATGAAGCAGGATGATTTCTTGCCAAGAACAGCCACCCCTTTGGAAGACATCTTCAAGTCAATCATCTGGTGAAGAAATATAGCCTACTTGATTTCTCTATCATGAAGAAGTGTTTTTAACTGATCTTGTTTGGCAGTTTGCCTTGCATTCTGTGCCTAAGATGCATGAGAGATACATGTATATCAGAGGAGAGGATGCTCAAAGATCCCAGAAGGCTGTATGCACCCGGCCGCCTTTATCACATTGTTGAGAGAAAGCCTTTCAGGTTGATGGTCACCATAAATTTGCTATGAATATTGCATATCTTGATATGTGATGAGGCGTTTTTGATGAATGCAGATGTGGAGTGTATCCACCAGTTGTGAGGACTGCAGTGCCTGTGGATGGAAGATTCGAGCATATAATCCTTTCGTGCAACGCAACTTCCGACCATGCCATTATTTGCATCGAGAGAGAAGCTGTCAAGGCTTTGGAAGTAAGTTTTCCTATCGTCTCCCTTGCACTGCTGGTGGCTCAATTTATTCTTTCAAACCATAGATAGAGGTGGTCACGGTTCCCGTTCCAAAAAATTGAAATCTTAACTGACCCTTTAATGTAGCGGTTCTGGTTCCGGTTTAGGATTTGGTCAAAATTGTTTTTGAATTATATTTTTTAAAATATTGTTTTAAGAAATCTTGATTGAATTGCTAGTTGAGGGTGATGTGGCGCGTGCTGATTGGCCGGTTTAAAATTTTAAATTTTCAAATTTTGTCACCAGTTCAAGCAGTTCCAAACCGACCGCCGGTTCAGAACTGTTTTTCAGTTTTTCTTTTAAATTAAAAATTTTTGGCGGTTCAACGGTTCGGAATTATTGGTTCTGATTATTCATTGAACCTAAACCGGTGGTTCCGGTTCCATTTGGCCACCTCTAATCACTTGTTACCTCTCTCTCTCTCTCTCCCAATCTCTCATTATGTCTGAAATGCAGCTGATGCAAGAGAAAGATGAGATATTGGCAGTCCCTCCAAAGCAGAAGATGGAGAGGCAGAAGACGCTGGACAAAGAGCACAGGAAGGAGCACAGTGCTGCTCTAAGAAGGGCAGTAACTTTGGCTGTTCCCCATGCTTTTCCACCTTCTCGATACGGAACCTTCGAAGGAGATGACGACGACGACGATGATGATGATGAGTCCAAACACTCATCTGGCGACTCCTCTCATGGCTCATCCATCAGAAGCAAGACGAAAGAGAGCTGGGATGAGCTGATCGAACGCCTTTTCGAAAGGGACGACTCTGGCCGCATGCTGCTCAAGAAATCTCTCCTTCCTCAGGATTGATGCCTCTCCATTGTCCCAACCTCTGTTGCATTCTAAATTTTCTCAGACTTGCATTTTTGATTGTTGGATTCATGCGTGCGTGCAAATGAAGGTCGAAGTCTGTGGTTTCAAGTGGGCAGAAGCAAGTTGCAATGGTCGGTTCGGTTTGAAAATCGGATCGAACCAAATTACCAAACCGAATTTTGATTAAAATCTACATAGAACTGTAACGAACCGCTCAGTGTCTAAAAATCAAACGGAAATTGAATCGAACCGAATCATCAAATTTGGTTTCGATTTTAACCAAATCGAACCCATCCGCCAGTTTCGGTTTCGATTTTCCGGCACATTTTAGAACATACTCCCTCTCCGTCCTGTTTGAATAGTTCTGATTTGACCGGGCACAACAACTAGTTCTTGTGAGTGTTGAATGAATTGAGTGGAATTAATACTTTGTTAATTAGTGTAAAAAAGTTGTTATTTTAAAAAATGAGACTAATTAAGTGGGAAAAAAAAAGGAAGTGGGACAATTCGGACGGGACGGAACGAAAGAAGTATATTTTAATGTTCCAAAATACATAAACTTGAAAAACAATCCAAATATACTAAATTTATGAATTCAAATCCACAAGTTTCGCAGAAATGTAAATTCAATTCCACAAAGTCATAAACAAACCAAATCGAAACCAAACTGAACTGCTATAATTTGGTTCAAATCGAACCGAATTAAATTTTGACGATTTCAGAAGATTCAGACCGAACCGAACTAAAATTTATGCATAAATCGAACCCAACCATAAATTGGTCTGAAACCATCGATTTACGGTTCAGTTTGGTATTGCTCAGCCCTAGAGTCAACGGTTGCTAAATCTTATTATACTCCACAACCACAATGCAATAATTAATCTAACTGTCGAGCTGTATAAAGTCAACCATTTGACAAAAACTAAAATTGCACAACTTAATTCATTTACAGCGCTTACTTATTTTTTTATTTAATAAATGACGCCCAAACTTAACCCCAAAAATAAGGGAGAAATTAATTTTTTTTTTAAAAAAAAGAGAAAAATAAAAAAAGAAAAATCACGCTCCACTGCCAGCGAAATGTTGAACAGTGAAACCAACTTTCTCAAACTTCCCCCTCTCATCATTCTCTCTGAACTTCAAGTAATCCGCGCAGACGAAGGGCTTGTAAAGCCTCGAATTCCCTTCTCCCACGACTTCTTCGGGAGAAGATATCAGTTTCTCATCTTCAAAGCACCAGAAGAAAGCAATGGAGAATCGATTCACGTTTTGCTTGAGGATGACTCTGTGCTGAGCCGACACCAGCTTCCCGTTGCTCCACGCCTGCATCAAGTCGCCGATGTTGACGACGAGCGTGTTCTCGCATGGAGTGATGTCCATCCACCGCCCTTCCTTGGACCTCACTTGGAGCCCACCATTGTCGTCTTGGTACACCAGGGTTATGCAGCTCATGTCCGTGTGCATGCCCAGCCCTTCGACTTCTTCTTCTTCTTCGTCGTCTCTTCCGTCGCGAGGAGAGGAGTAGTTGTTTATTCTCAGATACCCATCACAGTTCTTGAACTCCGGCAGCAGCTTCGGCCCGAAATCAGCACCAAGGCTTTTGATAATCATTTCGACGATTACTTTCGACAGCTCACGCATCCTGCTTCCGTACTCTTCTATTATCTCACTGTCAAAAAAATATATAAACAAAAACATGATCACGTACAAAATTGTAAAAATTGCTAGGCGCTTATCCGATGTTTGGATAGATACTAGTGCCCGGCGGTTTAAGAGAGACTAAGGCCTGTTTAAGACAAAAGTGAATGGAAGTAATTTTTCATATTTAATATTTAGGTTAAAATATTAATTTTAGTACGAACTATTCATCATTTTTCAATTTTAATACCAATTATTTCATTTCACAATTTTATATCTAAACTAAAGAAAACTATTCAAATCTTGTTCAAATTATCAAAAACTATTCAAAACTAGGACAAATAAATTTTTTCAGCATCAAAAAGGTGACGGAGCATGCTGAAAATCTACATCATTTGATTTAAAACGTATCATTTTTTGAATTTTGCTTAGTCGGCCACCTAAATCAGCACCTATGCAGATTAAGCAGCTAAACATCGGCTAGACATCCATTACTCATCAAATCGACTAGACACGGGGATTTGAGGGTTGAAAGGTAAATGCGGATTTGGGATGAACCTGAATTCGTCGGTTGTCTGGTGCAGGAGAGCTTGGCAAGAACTCTGAGCAGAAGCGGAGAAGTCAGGCCCGCATACGCGAAGACTCTCAAAGAAGGGGGAGGCGATGAAATGGGGAGTGTATGTTTTGAGAGATGATGAAGGGCCGGCTTTTTGTTTCACCTCAGAAGGAAGGTTGAAAACCTGGGTAGACAGAGACTGCAGTCTGTGTAATAACTCTTTGGAAACTCCATGGTTGGTTATGCGGAAAAAGCCCCATTCTCTGCAGGCTAGAGATAGGGAAGAGAGAGAGGATGAGGTGAAGGGTTGCGAAATGTCAAAAACAGGAAGCTCTACAGCCATGATGAATGATGATGAAGAAGAAATATCTGAGAGATTTAGCCTTAAATAGGGGGTCACACCAATCACAATCATTATCATTCGATGAGCATTGCTTGGCAATCAATATTTCTTGAGGGAGATCGAAAGACTTGGATTTGGATCCTCTGCTGTGCATATAGGCATGCACATCAGAGAATACTGTTGCTCAGCAGAATAAAATATTAAATAAATTAAATTTATGGTTAAAAAGTGCACAATATTTCTTGTTGTGCCTATGTGCACAGCAGATGATCCAAATCCGAAAGACTTAGTGAAAGCATGAGGTAGATGCATATTGAGTCAAAAAGAGACAAAACTAAATGATGAAATGGTTTTCACATTTGCAACTTGGAAAGGTCAATGAAGAGGAAGTTGGTAATAAGGGGGGGACAAGAAGCTGGAATGGTGCTAATTAATTTATGTGTTTTTGTCAAACATGTTGTGCTCAGATTCTTCATCTCAAAGTTTTGACAAATGCCAAATTACACCTTAAATATTAAGCACTCGGATTGACATGATTATTATAGTCGTCCCATTTGAGGGAGATGGGAGGGACTCCCCACGCCATCTCCGACTTAATTCACAAGAAAGAAAGTATAAGTAATTAACATATTTAATACTGTATGGTTGTTGTTGATATGACTCATATATCGGCAAGGAAGATGGCAGGCAAATACTTGTGGAGCGAAGCAAGTGGCGTATTTTAAACTTTTTGTACTTCATAGGGTTTTTATATGAATACTTTATAATAAAAAGATCGAAAGTTCCTCCGCTGTGGACGTAGGCACATTGCCCAACCACACAAATCTTGTGTTCTTGCGTTATTTACTTTCTCGTTTATAATTCGTATGCTATTATTGTCATCGTTCGCAATAGTTGTATATCGTGTTATACCATTCGAATCAACTATATATATATATATATGTGTGTATAATATGATGGAAATAAGTTACGTTGTTTTTAAGAATTAAATTAATCACTATTCATTTATAGAATTAAAAAGGGATCCAACCACATTTAATGAATGGTTGATGTCAATTGACATTAGGTTGTGATGCTGTAATTAAAGATGAGCATGAAAGAGTTGCCAAATCTCAATAAAAGAATAAAAGCATTTATGCTTTGCCTCATATCTGGATATTTTACTACCTGCCAAATACAATTTTCATATGAAATTCTTGTGCAATTTTTCGAGGTTTTATTGTATATAATTTAGTTTTAAAAAGATCATCTTTAATATCAATTTTGTTTTAAATATGGAATCCAGTGTGAAATTATGAGTTAAAAATACAGTAATTTTCATTTTTCTGGAATATTGAAACAAATATCTCTGCAAACTTTTATACATTTTTTTTTTGTACTTGTTTAGATTGAATCAATGCGATGGAGTGAGAAGATTAGTGCATATGCTGACATGAGTTTGGACCATATTACTAGGGGCGGTAATCTCCTAACACGAAAAAAAAATCGGGTTCGATCAATCCATTTAATTTTGGGTCATGTTTTTTGATCGAACTCGCGAATTTATTTAATTTTCGTGTTCGGGTTTTTGGCTCTTTGCTGCCTTTCTATCTGCCCAAAGCCTTGAAGATTTATTACAACAAACTTAAGGATTGATCGATATCTTCATTTCTTACCCTTGTAATGATATGTCTAACTTCCTTTATGGAGAATTATCGATCCAGGACCCAAAAGATAATTAAATTATCAATCCAGGACCTGAAAGATGATTTGTCAATCCAGGACCCGAAAGATCAAACAATTCTCAATCCAGGACCTGATATTGAGGTCCTGGATTGAGAATTGTATGATCTTTTGGGTCCTGGATTGAGAATTTTTGTGATCTTTCAGGTCCTAAATTGACAATTAATCTTTCGGGTCCTGAATTGACAATTAAACTATCTTTCGGGTCCCGAATCAATAAAACTCCTTTTTGTATTTAATTTTATATTTTCTAGAAGAAGTTTATATGAAAAGTCAGATACAATTAACTAATCTACGTGCAATAATTACTATTAAATGAACAAATAAGCTTACGCATCATAAATAATTACTAGCTAGTTATACATTAATTCACAATTATCAGCTACGTCATAATTGTTGACTGCTGCTTGCTTAGGAGTAAATACACTTTTATTATGCTTTAAAAAAATACATCTTTATTGATTGTAATTTATTATTCCTTCAATCTCACATATTAACTATATTTTTTAAAATAATAAAATTTTCACACCCAGCTAATAAAATACTTCATTCGTTTTAATTATTTGGTCTTAATTATTATTTTAGTTTATTTCAATATTATAGTCCAATTTCTATATTTAGTATAATTTTTCTCTCTCAATTTACCATTACACACTTGAATAATTTTAGAAAATAAAAATATTAGATGTAATATTATAAAAATAAGAAATTAATTAATGCTTTAAATAATGATAATATTGGAAGTTTGTATAAACATTAAATAATTCTTGATAAATGTGCAAGATCAAACTGGATCATGTAATGAAAACGGAGTAAGTATTAATCTCATTACATTCACAAATGTTAGTTATTGTGTCTAATCAATATGTCGAGGAAGTTTCTTTAGATCTAGAAGGCTGATAGAAATTCCTAAAATATCGCAATTGAATACAGTATAAACTCTATAAATTAATACTCTTGGGAACTCAAGAATTTATTAATTAAAAGAGTTATTAATTAAACTTTAAATTAATAATTATTAATTTATACATTAATTAATATTTTATTAATTTATAATAAAATATTCAATTCACTTACCTTTCAAACTTCTATTTAATTTTTGTACATCAAATGAGGAACTAATTTGGAAGAGTCCTTCAATCTCTCATATAATTATATTCTTAATGCTCAATGTCTCAATTTATGGACATTAAAAAATATTATGTATATAAATGCAAGATAAAATATGTATATCACCATAAACAAATCGATAGATAACATGGCTTTTGAGAACTCTGATGAACAGGTAGGTGGTGAAAGCACCCAAGAACTCCGGAATTTGATTAAAGAGTTAGGTTATCACAATGCAATGGATGTCGAAGATGTCCTGAACCACCCACTAGAAAATGTAGTTGCACAGTTGTGGACTGATGAAGAAATTATTGAGAGCATTATTGGAACTGATAAAGAAGATGAAGAAGATGCTGAAAGTTCTACCATGGAGCCTCCTTCACGAAATGAGGCAATTAGAGCAGCAATCACATTGAATAATTTCTTGTTGAGTTATGAGAAGACAACACCAGAAGTTCTTACAATGATAAGAAAAATTAGAGATGGGATTCAAGTTGAAATTGATTTCAACAAAAAACAAACGACAATTGAGTCATTTTTCTAGAAGTGTACATAAATTATTCATGTAATATGTACGCATTTATGAAATTATTAATTTATATTTTATATGGGACCTATAGAAATTATAAAAAATGTTTTATCTTATAATTTTAGCGAATTATTAATTTAGCACCCTATCCCCGAGTCGGGACCGACAAAAATTATTATTTTAAAGAGTTTATTAACTAATCGAGTATTATTTATAGAATTTCTACTGTACTAGGAAATATTTATAAATTACATCAATCAACTCTAATTAATGATTACAAAGTCCAACCAAGTTAATAATATAATATAATGACAAAGAAATGTTAATTATGTTTTATAAAGTGGAGAAACGAAAAGGAGGCCACAAATTGAATAATATAATCCCTATCCTATCTCCATATCATCATAAATTCTCTGGCCGGGCTACATGAAAATAGAAATAGTTGGTCTCGTGATAAACAATCTCAATATTTTTTTAATTGTGAGATAAATATTAATACATTATTTTAATAAGTTAAATATATATTATTTTATTTTTTAAAATTATATTATTAGCAATAAAGAAATACATTATTTGCAATAAAGAAACACATCATTTCGTTAAATTTATTTCATAAAAAAAATGGTGAGACATCATTTATAATAAAAAAAAACACATTATTTCATTAAATTCGGTTCACAATAAAAATGATGAGACCGTCACATATGAGAATTTGCTAAATAGAAATGCTTATGAATTCTATGGAAAAATCTGAGCTAGATTCTCTGGTTTACCATATTTGTGAGTATCTACCAGCTATCAATATTTTAATAGTTTTGCAGTAGAATTAAGTTGCCGACAAATGCGAGGATAAAAGATCTTGTGAGAGAAGCGGGAGTGGGATTTGTAACGAGATGTCGCTGTTTAGAGGAAATGGGTTTTCTTCATATTCCACAGCTGAGGAAGTAACCACTGGAATTCATGCTTCTCATCTCACTGCCATTGTTACAGGTCCAACAATTTTATTTTATTTTTTAAATACTGTTTCAACATTTCATTTTCTTGGGTTTTTTTTAATTATTGCTTTTGGCAATCGATGGGATCGAATATTTTGAAGATGACGGCACACAAAACTTGGGTGCTTACAAAAAAAAGATTTTGATTTTATGATGGAAGCTCTTATACATCATATTCAGTTGAATGAATTGGGGTTTTGAACAAGTGCAGGGGCATCAAGTGGTATCGGATTCGAAACATCACGTGTTCTTGCTAAGCGAGGAGTGCATGTAGTGATGGGGATCAGAAACATGCCTGCTGGTACGAAAGTTAGAGAGGGAATCATCAAGGAAAATCCTGCTGCTAAAGTTGATGTGATGGAGTTGGACCTCAGCTCTCTCCAATCTGTCAGAAGCTTCGCCTCCCAGTTTTCATCTTCTGGTCTTCCCTTGAACATTTTGATGTAAGTGGGAACACACTGTCTAGATTCAAATATAGTATGTCTGTTTTTGGAGAAGTTGATGATGTCATAAGCCTTTGCCTTCTCTTCTGTCAGCAATAATGCTGGAATAATGATGCCCCCTTTCACACTGTCTGCAGACAAGATAGAGCTGCAGTTTGCCACAAACCATTTGGGTATTGGCCTAAATCTCAAAAAAAAAAAAAAAAAAACTGTATGACTCCGTTAGAGCTTGTTTCTCCCTATTTGAGCTGGTTCTGTACATGGTTTTGCAGGTCACTTCCTCCTAACTCACTTGCTGTTGGACACAATGAAGAAGACAGCCCGTGATGCGAAAACGGAGGGAAGGATTGTGAACGTCTCCTCAGAAGCTCACCGCTTCTCATACAGTGAAGGAATTCGGTTTGACAAAATCAATGATGAAAAAAGGTTTGACACATATCATGCTGGATCATGGTGATACTTGTAACTTGACATTGATTGCATCTCTCTACTCTACATGCAGTTATTGCAGACATGCTGCGTATGGCCAATCAAAACTTGCAAATTTACTGCATGCTAAAGAGCTGACTAGAAGGTTAAAGGTAAAAATTTCGAAGCATATTTCTCCCATCCCCCTTTTTTTTTTGTGGGAGGTAAATAAATTCTGACTGCTAAACAGGAAGAGGGTGCATATATCACTGCTAATTCTATTCATCCCGGAGTAGTCTCAACCAATCTTTTCCAAAATTTCGGCATATTTGAAGGTAAATTTCATGCCATTTCTTGATATCTTGAACTAATACATCATCTTTGGAAGCCCTCATTACTCATTTGTTTCTTGAATCTTGATATTGTTTGTTTCCGCGTGTGAGGCCGTGTCACGGATCTGATCTAGAGTTGTATGGTATCTAAGTTGAATATCTTGTGTTAATCCAGGAGTGATGAACACATTTGGTAGGCTGGTGATGAAAAATGTTGAGCAGGTAATGAATCTAATCAGAATTCAAGAATATGCAATGTTTTTCCCTTCTTTTTTTTTTCTCGTGTATTTATATGAGAAATGTAATAACATGAAGGGGGCCTCAACTTCCTGCTATGTGGCCTTGCATCCACAAGTCAGAGGGATCACCGGTGAATACTTTTCGGACAACAACTTGTACAAAGCATCTGCTATGGCTGCTGACAAAGATTTGGCTGCCAAACTTTGGGATTTTAGTATGGACTTGATCAAGCCTTAGAATTACTGTTTCCCTAAATGTAAATTACAATATCAAATTTATTGTTTTAACTAGGAATTGAAAACTAAAAATTAAAAAAAAAAAATAAAATTAATGGAATGCATTAAAATTGAAGGGAATAAGACAGAGAAACTTGATAATGTAACAAAAAGGGGAGACCACAAATTGGATATCCCTATCCACATGCAACACAATGAGAAGTATATTTGCTTTCCAACCTGAGATATTTGTGCAAGAATCTCTACTCTACTATTATCCATAAACATCTATCAACCATAAGTATTTAAGTGGGGACACAATCTTCCAACTACGAGGGAAAAGAGAAACAAGCTTGAGAGAAACGGGAGTGAGATGAGGCTGTTCAGGAGAAGAGGGCCTTCTGGATTTTCTTCATCTTCCACAGCTGAGGAAGTGACCCGAGGAATCGATGCCACCGGCCTCACTGCCATTGTTACAGGTCATACAATTTTACAATCTTGTTTTCATCATACTTACATACATACTGCTTATCTAGGCTTTACATTGCTTTTAGTAATCAATCTTGAGATGTTATAGTTATCGGTTGGATTGGCTGCAAATATAAGATTTATATGAATTCTGTTATTGACCCTGTTCTGTTACAACTTATATGTTTATACGATTCGTCGTTGATCATAGATTTTGTATTTTGATTTGGACTTCAGGCTGCAGTTTAGTGTAGTCTAATGTTGTCAAGAATTTATGATGTTGGTCCGTTTAAGGTTCTAGTTGTATGCACCATTTATTGGCTTTTCAAGGATATGGATTGCTGGTTTTTTCAACAATTGCAGGAACAACGAGTGGTATCGGATTAGAAACTGCACGTGTTCTTGCTAAGCGCGGTGCACATGTGGTGATGGGGGTCAGAAACATGCCTGCAGGAGAGAAAGTAAAAGAAGGTATCATGAAGGAAGTTCCAGGTGCTAAAATTGATGTGATGGAGTTGGACCTCAGCTCTCTGCAATCTGTTAGAAGCTTTGCGTCCGAGTTTTCATCTTCTGGTCTTCCATTGAACATTTTGGTGTAAGTGGAGCAATGAAGCGAAAGCTAACCTAGGATTGACATACTAATTTTTCCATTTGGATCGAATTTTCTAAGGAGGAATCAGCCTTTTGTCTTCTCTGTTATCAGCAACAATGCTGGAATAATGATGCCGCCGTTCACACTGTCTGCAGACAAGATAGAACTACAGTTTGCCACAAACTACTTGGGTACTGCCCTCACTTGAATGTATGATGCATCGAATGATAATTTGTAATGCACTGCTGATGGTTCTATTCTATGCATGGTTTTGGTGCAGGTCATTTCCTTCTGACTTACTTGTTGTTAGACACAATGAAGAAGACAGCCCGTGATACCAAGAGGGAGGGAAGAATCGTGAACGTCTCCTCAACAGCTCACCGCTTTTCGTACAGACAAGGGATTATATTCGAAAAAATCAATGATAAAAAATGGTTTGTCAGATTCTATTCCATGCAAGATAATTATTTGGATGTGTGTGTCATATATAATATACTCTATCTACTATATATATACATGCAGTTATTCCAAATATCCTGCATATGGGCAATCAAAGCTTGCTAATATACTGCATGCTAATGAGCTGAGCAGACGGTTGAAGGTAATTTCGAAGCGTATTTCTCCAATTCTTGCCTGTGTAGTGAAATCTGAGTTCCTAGTGTTGAACAGGAAGAAGGTGCAGATATCACTGCTAATTCAGTTCATCCTGGGATAGTGACAACCAATCTTTTCCGTTATGGTGGGATTTTCGAAGGTAATCTTGGCATAATTGAAGGTAAAGATATGGTGAGAGACCATATCTCATAAATCTGTTGTGATGATTCAGGTTTAGTGAGCACTATTGGTCGATTGTTGCTCAAGAATGTTAAACAGGTAAGCTCTCTCTCTCTGTCTCTCTCTCTCTCTACTAGTTAGTTATGCAAGAATTGTGATTTGTGTTTCTTGTGGTATATGAAAATGATGTGAAGGGGGCGTCAACCAGCTGCTATGTGGCCTTGCATCCACAACTTAGAGGGATCAGTGGTCACTACTTTTCAGACAACAACTTGTGCAAACCTGATGCAAAGGCTGCAGACAATGAATTGGCTGCCGAACTTTGGGATTTTAGCATGGACTTGATCCAAAAATAGAATTATTTTCTGTTTTATCACCATATCAATTCTCAGCAACTCTTCAGGTGAGAAAGATGCGAGACTCTATGAAAAAAGTATTGTGACTGTTGGGCAAACAAGGATTCACAAGAGGAGGTTTTCTGCAGTTTCATATTGGTGTTGTAACAGTTCTCTTTTAGTTTTTGGAATGTTGTATATATATAGCATGTAAAATCTGTTGTGATATAGATCTCTTTCGTAAAATTACCAAAGCATAATAAAATCTGTAAAGTTTATTATCTATTTTGCAAGAATTGGCACCGTCTATGGGAAACAAGAGAAACGACATACTGATGAATTCAACAAGGCAATCGATGATTTAGAAAATATCAAAGTTAAACTCGATGACGAGGGTAAGGCCATATTATATTGTTGAAATCATTACCCAAGAATTAACGTCTGAAAAGTAGAGAAACTACCATTTAATCTTTTTAATAATATTTATTTTATTTTTTCATGTACAATTAAGGAATATTTATTTATTTCACAACAATATTATTAAATAATAAAATTAAATATATTTGAAAAATAAATTAATATTTATTTATTTTATTAAGATATTATTAAACAATAAATATACATGTTTCTAATAATATTTTTATTTCTTAACTAATTCTTTTATTTATAATATTATTTTAATGAAGAAAATAAGAAATATATACTAATAATAATTTAAATAAAATACTAAAATATTATTGAAAAGACTAAATAAAAAAACATTAATAATTAAATGAAAAAATTTAAAAATAAAAATCACATGTCATTTCTATATAGCATGGCGCCATGTGTCAGTGAGTCAATGTCAAACCAACGCCATGTTGCACTTAACAGATGAGTCAGCGAATGAGGATATAATTCTTAATATAAATAAAGTTGAGGATATAATTTCCTAACTTCAAAACCTTGGATTATATTTCCCTAATTTGTGAAAAATGGAGATATATTTTCCTATTGTCCCTAAAATAAATATTGTACTACGTCTGTCCCGATCAATTAATCATATATCAATTAGATACGATAATTAATATTTGTATTTTATTAATAAATGTGAACATTTGTCATTTAAGAAAATATGACTAATATACTAAAAAAAAACAAGATTAATATAACGGACAGAGACTCCCTCCGTCCCAATTAAATTATTCATATTTGATTGGACACGATAACCTAAGTATGTGAATAATAGTGGGTGTTGGTGAAATAAATATTTTATTGATTAGTGCGAAAAATTTATTATTTTAAGAAAATTAATTAATATCACATGATATTAAAAAAGTAAACGTGGATAATTTATGTGAGAGGAGGATTATTTGTCATGCCACTCAACTAAAAAGCTCTCTCCTCAAGCGACACGTATACGACAAACAATGCCTTAGACCACTGCTAACGGCGATTTATATCCAATCGGTCGACCGCCACGTCAATAAATTTGGATTAAAAAAAAAAAAAGTAGAGAAGGGATGGCAACCGCGGTTGCTTTGAGATTGAAACAGACCACACGGTCTCCCCATGTAACAATTATTATTTTATTCTTTAACCAATCAAATTTATCCATTTGTCATCATTTGATTATTTAGTTAATTTTATTTAAACACAATACAAAAGTTAGTATATCTTATAAATGATAACATAAAATTAAAAATTTAAGATACCAAAATTCATAAAAAAATATTCTCTACAAATAGAGACCAATTTTGATATATTTATTTTTTGGTTTTAAATTAATATATATACTAAATCAGATTGAATGATCTACACAATTCATAAAAAATAATCAATCAGAACCGTCCGTAGAAAGCACAATCTATGTCAATTTGATATCCATCATTTAAATGTGTGGTTTAATTTCATGTATTCGTTCTTATTTTCAATGTTGTGTTGTAATCGATGTAATTTTATTTTGCTTATCAATGAAATCTACTTTTATTTAATTCCATTGCAAAAAATTATAATTTTTTATTATTTTAATTATAACAATTAATTTTAATTTTATTTTCTTACAATAATTTATAATTTTAATTATTTAATTATGATTATTAATTTTAATTTTGATAATAAAATTAAATAAAGATTATATATAATATTGTGGTTGGATGGTTGGGTGGTTGCTGATAGAATATGTAAAATTGTTGTGGTTGGGTTGAGATGATATTGATGATGTGGAGGAGAGAGAAATTAATTAAATAATGAAATGGTTGGATGATTGGATGGTTGGGGTGGTTGCTGTTAGAGATGGTCTTAGTGATCGCCTCGTGTATCTCCGAGTTCCGAGTTCCGACCATCTCAAGCTTCTCTCTCCTAAAGATAACCTCTCCAACCTGCTCTCTGCATATCCTTCTCACTAAAACCTTAAACGGTGAAAAAATCATGTCAGGCGGTGTTGGTCCGACATGCGACATTACTCTCCCAAAAGCCGAGCTACAAGAACCCGAACTCCCGCACGGCCGCCGTAGCTTCTTCACCTTCCGTCAACTGAACGCCCTAGCGGTGGTCATCATCCTCTCCGCCAGCGGGATGGTGAGCCGAGAGGAAGTGGGCTTCGTCTTCTTCTCCATCTTCTACATCCTCTTCATCTCCAGAATCGCATTCCCGGCAAGTCCCGCCGGCGAGGCGGAGACCCCAGTTTTCGGCGGGAAAAAAACCAAGATTCTAACCGTTTACGAGGCGGCGGGCGCCGTCATCGGCCTCTTCATCCCGATAGCGTACATTATCCACGGCGTAGTTGAGGGAGACGCGGAGGGGATCAAGGCGGCAGCCCCGCACGTGTTCCTGCTGGCCAGTCAGATTTTCATGGAGGGGGTGGCGCGTTCCGGGAAGTTCTCGCTGCCGATCCGCGTAATGGTGCCGGTGCTGTACAACTCGATGCGGGTTTCGAGTGTTTTGGAGTGGGTGAGGTGCGAGATTTCGCGGCGGAGGGTGGAGGTGGGATTGGGGAGTAGTGGTGAGAGATTGTACGTGGGGAAAGCTGTGGCTCTGGTTAACATGGCGTTTTGGAGCTTCAATTTGTTTGGGTTTTTGCTGCCATTCTATCTGCCCAAAGCTTTGAAGATTTATTACACCAAATTTAAGGATTGAGACCTTTGTTTTGCTTTCATTTCTTACCCTTGTAATAATATGTCAATACTTTAGTTTTTGCCTAATTAATTTTAGGGATGTTCGTGGTTTGGCCGAAACCATTCAAACTGAATTTATTTGGTCGGTTTTAATTTATTTTTTAAACTGACAGTTTGAAAAAATCAAAACTGGTTTGGTTCCAGTTTGGTGGTCCAAATCGATCGTTTCGGTCGGACCGGTCATATAAGTATATTTATATATATATTTGTTTAAATTTTTAACAGGAAATATGCTATAGATTAGTTGGAATAACGGAGCAATTAGTCCTTAGGAATGCTTGTTGACAGGGTATCCTTTCCTTTGTTATTTTTGCTGCCAATTTTTTTAAAAAAATTTAAAACACAAATTTATTTATTACATTTTCAATAAAAATCAAGTAAAATTATGTATTTTTTTATATTTATGTTAATTCCATTAGTAACTGTAATTTTAATTTATTTTATAGTTGAACTATGAACTTTTTTATTTTGTGTTTTAGAACTTTATATTATTGCTATGAAATGTAGTTTTTATTTTGAAATGAAGTTTAGTTTTTTATTTTGAAATATATAGTGTATTGTACAACTTTAGAACATGTTGCATTTCAAACTGTAAAAATTGGCCGGACTGAACAGTTTTTATATGGTTTGATCGATTTGGTTTGGCTAAATTGTTCGGCCGATTTGGTTTGAAAAAATCTCAAACCATACCTATTAGTTTGGCCAAAATTTTCCTCCGAAACCGGTCGAATCAGACCGCGAACACCCCTAATTAATTTGGATAATATAATATCCCGTTCCGATTATTAAGGATTTATATAATTTTTAATATTAGTCCAATCACTCTTTTTTATTATGTTATATTATTTTAATAGTTTATTTTTCAAGATTATTCGAAATATAATTATAAATTATCAGAGAAAACTAGAATCTATATAATATAGTACTAAAGGAGTTCCAGCTTTTTCCTCCAAATATTTTGAAAAGCGTGAACATATTAAAAAATTATTAAATAAATTAATATTATTTCTACAATTATGGTTAAAATATATTAATATATATAATTTAGTTTTACAAAATTATTAAAAACATTGCATAAATGCAACTATTTAGCAAATTAACTTTAGAATTTTTAAATTTGCAAAATTATTTGAAACAAACGACAAAACAAACATATTTGCAATGTAATTTGAATATTAAAATTATCATTTTATTATTTTAATTTCAAAACTCGTATTATTTTTAGGAATTAAAATATTTATTTTATTTTACAAGAACCTAAATTTTATAAATGTTAGACATTGAGTCGATAAAATGAACTAACTTATAAATAAATTATAATTTTTGGTGTAATATATTAAATTAAAAATATAGACAAATATTGTGAGTTAAATTATAATTTTGTAAGCACTATGTTATGTTTGTAAAGTTGATAATGTTACGAGTATAAATTTAAATACTTTTATTTTGAGTACAACTCCTAATGAATAACATGTGTGATGATAATTTATTAGACAAGTTTAGTATGTATTTTTTATAAATTTTTATACAATATGTAATTAGTATTATTTTGAGCGAACTAAAATAATATATTCATTAAAACATAAATTATTATTCAATAAAATATATAATATTATTATCATAATATTTTAAATTAGATTATTTGTATATTATTATGAAAGAACATATATTTGCGCAACGCGCACGGGTGTAAATCTAGTTAAATAAATAAATTGCACCATATAATTAAAGAATCCTTAAATTAAACGATGAATCCTAAAGTAGCGAGGGAGTGATTCATTTTCTTTCATATATTTTATAGAATAAGTTTAAATGAAAAGTCAGATACAATTAATTAATCTACGTGCTATAATTACTATTTAATTAACAAATAAGCTTTCACGTCATTACTGGCTAGTAATAAAAAAGTCAACAATCATCAGCTATATCATAATTACTGACTGTTAGCTGTAGGAGTAAAACCACTTCTTATTGATTGTAATTAATTAGTATGTGAAAAGATAAGAAAAGTTTCCCTTTTGATCTACAAGGCTAATTGAAATTCCAGGAAATTTAGAGCGCACTTAGTATTAAAATATCTCAATTGAATAACACCAAATATTTATTTATAAATGACAGTAACCAAGTCTTATTAATGTTTACAAAGTCAAATCAAGGAGAAGTATTATAAAATATTAAAATGTGTTAAACGTATCTCACGTTATAATAGGATTAGGAAGGAATATTTATTATTTTCACTAGTGATTTTGTTAGAAGGAATGGATCATAATACTCCATCTGTTCCGATTATTTGGTCTGATTATTATTTTAGAATGCTTCAATTATATGGTTCAATTTTTATATTTGGTATTGTTTTTCTCTGGTAATTTACTATTATATCCCTGAATAATTTTGGAAAATGAGACTATTAAATGTAATATTATAAAAATGAGAGTTTAATTAATATTTTAAATAAAAATAATGTTAAAAGTTTATTTAATATTAAATAATTTTGACAAGCATGTAAGATCAAACTAGATCTCAAAATCGAAACGATTGGATGGAGTATATAATAATATTATGAGAAAGAAATGTTTATGAAGTGGGCAAACGAAAAGGAGGTCACAAATTGAATAATCCCTATCTTATCTCCACGCCACCCTGCTCGCCTAAATATCATCACAATATCATAGGCCGGGGCTACATGAATATATAAATGCTTTTCAATTTTGATGAGATTTTTGTAAGTATCTAGAAGCCCTTTTAATCGAAGAAGATTCTTGCAGTATATTTGTAATGAGATGTGGCTGTTCAGAGGAAATGGGCCTTCTGGATTCTCTTCGTATTCCACAGCTGAGGAAGTAACCAATGGGATTGATGCTACTGGCCTCACTGCCATTGTTACAGGTCCTGCATTTTTTATTTTCTTGGGTCTTTTTTTTTTAGCTTTTGGCAATCCATGGGAGCTTATAATTATCTGTTGACTTGAGATAATATGATTCATCATCATCATCATCACAGATGTGTTTGTATGGTCTGTTTAAAACATGAAATTACCAGCCTTGATCAAATATGAATTGGGGTTTTGAAAAAGTGCAGGGGCATCAAGTGGTATCGGATTGGAAACAACGCGTGTTCTTGCAAAGCGTGGAGTGCATGTAGTGATGGGGATCAGGAACATGCCTGCTGGTAAGAAAGTTAGAGAGGGAATCATCAAGGAAAATCCTGCTGCTAAAGTTGATGTGATGGAGTTGGACCTCAGCTCTCTCCAATCTGTCAGAAGCTTCGCCTCTCAGTTTTCATCTTCTGGTCTTCCCTTGAACATTTTGATGTAAGTGGGAACACACTGTCTAGATTCAAATATAGTAGTATGTCTGTTTTTGGAGAAGTTGATGATGTCATAAGCCTTTGCCTTCTCTTCTGTCAGCAATAATGCTGGAATAATGATGCCCCCTTTCACACTGTCTGCAGACAAGATAGAGCTGCAGTTTGCCACAAACTATTTGGGTATTGGCCTAATTCTCAGACAAAAAACTGCATGACTCGGACTCCATTAGAGCTTGTTTCTCCCTATTCGAGCTGGTTATGTACATGGTTTTGGTGCAGGTCACTTCCTCCTAACTCACTTGCTGTTGGACACGATGAAGAAGACAGCCCGTGACACGAAAACAGAGGGAAGGATTGTGAACGTCTCCTCAGAAGCTCACCGCTTGTCATACAGTGAAGGAATTCGGTTTGACAAAATCAATGATGAAAAAAGGTTTGCAAATGTTTTCCACAAAAGATAAAATGCATAAATCATGCTGGATAGAGGTGGCCAATACAACCTGAACCGCCCGAACCGACCCTGAAGTGGCCCGCCGGTTCAAGATTCCGAACCGAAACCGCCAACTAGGGTTCTGAACTGGAACCATATATAGTTGCTTTTGGGCGGGCCGGTTCAGGTTTAAGGATATAACTGGAACTGGAACCGCTGGTTCACGAACCGTCGAACAACCAAAATTTAAATTAAAAATCGAAAATAAAAAACGGTTGGAACCGGCAATTCTGGTTCCGAACCATTTGAACCGGCGGCAAAATTTAAAATTTTGAAATTTTAAAATGGCAAATCAGAGTGTGTCACGTCATTCCGAACAAGAGGTTTCGAACCGGAACCGGCAGTTCAACATAAATTTTTAAAAATAAAATTAAAGTGAAAATATTCGAACTGCCAGTTTGTAACCAAAACTGGCAGTTTACGGTTCCGAATCGGAACTGCTATAGTAGTGGGTGGATTAAGGTTCTAATTTTTTGTAATCGGAACCGTGGCCACCTCTAATGCTGGATCATGGTGATACTATACATTAATTACATCTCTACTCTACATGCAGTTATTCCAAACATGCTGCTTATGGCCAATCAAAGCTTGCAAATATACTGCATGCCAATGAGCTGACTAGAAGGTTAAAGGTAAATTTCACAGCATATTTCTCCCATCCCCTTTTACTGTGGGATGTAATATCCATTGTGGAAATTACTTGCTACTAAACAGGAAGAGGGTGCATGCATCACTGCTAATTCTCTTCATCCCGGAGTAGTCCTAACCAATCTTTTCCGAAACTTTGGCATATTTAGAGGTAAATTCTTGATATCTTGAACTAATCTTTCTTAATTAATCTTGTTTCTGCCTGTGTTGTATAGTATCTAAGTAGAATCTGTTGTGTTGATCCAGGAGTAATGAACTCAGTTGGAAGGCTGGTGATGAAAAGTGTTGAGCAGGTAATGTGATGTGTTTTTTTTTTTATGGTATACATATATTTATTTGTATGAGAATTAATGTAATAACATGAAGGGGGCGTCAACATCCTGCTATGTGGCCTTACATCCACAAGTCAGAGGGATCAGTGGTGAATACTTTTCAGACAACAACTTGTACAAAGCATCTGCTAAGGCTGCTGACAAAGATTTGGCTGCCAAACTTTGGGATTTTAGTATGGATTTGATCGAGGCTTAGAATTCTTTTTCCCCAGAAACTGACCATATATAAAGGTGTCGATCTTACATCTCAATAAATAGTTTTTATTACAATATCAAATTTGTTATTTTCATAATTAGTTACTATAAAAAAGTGAAAAGGAATTACAAAATCCTAATTGATATAATCAGCTTTAGTTAGTAATTACCAAAATTACATTTCAAAAAGAAAAGTGATTATGAAAGCAGAATACATTAAAATTAAAGGGAATAAGACAGAGAAACTTGGTATATTATTTTTAAGGTTGGAAAATGTAACAAAAAAAGAGGAGACCACAAGTTGGATATCCCTATCCCCATGCAACACAATGAAAGGTACATAAACATCTATCAACCATCAGTTTTTAAAGTGGGACACAATCTTCCAACTACTGTGAGAGAAACGGAGTGAGATGTGGCTGTTCATGAGAAGAGGGCCTTCTGGCTTTTCTTCATCTTCCACAGCTGAGGAAGTGACCCAAGGAATCGATGCCACCGGCCTCACTGCCATTGTTACAGGTCATACAATTTCACAATCTTGTTTTCAACATACCTACATTCTGCTTTTCTGGGCTTTGAATTGAAGGAGATTAGTCCTGTTTTGCATCTGTTGTAACTTTATATGATATTAAGATTCATCGTGATCAGGCTGCAGTGTAGTCTAATGTTGTCGAGATTTTACGATGTTGGTCCGTGTAAGGTTCTAGCTTCATCAAGTCTCTTACACATCATCCAAAAAATGCATATCTAGTAGTAGCAATGCACCATTCATTGGCTTTTCTTCAAGAATTGCAGGAGCAACAAGTGGTATCGGGTTAGAAACTACGCGTGTTCTTGCTAAGCGCGGTGCGCGTGTTGTGATGGGGATCAGAAACGTGCCTGCAGGAGAGAGAGCAAAAGAAGGTATCATGAAGGAAGTTCCAGGTGCTAAAATTGATGTGATGGAGTTGGACCTCAGCTCTCTGCAATGTGTTAGAAGTTTTGCGTCTGAGTTTTCATCTTCTGGCCTTCCATTGAACATTCTGGTGTAAGTGGAGCCATGAAGCGAAAGCTGCCTAGGATTGAGCCATGGAATGTAGCATACTAATTTTCCATTTGAATCAGCAATAATGCTGGAATAATGATCCCGCCCTTCACACTGTCTGCAGACAAGATAGAACTACAGTTTGCCACAAACTACTTGGGTACTGTCTTAATTCCATTTACACTTGGAATGCATTGCTGCTGCCCCCTATTTGAGTTGGCTCTGTAAATGGTTTTGGTGCAGGTCATTTCCTTCTAACTCACTTGCTTTTGGAAAAAATGAAGAAGACAGCTCGTGATACGAAGAGGGAGGGAAGAATTGTGAACGTCTCCTCAATAGCTCACCGCTTTTCGTACAGACAAGGGATTATATTTGAGAAAATCAATGATGAGAAATGGTTTGTCAGATTCTATTCCATGCAAGATAATACTTTACTATACTAATACTATACAATACAATACATGCAGTTATTCCAGATATCCTGCATATGGGCAATCAAAGCTTGCTAATATACTGCATGCTAATGAGCTGAGTAGACGGTTGAAGGTAATTTCCAAGAATATTTCTGATCCATTACTTGCCTGTGTATTGAAATCTGAATTCCTAGTGTTGGACAGGAAGAGGGTGCAGATGTCACTGCTAATTCAGTTCATCCTGGAGTAGTCACAACCAATCTTTTTCGTTATACTGGGATTTTCGAAGGTAATCTTGGCATATTTGAAGGTAAAGCCGTGTACACAACACAATGATCGATCTCATATGTTAGCCGTGATTGAGTAATATGAATCTGTTGCGTTGATTCAGGTGTAGTGAGCACGATTGGTCGGTTGTTGCTTAAGAATGTTGAACAGGTAAGCCCCCCCCCCCCCTCTCTCTCTCGCTCTCTGCTAAACTAGGCAGTAGGCAAGAATTATGATATCAAAGATTTGATTTGTGTTTCTTGTGGTATATGAAAATGTAATGAAATGATGTGAAGGGGGCCTCAACCAGCTGCTGTGTGGCCTTGCATCCACAACTCAGAGGAATCAGTGGTGAATACTTTTCAGACAACAACTTGGACAAAGCATCTGTCATGGCTGCTGACAGTAAATTGGCTGCCAAACTTTGGGATTTTAGTATGGACTTGATCCAAAAATAGAATTCTTCTCTGTAATGGATCATCTGCAAAAACATCTCAAGATGTGTACAATTTGATGCAAATCTCGATATGTTTTCTCATTTTCTCTACGGCAGTTGTTGTTGCAGACTATAGATAAATAGTTCTAAAATAAGATTAGATTGAAGTTGGTAATGAGTTTGCTTTTATTACGTAAATTAGCACTTCTCATGTGGTACTCGTCTAATTTGCACCTTGCTTCAATAGTATCATTGGCCACACTTGATGGTCTTGACTCATTCGCTCGTTATTGCCCCTTCATCCTAATTATAATATTATGCAAAATAATGTAAACATACATATATAATATCGCAATGATTTTCTTTGTATCACAAGCGGCTAAGTCCTCTAATTATTATTAGCTTGGAGAACTCCAAATGCTCGTTCAGTCGTTCCACATTCTTTTTCATGTTTTCTTGCATTTACTTGAACTTTTGTCTCTATATCAAATAATTTATTTATATAATATATAAAATAATTAATACTAGAATATATTAAATGTAATACTGATGAATTTTTAAAGTGGAGTAGTGAAAAAAAAATTATTTTCGCCAAAATATTTCATCATTTTATTTATTTATTCTATAATTACATAGATATACAATAAATAATAATAAAATTATAGCAAAATTATGTTCGTTATTCTACACCATTCATCTTAAAAATTAATGATTGATATTAAAAAAGTTTCAATATTTATATGATTAATATAATTAAATAAAATATGAAATATATATTTCGTGCAACGTACGTGTATTAAATCTAGTATTAATGAAAGAATGATATAAAGAATAAAACTAATATAAATATATTTTGCTTGTCATTACTTATAAATAACAGATAAGTAATAAATAATTAAAATTTTATTATATTAATTAAA
Organism: Plectranthus barbatus; assembly: GCA_026898455.1. Lineage (NCBI taxonomy): Eukaryota > Viridiplantae > Streptophyta > Magnoliopsida > Lamiales > Lamiaceae > Plectranthus > Plectranthus barbatus. The sequence continues at coordinate 670,700 of JAPKLW010000109.1, read as the reverse complement.
ACACACACACCCTACGTGTCCCTATGGAAGCTCAAACTCATGACCTCTTGGTCATAGGTAGAGTGATTTTACCACTGCACCACGAACAAGGGACAAGTAATAAATAAATAATGTTATGGTTGCAAAAAGAAGGAAATACAAGTTATTTTATATGGTTACACCTAGGGGTGAGTATTCGGTTATTTGGTTCGGTTTTGCAAAATAACTGAATTTACATTGGATGTAATCAAATCGAACTAAATTACAGAAATAACCGAACCAAAATTCTTATTCGATTTTTGGTTATTTTTTCATTTATTTTGGTTATAACTGAATTTTAATATAAATTTAATAAATTAATAAAATTAAAAATTAAAATAGAAATTATCTATAATATATATATATATATATATTAATATTATATATATAAATTAGGCTATTTCGGTTCGAAAAAAATCGAACTGAAAATCAAAAACCAAAATATTGAAAAAAAAAATAATCGAACCGAACTGAAAAACCGAACCAAATTAATCGAGATTTTTTCAATTCGGTTCGATTTTTTCGGTTTCTTGCTCACCCCTAATTACAACTCGAAAAAATATAAACATCACATATATATCAATATTATTAATATTTTTTATTTTTTATCAAATATTATTATTATTATTATATTTAAAATAATTTTATTTATACGATCGAAATGGTCAGTTTCATCGATTGATATTTTTCAAATCAATCCGACCAATCATTTTTTTAAACCAACCAAATCGACCAAATTAATTTAATCTGCCAATTTAACCAAACATATATACAAAACTTAGCCTCAATTACTTTATAACAATAGTAATTAATCCTTGCTCATCCACATATCCTTCTCTCTCCTAGTTGTCAAAATAACTACTTCACCTACCACTAGTGGGCGCTCAAATAACCCTACATTCCAACTTTGACATATTTTTGCAAGAATCAACCATCTTTATTTGAATTAGAGCACAATCTTGCAACTACGAGGGAAAAAATAAAAACTAGTGTGAGAGAAACGGGAGTGAGATGTGGTTGTTCATGAGAAGAGGGCCTTCTGGGTTTTCTTCGTCTTCCACAGCTGAGGAAGTGACAGAAGGAATCGATGCCACCGGCCTCACTGCCATTGTTACAGGTCATACATTTTTACAATCTTTTTCAACATATATACCTACATACCGCTTTTAGTAATCAATCTTGAGATGTTGTAGTTATCGGTTGAATTGGCTGCAAATATAAGATTTATATGTATTGGAATGGAGGCTGCAGTTTAGTGTAGTCTAATGTTGTCGAGATTTTATGATGTTGGTTCCAGCTTAGGCTTTTGAAAACCACTATCCTTCACCAAATCTCTTACTCGTCTTTCAAAAGAAATGCACCATTATTAGCTTTTCTTCAAGAATTGCAGGTGCATCAAGTGGCATCGGTTTAGAAACTGCGCGTGTTCTTGCTAAGCGCGGTGCGCAAGTTGTGATGGGGATCAGAAACGTGCCTGCAGGAGAGAGAGCAAAAGAAGGTATGATGAAGGAAGTTCCAGCTGCTAAAATTGATGTGATGGAGTTGGACCTCAGCTCTCTGCAATCTGTTTGAAACTTCGCGTCTGAGTTTTCATCTTCTGGTCTTCCCTTGAACATTTTGGTGTAAGTGGAGCAATGAAGCAAAAGCTGCCTAGGATTGACTTACTACTTTTGAATTTGAATCAAATTTTCTGAGAAGGAATCAGCTTCTGTTATCAGCAATAATGCTGGAATATTCGTGACGCCGTTCGCACTGTCTCACTGCAGACAAGATAGAATTACAGTTTGCCACAAACCATTTGGGTAGTAGACTTAATTCCATTTACACTTGGAATGCATGTTGTTGCACCCTATTTGAGTTGTTTCTGCAAATGGCTTTGGTGCAGGTCATTTCCTTCTAACTCACTTGTTGTTGGACACAATGAAGAAAACAGCCCGTGATACCAAGAGGGAGGGAAGAATTGTGAACATCACCTCAGGAGCTCACTGCCATTCATACAGACAAGGAATTATATTTGACAAAATCAATGATGAAAAATGGTTTGTCAGATTCTATTCCATGCAAGATAATTATTTGGATGTATAATATTCATATATAATACTATACTATACTATGCTATACATGCAGTTATTCAAGACTTGCTGCATATGGGCAATCAAAACTTGCTAATATACTGCATGCTAATGAGCTAGGTAGACGGTTAAAGTTAATTTCGAAGCATATTTCTCCATCTGATCTGATGTTGTCGGAGAGCTTATACGGCGAGTGCATTACTCGCCGTTGTATTTAAGTCCATCGAATGATAAATTCTGAGTTTTGAACAGGAAGAGGGTGCAGATATCACTGTTAATTCAGTTAATCCTGGATATGTCAAAACCAGTATTTTCCGGCATTCTTGGATTTTCGGAGGTAATCTTGGCATATTTGAAGGTAAACATCTACTGAGAAACCAGGTATAGTGAGCACAATTGGTCGATTGTTCAGTAAGAATGTTGAGCAGGTAATTAAGCGCTCTCTCTCTCTCTGCTAAACTAGACAGTAGGAAAGAATTCTGATATCAAAGATTTTATGGTTTATGTTTCTTCTCGTATATAAATAAATATAATGAAATGATGTGAAGGGGGCGTCAACCACCTGCTATGTGGCCTTGCATCCACAACTCAGAGGGATCAGACAACAACTTGGACAAACCTGATGCAAAGGCTGCTGACAGTAAATTGGCTGCCAAACTTTGGGATTTTAGTATGGACTTGATCCAAAAATAGAATTCTTTTCTCTATTCTTACCATATAATTATGTATTAATTCAACATGGGATCATCTGCAAAAACATCTTAAGATGTACAATTTGATGCAAATCTCGATATGCTTTCTCCAATTTTTTCTCTACGGCAGTTGTTGTTGCATACTGTAGATAAATTGTTCTCCAAAATAATGCAAATATACTTAGTATCTTAATGATTTTCTTTGTATCATAAGCGGCACAACCCTCTAATTATTGTTCAACGAGCTTGAAGAATTCCAAATGCTCGGTCTACATCCTATCTTCCAATTTTTTACATTTGCTTGAACTTTTGTCTCTTTATCTCCTGAACCTTAAAAAACTGGAAGCTCTCGACAAAACGTATAAATTAATATCGTCATTTAGATAGTACATACAAATATTGTGTGCAATACAAAAGGCGTTGTGCCTCGTAGAACATCAATGAACAATGGAGATTGGTTAAGAATGTTGATGTCATATTTGACCATGTAACTCCAAAGAAATCATGTCAAATCCTCGAGTATAATTGTTGGTACTCCATGATCTTCACGGGTGAATTGACCTTTCCATGCTACTGGAAAATATTTTCAAGTCCAATGCATACAATCAAGACCCCCAGCATTCCAAGAAATTCGATGTATTTCCATCAATCTTCATTGGTCATTAAGAGTTGGCTATCTCAAATCAAGCATTCGTACCTTATTGTTTCATATATATGTGCGTACTCATCGCAGTGATTTGTAGGGCCACCATATATATCAATTACCTTATTGCGTTTGTGCATTTGTTTAGAGCAGTGAAACTCATTTTCCCTACTATATATGTTGCTCTCCGTTGAAACTAAAGGTCGTGTGCTTTAAAAGTATTCATTATGTGAATGAATAAATATCTCCGCATCCAATCGTTGTCGAGAAATATTAGAATCCCAAGTTGAATTATCATAAAAAAAACAATCATTGAAAAGACGTTGGTGGAATTTTGACGTATATATTTTATGGCCTTTTATGTTATTTCCCATGTCGGTTGGAGGCTGGAGCATACGTTAATAAAGAAAATTATCCTACTCTTTCATTGGATCTTTTAATTTAAGTGCAGATTAAGATTCAAATAACTCACAACCCGATTTAGAGAAATACATCACAAAAATATGAAATTGCATAAGATGCAGCAAATGTGATGAAAATGAGTAGCACAAGTTCCTGTGTTGGTGAAAAATGAAAAATTATTGTTGACACATTTATAATTTAATAACAAAATATGACTGTTGCATGATGTAATGGTTAAACATATTCAAATAATAACAATTGGCTTTAATGGTTATATATAATAACATTTGGAGAATGCAATGATTATTATCAGGGAAATATATATATATATATATATATATATATATATATATAGGGAGCGGATCCAGTGAGAAAAACCTTAACGTGAGAAAATGAGAAAGATGCTTGATTGTTTTCACGTTATTGCTTGATTTTATTCAGGTCATTGCTTGATTACAATGTTGATTGATTGTGCTTTACTTGTTGCTTGATTATTTTGCTGCTTGATTGTGTTTTAGTCATTGCTTGTTTGCATATCAGCCATTGATTTTTTTAGATCTGATGGACATAATTCATTCTTTTTTCTCACATGGGGATTTTTTTTTACATGATCCCTCCTATATATATATATATATATATATATATATATAGATTCACTCAAGTACTAAAATTAAAGTTTGTGCTAAATAGGAATGAATCTCAGCCATTTGATTGATAGCATCAATGGTTGAGATTAAAGCATAAAGATTAAAAAATTAAGCATAATTTTCGTTCGTGCTTAATTGCTTTATAAATCGTGCTTAATTCGATTAAGCATGATTTATAAAGCAAAAAAGCATAAAATCTGGGAAATGTTTTAATCTTAACCATTGAATTTTTTAGATGAATGGTGTAGATTCATTCCTATTTAACACAAACTAATTTTTAGTATGTGAGTCACTCCCTATATATATATATATATATATATGGTAGTGATCAGGTGAGAATAGGAGTTACTATGAGAAATAAGAATAAATCTCGCGCGTCCATCTCATCAAATCAACGAACATGATTCATTCTCAGCAAATTGAAAAACGCGGCATTTTTGCCCAAATATCCTGCAGTTTTAGCCTTTAAAGGCTAAAACTGTAAAAACACTCGAACACAAACAACAACCTTCATTTTTAGCCCGATTAACTTCATTTTTAGCCCGATTTACTTCATTTTTAGTTCGATTTACTTCTTTTTTACATAAATACGAATTAAAAAAAATTAAACATTTACAAAGACCAACCACAAATCTACCATATCATGCAGTTTTCCTCACTTTTACTTCAGTTTTGAATAAACACAAATTAAAAAAAACTAAATGCAATAATATCAAATATCGAAATTTACAGAATTGATACACGGTTTCATTATTACGCCGTTCCATCACAACTTTTCAATACACTTCTGGAAAAAAAACTCTTCACATTCAACAAAATTTCAATTCCTCTCTCAAAATTTCTTCAGGCATTCGACGGTTTTCTCTCGAATTCTACTCGCTTTCGCCAATTTCAAATAAATGAACCTGTAAGATGAAAAAATGAACAATGTTAACACTAAAGATGCACAATAATAAAGGAAAAATGAACATTTGAATAACACAATTTTTTTTAAAACTATCAACACAATTTGGAATAAATGAACCTGAAAGATGAAAAAATGAACAATGTTAACACTAAAGATGCACGATACAAAAGCAAAAATGAAGATCTGAATAACAAAATTTTTTTAAAAACTATCAACACAATTTTGAATAAATGAACCTGTAAGATATAAAGATGCACAATGTTAACACTAAAGATGCACGATACTAAAGGAAAAATGAACATCTGAATACCACAATTTTTTTAAAACTATATTCATGCACGAATCAATTACAAACAGCGTCTAGAATTCAAAAATAAGATCAAATAATCTCCTAACATAAAGAAAAATCAATAGAACCATGAACACAATCGAAAATAAAAAATACAAAGTATTAAACTTACCTTCAGATCGATCAGACATGTCCTGTTCAAACTACAGAACTCCAAAATCAAAAACAAAACTCCACAAAAATCACAATTTCGAAGCCGACAGCGATCACGAACGCCAAATCCAGAAAAAAAAAATCCGATCAAGAGAAGATATATAAATCGAATCGAACGAAGGAGGAATAAGATATCAGAACGCGCGAAATAAGGAATACAAAATCTAATTAAATATGGAAGTATATACCTTTTAAATTTTAAAAATCCTAAAATTACAAAAATAACCTTAATGAATCAAAACTGCAGGATAAACGAGAAAAACTGCACACGGAGTAAATTTGATCATGAGCGTTGATATCACAAAATCAAAGGCTGAGATTTATTCTCATTTCTTATACTAAAAACTCTTCTAATATTCTCTCTCCTCTCTATATATATATATATATATATATATATATATAGTGGGAGGTGTAATCATATGTGAACCACCTCCCACATGTGAAATAAGAACTAATCCTATCCTTTGATTAATCTTAATGGACGCCCCAGATTTTGTAATTATTTGTTATTTGTTTTTTTTATTTAGTATTGTAGGGTATTTTCGGTAATTGTGTTTATCATTTTTTTGATTACCATATCTAATTCCATGAATTTCTCTACCTATTTTTTTTGCAAGATCTCTTTTTCCTTAATTATATTTTGCATCCATTTCTCAATCTATTATTATTTTTCTAATATTTTCTACGTTTGCAATATAGAGAGAGAAACACATGTCCTTCACTAATTTTTTTTCTCATCGTGCGTGGAAGAGGAACAACAATCGGCTCCACCATGGCCGCCGGTGATGAAGGAATTGTTGCAGTGGGAGCAGGACGTGGATGAACAACTGGCGCGCACGAACGTGGGAGGTGTGGTCCTGCGCGCAGACCTGCAAGGGCGCAAGGAAAGCTGCGACTGCCCATGAGCCTCGAAGGTGGGATCAACGCAATTGAGATTTTATTTTATTCGTTCGACGCACGCCCCTACCAGTTTTCGATCAGTTTGGGCGATCAACGTTTTGTACGAGTTGTGAATTTTCATATTTCTTTCGAATTAATTCTGGAAATTTCCATCATTAGCCTGTGCGATTTGGGGCTTTTCGACTCTTAGTCGATTGAAATCTGGATTTGGCCAAATTATTGTCTGCAAAATTTGGAAAATCATTTAATTGATGTTACTGTTCGAATTGAGTCTTGAAATTTCTGATTTCTGATTTCTCGGTTGAATTCGAATTTCTGATTTCATTGTTGATTTCGAATTTTTTGTTTATAATTTCATTAGAAAATATGCAGTTATTCCGCCTGTAAACATGCATAAATAGAACACATTTATTGCAATCTTTTATTATTACTGTTTTGTATTTGTCGCGTGATATTTCTATTTTTTTCTTGTCTTTAGTAAAGATATTGCTGTCAGGAAAATAATTTAGTTGATGTTATTGTTCGAATTGAGTCTTGAAATTTCTGATTTCTGATTTCTCGGTTGAATTCGAATTTCTAATTTCATTGTTGAATTCGAAATTTTTTGTGTATAATTTCATTAGAAAATATGCAGTTATTCCGCCTGTAAACATGCACAAATAGAACACATTTATTGCAATCTTTTATTATTACTGCTTGTATTTGTCGCTTGATATTTCTATTTTTTTCTTGTCTTTAGTAAAGACAAGAAAAAAATATGCTTGTAATATTGCACATAATTTTCATAATAATAGCAATGATAGTAATTTACTTTTAAAAATTTTAAATTTACTTTTTTGTATAATTGTATGGATCCGTAAATTATACATTAAAATGCTGCAAATAATTATATCATTTACTTCAACTAAATCGTATAAAAAATGCAACTTTTTATGAATAACAAGTTGAATTTTATTTATGATCTTTTAAAATCACTTAATATTTGAAATCCCAAAGAACATAAATTAAATATCGATTTGAAATTAAAAAATTTAGTGATCCAATCCCATAAAATTCGAAAGTAAATATTAGCTAATTTTGAATTATATTATTTTAGGAATCAAATTCCACGAAATCAGGGGGGAAATCATGTAAATATTATTTTAATTACAAAATAAAATAACTACATATGCAACTTTGACTTCTAAACAATGCAATTTTTTAGAAAATTATGAAGAAAATGAAATTAATTTTAAAATACTATTATTTAGATAACCAATCCCATCAAATTAGGAAACAAATATAATTTAATTTTGAAATGAAGTATTTTAGAAATCAAATTTCACAAAATTAGGGGTGAAAATCGTGCATATATAATTTTGATTTAAAAAAAAAAACCGCGTAATGCAACTTCTTCCTCTTAATATTGCAACTTTTATCTCTTAATACAGCAGCGAATTCGATAAAATTATTCAAGATAACTGCCCCATTAATTCTAGATCTCTTCCCATATTTAATTTAAAATTGTTCCCATAGTTATCGATTTTCCTATATTTACGAGAATCAATTTTGTTTAAACCTACCAAGATTGTGCATTAATTGTGCGTTAATTAAGGAGGTGTAATCGTGGGTAGTTGTGGGGTTTTCTGCAAAATTACCTAATTATCCTTTATTGCAACTTTTTCGTTCTTTTTATGCATCGAATTTTTTAAATGCAACTTTAAATCTGAATCGTTAAAATTGTTAATCTAAGGCTAGAATTAGGTCTTATTTCACATCTAAGAGAGGGTTTCCACCATAGTGCACCCCTATATATATATATAGGGATTGAATCCGGTGATAAAACTCACTTTCGTGATAAAATGATAAAGCTGCTTGATTACCTTTACAATGTTGCTTGATTGTGTTTTAGTTATTGCTTGATTAAAATGTTGCTTGATTGTATTTCATTTGTTGCTTGATCATTTATTGCTTGATTGCGTATTAAATGTTGCTTGATTAGATATCAACCATTGATTTAATTAGATCTAATGTATAAGATTCATTCTTATTTTTAATATACTTATTTATTATCATATGATCCTATCCCTATATATATATATATATATATATATATATATATATATATATATATAATTTGACGTGTAATATATTAAATGTAATATTGATGAGTTTTTTAAAGTAGAATGGTGAGAAAAAATTGTTTCCGCCAATATTTCATCATTTTTTTATTCTATAATTACATAAATATACAATAAATAATAATAAAATTATGTTTGTTATTCTAAACCATCCATTTTAATAAATCAATGATTGATATTAATTTTTTTTAATATTTTATATGATTAATATAATTAAATAAAATGTTAAATATAGTATTAATGAAAAAAATGATATAAAATAATGTAGTATTAAACTAATATTAATGTATTTCGCTTGTCATTTATTATAAATATGAGAGATAAATAATAAATAAATAATGTTGTGGTTGCAAGAAAGAATGAAATATAAGTTATTAATTTCGTAGGGTTATAATTCGAAATAATATAAACATCGAACATATCTATCAATATTATTGATATTTTAGTTTCTTATCACATAATATTTTATTATTATTATTATATTTAAAATAATTTTATACGGACGAAACAATCGATTTCATCCTTCAAACCATTGACCAAACTATTATCTGATTGATTTGAGATATTTCAAACCAAACCGATCCGACCAATATTTTTTGAAAACCAGCCAAATCTATCGGATTAATTTTGTTTAGCCAATTTTGGCCAAACGTGGATTCTCATAACCTCACATCTCTCTCATCCGCATAACCTTGTCTCTCCTACTTGTCAAAATAACTACCTCACCCACCACAAATAAGCCTACATTCCAACTTTGACATATTTTTGCAAGAATCAAACATCTTTATTTAAATAAATTAGCTCACAATCTTCCAACTACAAGGGAAAGAAAACTAGTGTGAGATAGCAGGAGTGAGATGTGGCTGTTGAGGAGAAGAGGGCCTTCTGGGTTTTCTTCATCTTCCACTGCTGAGGAAGTGACAGAAGGAATCGACGCCACCGGCCTCACTGCCATTGTTACAGGTCATACAATTTTCATAATCTTGTTGTCATCTTACTTACATACATACTGTTTATCTGAGCTTACTGTTTATCTGGGCTTTACATTGCTTTTAGTAATTAATCTTGAGATGTTATTATAGTTGTTGGTTGGATTGGCTACAAATATAAGATTTATATGAATTCTGTTCTTGACCCTGTTTGTATGAGGTTGGTTCGGTAAGTATTCGGTTATTCGATTCGATTTTAGCTTATAAAATAACCGAACTGAAATTCTTATTCGGTTATAACTGAATCTTAATATAAATAATAAAAAATAAATATACTTATAGTAATATATATTATATATTTATTAATATTATATATATTCAATTATTACGGAACCAAAATAACCAAAAAAAACTCGGTTTCTTGCTCACCCTTAGTTCCAGTTTAGGTTTTTGAAACCACTATCCTTCATCAAATCTCTTACTCATCTTTCAAAAGCAATGCAACATTATTGGCTTTTCTTCAAGAATTGCAGGAGCAACAAGTGGTATCGGATTGGAAACTACGCGTGTTCTCGCTAAGCGCGGTGCGCGTGTTGTGATGGGGATTAGAAACATGCCTGCAGGAGAGAAAGCAAAAGAAGGTATCATGAAGGAAGTTCCAGCTGCTAAAATTGATGTGATGGAGTTGGACCTCAGCTCTCTGCAATCTGTTAGAAGCTTCGCGTCTGAGTTTTCATCTTCTGGTCTTCCATTGAACATTCTGATGTGAGTGAACATGCTAATTTGCCATTCGATCAGTCAAATTTTCTGAGAGGGAATCAGCTTCTGTCTTGTGTGTTATCAGCAATAATGCTGGGATATTCATGACGCCGTTCGCACTGTCTGCAGACAAGATAGAGTTGCAGTTTGCCACAAACCATTTGGGTACTGACTCAAATATTCCATTTACACTTGGAATGAATGCATTGTTGTTTTGATACGTGTGGTTTTGGTGCAGGCCATTTCCTTCTAACTCACTTGTTGTTGGACACAATGAAGAAGACAGCCCGTGATATGAAGAGGGAGGGAAGAATTGTGAACGTCTCCTCAGGAGCTCACCGCCATTCATACAAAGAAGGGATTATATTTGACAAAATCAATGATGAAAAATGGTTTGTTGTCAGTTTCTATTCCTTGCAAGATAATTATGTCGATGTCAGTATCATATATAATATACTTTGCATGCAGTTATTCCAGACTTCCTGCATATGGGCAAACAAAACTTGCTAATATACTGCACGCTAATGAGCTGAGCAGACGGTTGAAGGTAATTTCGAACCATATTTCATCATCATCTCCGATGTATTTAAGTCCATCAAATGATAAAATCTGACTTTTTGAACAGGAAGAGGGTGCAGATATCACTGCTAATTCAGTTCATCCTGGATTTGTCAAAACCAGTATTTTCCGGCATTCTTGGATTTTCGAAGGTAATCTTGGCTTATTTGAAGGTAAACATCTATTGAGAAACCATCTCATAGACCCAAATCTGGTGTGTTGATTCAGGTGTAGTCAGCTCAATTGGTCGATTGTTGTGTAAGAATGTTGAGCAGGTAATTAAGCGCTCTCTCTCTCTCCTCTGCTAAACTAGGCTGTAGGCAATATCAAAGATTTTATGGTTTTTGTTTCTTCTCGTATATAAATAAATATAATGAAATGATGTGAAGGGGGCCTCAACCACCTGCTATGTGGCCTTGCATCCACAACTCAGAGGGATCAGTGGTCACTATTTTTCAGACAACAACTTGGACAAACCTGATGCAAAGGCTGCCGACACTAAATTGGCTGCTAAACTTTGGGATTTCAGTATGGACTTGATCCAAAAATAGAATTCTTTTCTCTATTCTTAGTTTCTTAACATATTTATGTAATAATTCAACATGGGATCATCTGCAAAAACATCTCAAGGTGTACAATTTGATGCAAATCTCGATTTGTTTTCTTACAGTATATAAATAGTTCTACAACTAGTATTGTCTGGGGCGATATATATATCTTCCCTTGTATGCAACAATGTGAATATACATTTCTTTTCCGCAGACCAAAGATTTTCAACAATGACTATACAATCGAAGAAGCTATAATCCCCCTCAGCCCCAGGCCAACAAACCTTCCATCAGGACCAAGTCAGTTGCATGTCAAATTTTCATTAGGTCTCAGAACTTTCTAGAAGCTGCATCGTCGACCACGGAAAAAGCTTCTGGAAAGCTCAGAGTGGTGGTGTCAATGCCGTTCGTTTCGCTCGTTGGCTGAGTAGTGTGTCAACGATGTTGCGAATAAACATCTTTCATCTCTGCTGTTCAAAAATAGCATCCCCAACAAATAAAACAATGGTGTGGCGAGAAGATTCGACCAAAGGCTATATTCCAGCTGTACGGTGGCACGACGACAATGCAGGAGGGAAGAGATCCAGTGACTGATTCAACTTTGCGGGATCTCTGAGGAGTTGCTGAGATACGCGATCAGCCAAGACGGACTGCCCATCATAAAGCTCCCCATTGGCAGGCCTTACGAATTGCTTTCCGAGAGCATCATTATCGTAGGATGTCAGCTCCCGGAAAGCATGAGATCCTGACTGTACCCCTCGGAGGATGTCAGGATCCCAGTAAGAGTGGCTGGGTGGGCGCATTTGCAGATTCCCGTAACCTTCTTGCGATAACATAGGTTGATGGTGGAATGGGACAGCACCAATGCCACCTGTAAGAGGAGTGGATGAACCAGACATTGTTCGAGGGCTGGATATGGGTGAAGGAGACATTCTTCCACTTAGGTGCTGAGGCGACCTCGGATGTAGAAGAGGACTTCCAACTGGAGAAACCGGACATGATATGTTCCTTGAAGTATACATGTCACTGCAAGGTAAAGGGAGAAAAAGAAAATAAGTAAGCTCGACATTGGCAACTGCTACACCATTTCTATCCCCCTGGTTACAAATCCTTAATTTGTTGACATTAATCAAAAGATTGTCATGTCCTACCTCTACAATGAGGAAATGAGATATTGCCAAAAATATATTAGAGAAACCAAAGACATGCATGAGAGAGAGAGAGAGAGAGAGAGACCTGGAATGAAAATTGGATTTTGAAATTCTAGATGAGTGGATGGCAAGCCTCTCTGTATCTGGCTGCTGAATAATTCTTGCATTACCAATGCCCTATAAAAAATCCAAAGAGCATGTTATCCATAAATACAAGGTAAGTAGCACAAAGAATATCCGTACGGATTGGCAGTGGGTCAAAAGGAGGGTTGGATTGGGGATATCAAACCATTAACTTGCAGGTTTCCTTTTAGATCAATGCCTTGTGCAGTTGCAGTTGCTTTGGATCGAGCCATTTGATTCAAAAGATAAGCAATCAACTATCTAAAGCTAAACATGGTTCCATAGGATGGCTAGACCAAGTGAAACCACTGTCTCAAGCAAGAGGAAGATAGTTTCACAGTGGCCATCACATGATAACTACAGTATACAACTAACCTAAGAAAATAAAATTCGACTTTCTCTGATCGTGAGATAGTTTATGCATATAAACAATCAATGCTACCTCTAAACTTCAAAATTGAAATTTGAGGACAGTAAAGATGGAGATAATTTCATTTCAGGCCAAAAAAAATTAAGTATCAATCTTAAATTTGTAAAAGGTGATAAATTAAAATTAAAAATCATAGCTGGGTCAAGCACTCAAGATAAATGAAAAGCAATACCACAGATTTTGGAACATTTGGCACTGGAGGATGATCTGAGAAGGTCGGACTAAGTATTTGTTTCTCCGAAGGTACAATATTTTTCACAAAAGAGTGATCCAGAAGCTTAGCAGCTGTAGGGCGTTGCTCCGGATTCCGCTGCAAGCATTGTTTCACAAAGTCTTTCCCTTCATCTGAGAGATAATCTGGAATTGTCGGAAGTTCCTTACTGTTTCCAATCTTGAACATAGCTGCAACCTTCAAGACCAATTAGAAAATGTCAAACATGAAAAACATATACTTATAAACAGACATAAAAAAATCCCCCCACCCCCCCCACCCCCCCCACCCCCGAAAAAACACGCACAAGAAAAGGAACATCAAACTTTGAACCAAAGAGCCAGTGTACTGACCCCTTCATACTGGGACCAGGGAGGTTTTGATGTAGCCATTTCTATGACAGTGCATCCAAGACTCCATATATCAACAGCTAGACTACATCCATTTGAATTCCTTATAACCTAAGTGAGCAGAAGAGCATAAACATGTGTGCTGGTAAAAAAACAAAGCTATAGGGATGTTGGTCCAAAGAATAAAAGAAATCACTAACCTCTGGTGCCATCCAGTAAGGACTACCCTTAAAAGACAATGGACAAGACTGCCCTGTAATCTGTAAAACAGTCATCTTAAATACAATCTTAAGCAAATAAGACATAAAATTGCAGGGGCCATTAACATTAGGCCAAGGAGGGTCCTATACTCAGAAGAATTGTAAGACTGTCAGTATAAAATGATGAACATATTTGGAGTTGGAAAGAAAAAAGCCAAGTGACATTGTTGAAATAAACTATCTAAAATATAGAGCAACAGATTAATTTTCAAGACTCCAACAAAAAATGAATGAACCAGCCATTTTACCCTGGTCATCCTTTCACAAAGATAAACTTGTGAACAAATTGACTAAGTTAAATATAAGGTCATGAGCTTACATGCTTCGCCATACCAAAATCTGCCAACTTAACGCGGCCATTTGGGTCCACAAGTATATTAGCCCCTTTAATATCCCTGCATTTATATGAGGAATTGAGTACATGATGATCTGCACTTACATATATGTTCACAAAATTCTAACAGAAAATTTACCAATCAAAGACCCTGCTTTACCTGTGCACAGTATTTTTAGCATGCAGAAATGCAAGCCCTGATAAAATCTGCTGGGTGTAAATGCGAATGGCTGATTCTCCTAGTTTTCCATAGTCCTGAAGAATCTTATGGATGGAGCCACCAGATACATATTCCAGATATATATATAATTTATCACCCACCTGACAAAGGTAAATTAACTAAGAATCAACTAAAACTTAAAGTAAAGGGACCATGCCCACTGAAGATGAAGTTACACATGGCAAGACATTGTTTCCTATACTATACCCAGTTAGTGTTGGTGTTTCTATAAATTCACTATCAGGTGATTAATTATTGTACGGTGAAGTTTTTTCTGAACTATCAGGTCCCTGAGCCAACTACATACTAAGCATTTAGAAATCAAGAGTTGACATGTAATTTCAAGAAAGTTTACACTATCAAAAAAAAATTGCTGCAGCAAACTCACCGTTTCAGATCCATAATACTGCACAATATTAGGATGCCTCAACCGACTCAACAGCGTGATTTCCTGTAGGCAGCACAAGAGATTATGTGAGAATCTTCTACTCGCCTCTCCACAAATTCTAAGGCTGAAAGACTCACTTGTCCTAACTGCTTTGCACTTTCCTTTGACTTTGCATCATCAGAAAATAATGTAACCTCCTTCATTGCACACATCTCGCCAGTTTCACTAAACCATACAGATCATAACCATTACTCACAAAACAAGCTTGGGAAAAGAATAGCAAAACATGCATGTCAGCAAGGTGCATGATTTGAGACTTTTCTAGATTGGTAGCCAAATGGTTCAGTAAGCTTCAGAGATTTATTATCTTCAGAAGAAGAGTTTCCATAAGAAAACAAAAACAGGGGACCATGGGATTAAGGAATGGATCCAGGATAATGATAACAACAGGAAATAAATATGCGCTGATCAGGTTCTCACACCTATTAAATCCAACATAGACATGCCCGAATGTGCCTCGACCAAGCAACCTTCCTTTTTTCCAACGTGAGCCAGGGCTTGCAAGATTGTCTGCTCTTCCTGGACTTCGCGGCACAGAAGGTGATGTCACAGCTGAATTCTGATGAGAGAAGGGTGAGGAGTTGGTTACTGATATGGGAGGAAGTGGCAGAGGATGACTTTGTTGTTTCGCATCATCAGGCCAGTTACTCTGAGACTCAGAATGTACCCCTCCAGCTCTAGGATGAAGTGGTGTCACAGCACCACTATGAATTCTGGAACTAGGGCCAGGACTTGTCATTCTAGGACTAGGATTTGGTGAGTATTCAGGGCTACCTCTACTGGGCTGCCAAAATAATTGCCCAGACATATCTCCTCCCATTGAGTTATGGCCAGAGGTCTGACCTGACCCAGGACTGGAGCATTGACCAGATCCAGGAAATGGGAAATCAGGATAAAACTTTCCAGCTGTGAAACCAGTATTAGTAGCTTGCTCATAACCAGAGGCTCTCATCGGACTTCTAGAGGGGCTAGACCTCGAGCTATCTGGAGCACTGCCAAAGGCACCATGCTGCGGAACTTGTAAACTTGGCATGTGACTATTCAATTGCCGTCTTCTTGGAGGTGAAGAGTTCACAATTTTATTGGTGCCAAGGATCACAGGAACAGGTGAGACTTTTGTGATTAAAGGTGCGACAGTTGGCTGATCCTTAACGGAAATGCTTCACGGACAAAACAAAGGGAAAAGAAGGTCTCATGTTAGTAAGAGAGAGATCATACATTATGCAAAAGTAAATTCAAATCAGAAATATATACTTCTGATATGTGTTTCAGATCCCACTCACCTAGAGGGGCTGCCAGCAGCAGTCCTGCATCCAATGTCATAGTCAGTTGCCAAAGGACTTCGTTGACGTGAATCTACTGGATCATCACTTTCAATCGAACACTCACTACAGACTGAAGCAACAGCCAGCTCACCATCCAAGTCGCCAGGTTCCAGTCTTTGTCGGATGCATGCAGGCCTGGGCAGAGGCAGAAACAATGATGGTTTGGAAACCCTTTCTGATTTTGGTTTTACTGATTGACTTATTCCAGAATCAATACGAGTGACAATAGCTGCGCGAAAGCCCGGCACAGGAAGTGGCTGTGATTGAGGTCTTTCTGCAAAACTTTGACATCGTGCTACATGCTTGGAAGGTGATGGAGACCTCGATGGAGCACGTGACTGAGAACCTCTCTCTGAAACAATGTCGCTTGATCGTCTTCTAGACCCTGCTGATCTACCAGAAGACTTACTTTCAGGAGTCTTGAACTTCCTATGAAATGTGTCGATAAAACTTTCCTTGGCTGTTTTCTTTTTTGCTTCTTTAGACGATGACTTTCCCCACCATGAAGGCATTTTTCCTGCAATTGTGAAATGCAATCATGCAATCCATGAACCAAAAAAAAAAAAAAAGGCAAAAGCTAACACAAAGTGGGAACATACATCCAATTTCACCACAAGCATAGACCAATCCATTTCATTAAAATCTATTCAAAACCACACGTGTCTTTCAACTCTTTCAGCACCCCTAAAAATAGAAATAACGCCTCCAAAGCATTGATAATTAACCACACCAATTCGATTGTACAATGGTTATAAAGCATTATTAAAATTCAATTATCCCATGAAATGATTTCTGTAAATAGAAACGTAGAGATCCACAAAGGCAAACTAATTAATCCTAACTCCGCTTTTCTTACTTTAATTTTCTTGTCGTGATATTCTTTACATTTCTGCTCATATAAGTAGTATACATTTCAACCATCTTGCGATTTTCCCATTCACTACAATGTCAATGAAACCCACTACTATTGAATCATGTAACTTCAGAATCTTAAACTCATCAAAACTAGCAAAATTATTAACTCAACCCAAAAATCGAGGAATCCTCTCACCCCACTCCAAACCAAATTCCTAAATTTCCTATCTTTTCTTATCTACCGCCAATAACATAACCAACAGACGCCTCTGATCTCCGAACAATCATGTACAACAACGAAATACAATCTCTATCTTTACTATCCAAAATCAGAGCTTCTCACTACAGATCTAAGCACACTTCACAATATCTCCGCCATAATCCCAAAAAAAAAAAAAAACTTTATAGACTGCAAATAATCACAGTAACTTACCTCAACCTCGCCGCTTCTCACATCCCACAAGCAAACCAAGAGCTCACTTATTCTGCAGAATCCACCACAAATTAGGTTGTCCGGCGTTATAAGAAATCCCTCACACCCGAATGCTTAAGAACTACGCCGTAATAATTCCAGTGCGTGCCTCTGTGTGTGAATTCAGATTATCATAAGAGATCGCAGAGAGAGAGAGAGAGAATGGAGTGAGTGCATAGAAATGGAGTTGTCTGAGTGAAGAATTTAATAATAGTAGCAATTATTGCAATTATTATTTGTCATTAAAGAAAAGGGACACTGATTTATTGTAATTTTGGTGGAATAATTATAATTACTCCCTTAGTCCCGTCGTATTAATCTCATATTCCTTTTTGGTCCGTCCCATTTATTAGTCTCATTTTCTAAAAAATAATATTTTTCCCACTTATTAATAAAATATTAATTATATTTCTCGATTTTTTTTTCTTTTTTTTTTTCCTTTTTTTTTGTGGGATAAAACTTTTTTCGGGTGCGCTTTGGTTGCTTTTGAGGTATTCCTTTTATGTACTTTATTTATTTTATTTTATTTATTTATTTTTGTATATATTTTTCTAATAATAATAATAATTCGATTTCGAGAATTACTTGATTTAATAGGGGCAACATAGTACCTGAAAGTGACGGCGTGGCTTAAAAATAAAACCATTTTCGGCTATTTAATGAATTAATATTTTAATAAAATCAAAAAAAATTTGAAATAAATGTTGTGTATTTGTTTATTGGTAAAGAATTTAATTAGATGACGAAATGTAGTGAATAACTAACATAATTGGAATTTAATTGTTGACAGGTTTTAGATTTGAAAGCAACGTTTAAGTCTACATAGATCCGTTAGTAGTAATTATAGTAGCAATATATTCCTCATCGGTTTTATTAAATAAATTGCCAAATGGGTTTTATTTATTTATTTATTTTTTAAAAAAAACTTAAAATTTATCTCAAATTACTTTATTCTTCGATGTTGTAATATATTAATTTATATTTTGAGAAAATAGAAACACTAAGATGGAAAAAAGCACATGTCAATTTTGCAAATCTTTTATCTACAATTCTATCATTCTTTATACAAAAACTAAGCACAATTAAAGAATAAACAAGAGAGAGAAAGTGATATAGAACTCAACATCATACAAAACTACACCACTTTGTTTTTACATGTGGAATGATTTTGTGATATTTGGGTTTAGATTTGTTTTTACTTCTAAGAGGATTTGTTCGATGCTAGATTTTAATTTATTTCTAATAACATAAACATAAAAAATATTCCATTTGTACCAATTTATTAATCATGCTTATATTTTCGATTTGTTCCGTTTATTAAACATAGTTCTTAAAATAGAAAATATTTTTTACACTCATTAATAAATTATTAAATTCAGTACACTCACAAATATTAATTATTGTGTTATTTGAATTTGGGACTAATAATTAAAGACTGAGGGAGTAGTACTTAATATATCCTATTTACACTGGGTGAAGTTGATTAGTGATTATTGGATGCATATTCAAGATAAATCTTGAATTTGATGTTTGATATATTTTGAAGTGGATATTACAATAATCACTAATCAACTTCCCAATGTAAATAGGATATTACAATGTACATTGGCAGATGCAAGTTGAGAAGGGGGTTCGATCCCCATCTAAACCGAATTATTTTATAGGATAGCCCTCTTATCAAGAAGTTACAAAGAAGAAAAAGAAGGTTATAAATAAAAAATAATATAATATAAGGGATTTAGGAAAATTTCCAAAATATTTTAAGTTTTTCTCAAATTTATATTATTTTTGTTAGTCCTCCCTATTTGAAAATGTATCTTAGTGAGTAAATGAGTGAAAAATAAATTGTTAGGAATTAAGTTTTAGTTTTCTCCTTAATTTGATATTTTGATAAGTTTCTAGAGTTTTAAAATGTAATCCATGTATATGATTATTCGTGTTGTAATATAATACAAGTGTTGAAGACCGAGTAAAGGAGATGCTCGAGGTTTTGAAGAAGTGTTCGTGCGTGAAACTTGGTTTCACTAAGTACAACCAAGGTTGTCTATACTAACTTTGGAATATCAGCATAGAAACCTTATTTATAAGCACGTGGAACACAAGACGAATCAAGCTTAGTTAGACTTAAAGGTGTACGAATTATAAGTAAAAGTCAGTATGAGGATGTCCATACTTGGATTCCTCAGACTGAAACTAAATCTGACAAGAGCAGGTAGAAAGTATAAGGAAGTACAACCTTTTTTAGAGCAGACCTACCAAAGAATGACAATGATTGGACATCCCTCTTGTCTCTAATGACTGGAATTGTGTGTCTAACGGACAGAACTTCAGACACCCAAGGATGCTGCTATAAATAGGTCTACATTTTAACCAGAAAAGGTTACGTCTACATTTTAACCAGAAAAGGTTACGTCTACATTTTAACCAGAAAAGGTTACGAACTCTCAAGCTAAGATAAGTCAAAGTTCTGTCAAACTTTCTACTGAAAAGTGTCATGATACTTCGTGCTATTTAACACGAGACTTGATTTTGCAACTCAAGTTTATCATTTTGTGCTTCTGTTTATAGGCACGAGGCTGAAACTATAAGTTGAAACTTTAATTTGGTGAATATTACTTATCGAAGTAATATTCATAGTAGTCAGTGTTCTACTCTAGAACACTGATTCTCACGGGCGAATAGCCACCAAGCTGAGTTTTGGGAAGAACGCTGGAATAAAGTTGCAAGGTGCGTCATCACTTCAACCTGAAGACTAAGTCATAAAGGAGTTTCTAGGCGAGTGACAACAGCAAGTCGAAGGACGGAGCGCCAACGGTTGTTCATAAATTGTAAGGAAGCTTGTATTATACTTAGTGGATTCCCGATTAAGTTTGAAAGAGTGGAAGTAGGATTTTAAGTCCGTACCACTATAATATCCCGAGTCATTTACTTCTTTCATTTAAGATTCATCATACTTAGCCAACTATTGAAATATATACTTGTAAAACTGACCTAAAACCGACTTAAAATCTTTCTCAGTCAATTTCGGAGAACAAATATAATCTATACTTACTTTCTGCTGCACATTACAATATCTAATTTCGGGAACAACATAAATAAATAAAATAAAATGCCTAAATAAATATTAAGTGTGATTTTTAATTTTGCAATAGTGATGACAGCCACAACAACACTTTGTTTGGCATCTCCCCATGCAATGTGTGATTGGTAAATGTTTTGAAAATGCGAGGAAAATGCAAAACATGTATGTATTTAATAAAATGATCGTTGAAGTCAAGAATATTTAATAACGCATTAATGTGAATTCTGTGATTTTGTGAATTGGACCTGGACAGATTATATATATATATATATATTTTGGTATAATTCTAATTTTGTAAGATTTTTTAAATTCAAACGCCACTATATTTTGTTATCTTGTTTCCGAGTATGAGTTTTTCACTTTAAAATTGTGCTATCTCTTAATAGTTTCAAGATCAAAACATCAATTTTTAGTTTAAATTATTTGTCTTTTTTCAATTTCAGTTCAACTATTATATTTTACAATTTTATGTTCGAACTATAAAAAACTATTCAAATCTAGGACAAATAAAATTTTAGGCATCGAAAAGCTGATAAAGCATGCCGGAACCCACGTCATTTGATTTACAATATGTCATTTTTTTAATATGATATAGATTTCCGGCATGCTCCGTCAATTTACTGAAGCGTCTTCGTCCTAGATTTAAATAATTTTTTATAGTTCAGACATAAAATTGAGAAAGTGAATAGTTAGTACTGGAATTGAAAAAATGTCAATAATATGGACTGAATTAATGTTTTGTCCTAGTTCCAAACTTATATTTAAAGGTGTAATAATCATCCAAATTTAAATAGATAGTTTCAAAGAAATGAAGACAAAAAAATAGGGTGGAAAATGGAAACATTTAATTTCCAAGAAGGGAAGGCCAAGGCCCTTGTGTGTGTGTATGGTGGGGCACAACATTCAATTCCATATACATTTCATATGAAATTTCTAGGAAAATACAGATTCATAAATACTGCCTTATGTTTTGTTTCAGTTTCTATGTTTATCCGCTATTTGAGTTTTCTTGTCTCATTTTTTTTCTTTTTTTTTTTTTGTTTGTTTGTTTGTGTCTTCATTGACTTTACTTCTTTACTAAAAGTCTAAACCAAACCCTTTTCTCGTGTTTTGCGAGACTCATGTTCAGCTTCCTAACACTTGATTTATTAATATTCTTATTCTTATATTATTATTATTATTATTAATGAATCTGTTAATTTTGGTTCTCACTTCAATCAGATCTGAGAGAAAGTTGGGCACTATTGGATTTTCCCTTAATATACTTCCACGATTTTAACAAATTTTGTCTCTATAAAAAAATATTTTATATTTTGTTGAGAATGTGTGGATCAATTAATATATATTGTGTTCACTATTTAAAAAAAAAATAAAAAATCTGATTTTTTTTTTATTTAAAAAAAAACCTTTATTAACTGACTTGTGGAAAAGTAGTGAAGCCCAGTTGAAATAGAGTAGCCCATTTAGTTGATTAATTGATAAGGACTTCAAAAAAAAATATTGCTACTTGTGTCTGTGATTTTAAGCCCAAGAATCCTCCTCCTATTCAGATCCCATTTTATGTTTCACAACGTGTAGTAAATATTTTTTTTATTAATAATTTATTATTATAATCAATAAATTATATTTATTGTATGATATGCAGTAATCACATGCTACAGTTTAATCAAATTAAACCAAAAATCAAATTTCTAAATTGTATTTAAGATTAAACTTCGAATTATTCAATGTATCAATTTTTTTTTTTTAGCCAAAGAAACAGTAATATATTAGACAAACTCGGCCTGCGCCGGAAGAATACGCCGTAGCGCTACATCAAGAGGAGGCGAGAGATCAACCTCTCGTCTGTGGATTCGAACAAGATTTGCTAACTTGTGTGCCAAAAGGTTTTGGGTTCTAGGAACCCACAAAAAAGAACTTCATCAAAGTTTTGAGAAAGAAACAAAATGTCAAGAATAATAGTTCCGAAAGAAGTTCTAGGAATATCCTTGTTTTGGATTTTGAGAATCACTCCTTGGTTGTCCATCTCAACGCAAACATTGCGAAAACCTCCATTCTTCGCCGCCACAAGACCCTCAAAACAAGCCAGCGCCTCTCCAATATCGATCTCCTCACATCTTTGTGTGAATCTTGAAAAGATCTTCACTGGTGCACCCCTCCAGTCACCAATGACTGCAGCCAAACCCCCCGCACCCGAAGGGTCAAGAGATGCGTCCGAGTTGATCTTCACCCAACCAGCATGGGGGGCTTTCCATGGAGAGGGGACGGACAAACCTGCAGATGTGCTTCGGGAAACCTCGTTAGCAGATTGATAATGCATTCTGGAGGAGGAAGCAATGGCAAAACACTCTTGGATCGAAAGCATCTTCTGTTGAAAGCACAGAATATTACGTGATTTCCAAAGAGTCCAATGTATCATTATTAATGATACATTGATTATGATATTACATTGATACATTGGTTTAGAAACAGCAACACACAAGAGAAGAGATTTCTTCCCATAAATTAAATATAAGAGAATTGGGATTAAATTGATTAGAAATTGACCAAATAAACAAGTATTCCGAGAGTACTTAGGATATTACATTACATGGTGTTCATCCATGATTTTAATCACATACTATCAAATTAATTATCTACTACCGTACTTGTATGCAAGTACTATATTAATCTGAGACATTTTCTCACATGTTTTTGCAGATTTTGGGGTAAAAGAGGAGGAAAAAAAACATAGGGTTACTAGAAGTGGGAGACTGTGATAGATGCAGAAATCATGGGACTGTCAGAATCCTATGTCTGCACAGCATAGGAATTTTTATTCACCGACATGAATATACATAATATATTACTACCTCCGTCCCATTATATTAATTTCCTTTCGTTTTTCAGCACAGTAAACAATATTTATAGGTGTAGTGGAATTAATATTTTATTGATGTGAAAATATTTTTACTTTTTTCTTTTAGGAAATGAAACTAATTTGATAGGACAGACGAAAATGGAAAATATGACTAATCTGACGGGACGAATGGAGTATATTATATGGGGCTAAAAATCCAAGAACAGCAGTAACACCCACTATTTATTCTAAAAATACAGCTTCACACTATCCAACTGTCTAGGACTATTATAACACTGGTTGGAGATTGGAGAAGTATAGCAGAAAAAAAAAAAAAAAAAAAAGTAAGTAAATTATTACATCGGCGTTCTTGCATGCTCTGGATCTAATAGACAACCAATGAGTTACAACAATGTCTGTTCTGTCCAAATGCAAGTCAATAATTCATGACACCTATATATATATATATATATATATCAATGGAGGAAAATTCACATTTCACTCTTAGTCTTAGCCTTACTCTACTACTAGGGATACCTGGCTGGAATCGAGATTGAGAATCAGAATCAGAATCAGAATCTACACCCCAAAATTGATTTACAAATGCTTGCTGTGGGTGTCAGCTGGCCCCTGATTGTAGCATCGGGAAGAAACTCCAGCTATTCCCAGGCCCCATTTCCATAACAGTTTCCTCACTGGTCCACCACTCGCACTCGATGCTCGATTTCTCCGACGCCTGCCCTTTTGCATTATTGAAATTGAACTCTCTGC
This sequence comes from Plectranthus barbatus, assembly GCA_026898455.1. Taxonomy (NCBI): domain Eukaryota; kingdom Viridiplantae; phylum Streptophyta; class Magnoliopsida; order Lamiales; family Lamiaceae; genus Plectranthus; species Plectranthus barbatus. The sequence goes on along the minus strand of JAPKLW010000109.1, from coordinate 646,132 downwards.
TTGATCCCAGTGAGGCAGTGCTACGGTGCTTCTGATGCATCATCTCCTCTCCAGGAGCTTCACTTGCACTCTCTTCTTCTCCGCAGCTGCTCTTTGCTTCTGAATCCTTCGTATCTGTTATCGCCTCCTGTGTATCCGGTGACATGTTTTTACGCGAAGGGGTTGTTTGCTCCCTTACAACACAAGTAGGGATGTCTTCACCAAACAGTTCAAAGGAGACTCTATGATCAACTACTACAAGATCATCATTTTGAGTTTTATGCTCCGTGTTGGCTGCAGCAGGAGAAGCATGTGATGCTGCTGTTTCGGAGATTTGGTTGCCATCTCGGGATGGAGGTTCTCCACCACTAGGTGTGAGAGCTCCGGAGCCTAGCCTTGACCCCCAGCCATTCGGGGTTAATGAACCCGAACCAACTCTTGAATCCCATCTATAGTTTCGAAAATGTTCATACCCGAGAAATTTAGGAGCTTCCCCCACCCGAATCTCCATGATAGGACGTTTATCAGGGAAGGGCGACGACGTTCCAGAAGTGGAAACTGCTGAGCCCGGTGACTTCACATGGCCTCCGGGGCTTCCTGGATATTGATAAGGTTGGAATTCGTACTGAAACAAGTTGTATTTCAGGTTAGCCCCACTGTTCCTCCGGTTTCGTGCAAGCGATGATGATAAAAGCTGGGCGAAGGGAACTTCCGGTGAAGAAGGAGTTGTCATTTGCACTGCTTCAGGAGGTGGAGTGTAGCATGCAGTCGATGGTTCGGTGGTGAAGGTAGAAAACACGGGCGGGGACACTAACTGCGTCTCGTGAGCATACGGACCAATCGTATACATGGGTTCGGTTCCACCAGGAGAGTGAGCATGAACTGCAAGGGAAGCAAGTGACAGCAATCCAGCAGGTGAATGAGTGGCGGAGGGAGGGTCCGACTGCAGGAAAGAAGCCGGAGACGAGGGAGGGGCTATGAAGGGCAGCACAATGGTGGAAGTGTGACTCCGAGTTTCAGAAACTGGCGCTACAACCCCCCCGGGTGCAGCTGGTTCGGAAACAAGAACGGCATGGCCAATTCGTTTGTTGTGCTTGTAAGAACCAAAACACCAGTAAATGCTCCACCAGCCACCCCATCTTCTTTTCTGGAGTCAACAAATGCAAGAATGATCGATTAACAAAGAGTAGTTGGGAATTTGATCTAACTTGTACCAATAAAAACAGCATTAACAACCATTGAAGCTCAGAAACATTTAAACAAGAGCATTAAGATACAGGTGAATGGCTGAGAGTTGGCCTAATTTATAAAACTATCACACTCAACCTTCCTCTCCCAACTTTTCCAAGTTACACCTGCTTTGTCTGGTCCATGCCACCATTCCCTAAGGATACATCATATTACTAATCCCCATTTTTTACCATTGCATTCCAGAGTAATTGCGTGAGACTTCACGTAATGCACGAGCCATTAATCGGTGTTCTATCCATTCTCCAGGGCACAAACTCAAGGAAATTACTCAAGTCTGATATATAATATCAGGGCCCTAACCTCTATCCACAAACCATTTTCTCTTCAGCTGTGGCACTTCTTTGTATCCTTCGTTGTCAAGAAGAAAAGCTGACTAAGTTAAAGCATCCAACCAAGATCTTGACAAAGTTAAAAACTTCTCGGCTCCATTCCCTACAATTCTTCTAAAAGCATTCCGTAGAAAAATCCTTCAACAATCTGGGCGATCCTTGTGCTTCAAGAACTCATAAGAGAAGCATGTTTCAATGGCTATTCAACCAGAGTAGGAAAAAGTATGCACAACAATTCCCACTGACTTGCAACTTGCAAGGAAACCAACAGTCCAATCTCTCTGCTAAAACTTACAGCAATTGTTGTGGTGCGTCAACAACATACGCATAACTCAAGCTCAAACCACATGTAGAAAATTCAGCAAATTCAAATGCTGTTTCTTAAGTTTTACACCGAAGTCAAATTCAATAACCACAAAACTATTCACTTTAGGGAGAGTTCTCAAAAGGAGGGAGAGGGGAAAAAAAATCAAGGGGAAAGCCTATTTCCTCTTCCTCCTTTTTCCACTTAGGTTCCTTCCAAGTCCAATTCTAACACAAAAAATATATTTTTATCCAAACCATCCACTTATCTTCACAACTCACCACAAAATTTTGGCGTACAACAAAAAAAAAACCCTCATAACATAAAAAATATTCAATCTTTTCGTGCCATTCGATCTAAGAACCTCAAAACACCATCAAATCTAATTGTTGAAGATCATCACGACAACAACCAGATTTCTCGATCAAATCAACAAAAAAAAACCACATAAAAACAAGAAAATTGACACCGAGAATCGCAAACCAAGAGAACTTCGAAACACACAAAAAATTCAAATACCTGAACTGAGGATGGTTGAACTCTGCTTTCCGCGGTAACAATTGCAGTTGCGGCAGCATTAACTGTTTCCACGCTGTTTGGCACGCTGCTCATGGTAATTTCTCAGCCGGATACACGTCAGATTCCGGGGATAGAGAGAGCGTTGGAGTAGTTTCCCGGTGGCTTTCGTCGGAAGTCAATCAAGGAGGGAGGTGTCAAGCAAAGCAAGATCACATGGCATATTTCAAGAGGTTCAGACACAAACACAAACAAACCAAGAAACGGCGACTTTATAAATGAACCCACAAACAATTAATTTTTTATCATTTGCTGGCTGCCCCATTTGCTTATTCTAAATTTAAATGCACTCCCATCTAAAACATGGTTGTGACTTATCACTAGGCGATTTAAATTGTATTTATATAGTAATTAATTATTAAGTTTGTTGAGACTTAAATTGATCTTGCACATTTTGGGTCTATTTATAGATAAATGAGGCTTCGCGGATAGACTCAAGGCCCAGCAGTCCGATCATTACCTGCCCAAACATGCGATCGACCCGCTCCAGCAACTGATCGACTCACTTGATGCGAGACGCTCGACTTAATTTGGCGATCGAACCACCTGAGTCGCCAATTGAGATATTTATCAAACAAGGAATCCGATCTGGTTCGAGAACCGCTCAAAGCACACAATAATACTAAATAAGAACGAGGGAAGAGGTAAATTAGGCTAGAATTGACTCGATGAGTGCTGAACTTGAAATGACTCCTCTATAAAAAAAATATGATTTTTCTTCTCATGACACAATAATAATAAAAACTTCATTACAAATCTCTCTTCTCAAGTATTCTTTCATTGTACTTCTCTTTAGAAAAAAAATAAATAAATAAAATCACCCATCAACAAAGTTTATTTTCTTTCTTTGAACTTAATTTGAAAATTTTAAATAAATCATAGCATTTGGTTCTAAAAAAGAAAGAACAATTTGCCTCTCCATCAAGTAAGAAACCAAGAGAATCAAACTCTGTTTTAAATTCCAACTCCACAATCGGAAAAAGTCGTTAAAAGTAATATTCACATTGAGGGAAGCAACAACTCTTTTAAGCAAAATAATATCCACCACGAATTAGTTAGGGAATAACAATTTTTAATTGGACAAATGTTAAAGAGTTAGGTCAAGACCTCATGCAGCAGCCAAGAATTATTAATTTTAATATAATCAGATTTTAAGTTAGGAGCGATAATAATTATTAAATTTTTTTTAAAAAAAATATTATTCACCTTATTATTTAATGTTCCAGCTAACGATGGATTCTCTTTATCTGGCTGTTATTTTGTAATAATGTGGGTTGGTGGGGCCGGGAGGGATTTATTTAAAAAATAATTAGGATATGGGGCTTTTGGGTATTTTGTGGATAATGCGAGGCTTAAAAGGCAAAAGGTAATGGGAATTGACATAAGAGCCCTCCTAACATATTACGGCGCGGCGCATGATAAGAGTAGGGATGGGCTATTAATGGCAAAAAACTGACGCCAGGTGGAGGAGGGTGCGCAGTTAATGTATGGTTGTGTGCGCCCACCTCTACACAATTTTAATTCCTTGTCACGTGACGTCCGTGATATTTGTTGGCTTTTGGGGCCAACTCCCCCTTTAAATTATGGCTGAGACGATTACATGACACGAACACAAATAATAAAAACGAGCATGAATACGGTACGAATTTGTTAAGCTCAAATATAAATACAATACGAATTTATTGAGCTCAGATACGATAAAAAAACGATCGAGCACGATAGTAATCACCTTTACTAAAATTGTTAGTTTTACATTTGAGATTAAATTTTTTTAATACGACACGAACACGCACGATAATATTGAGCACGAACTTGTTAAGCTCAAACACGAACCCGTTAAACTCAAACACGATAATGACACGATACTGTAAAACATGACACGATAACGACCCAACACGCATAAATTGTCAGCCTTTAACTTCCAACCAACAATATTCTAATTCCACTCCAGCCCCAAAACAGAAAATTTACCCTATTTTTTCCTTTTCTTTTTAACGCATAAAAAAATATTGAAGAAGGATTTGTTAGAGAAAAGAGTAAACATAAAAGTGAGAGAATTAATAATTGATTGGGGGGGCATATTGGAAAAGATAAATCAAGAAGAGGGAGGGGGCTTTTTGTCAAAGTCATTCACGTGCGGAGAGAGAGGGGGGTGTGGGAGGGGGGGGGGGGGGGGGGGGGGATTAGGGTATTGCCCTCGTGTGGAAGAAAATGACACACACTTTTGGCTAAATAGTTTGGCATAGTTTAACAACTACTTTTGCACGGGTGGTTCCCTCTCAACATTATCCCTTTCCCTCTTTGATTATGATATCACAACTTCCCCCACTCTTTCCATTATTATCTCACTATTTACCAACAAATCTCTAATAAATGTCCCATTATTTTATTATTATTATTATTATTATTATTATTATTATATCACCTGCACCATTTTAAATCATCCACCATCATTGTTAGGTTAGTAAATAACAAAATACTTATATCTATTTTATTTTTTTCCATACCATGTTGCCCTTCAATATTTTAATTTATCCTTTAATTAGAATCTATTCATGTATTCCCCTATTTCGATTATATGGTCCAATTTGATCTCATACGTTTGTAAAAAATTATTTAATATTTAAACAAAAATTCAATATTACCCTTATTTAAAGAATTAATTAACCTCTTATTTTTATAATGTTACATTTAATATTCTCATTTTTCAAAGTTAATAAGGGGTGTAATGGTAAATTATCAGATAATAACAATATCAAATACTACATCCAATCTTACCCTTATTTAAAGCATTAATTAACTTTTCATTTTCAAAACATTAAATTTAATATTTTCAGTTTCCAAAGTTATTCAAGTGTATAATTGTAAATTAACAGCGAAAAACAATACTTCCTCCGTCCCATTTATTTGGTCATATTTTAACTTGCACGAATGTCAAAACTCATTCATGAATACATTAAATATTTGATATAAATTTTCTGAATTACCCTTATTTAGCAATAACTATTAATAATAACTATATTAATTATGTTCAATTTATAAGGGTAAATTTATAAACACATGCAAAAAAAAATACTAAATTTAAATAATGGACCATATAAATGGGACACCCCAAAAAGGAAACATGGACCAAATAATCGGAACGGGGGAGTACGAAATATAGAAATTGATTCATATAATTAAAATACCCTAAAATAGCAACCCAGACTAAATAATCGAAACAGAAGGAGTATGAAAATTGGATCATATAATAAAAACACCCTCTAATAATTTTCTGGACCAAATAATTACAACGAATGAAGTATTTATTAATTATAAAAAAAAATTTAAGGAGGGGTTTGGTTAAAGCCTAAAGGCGAAGCTATTACATGTCCTGTAATAAAGTGTTGTAAAAGTGGGTGCATAGGTTTCATGAGCCTTTTTGGTAATAACTGCGATTGGGATTTGCCTTTTGATCCAACCTTTTTCTCACTCTCACTCACTCTATTAATATTAATATTAATATTCATTCGTTGCAGAATGCTGACTGCAATTATAATCATGATCATCATCATCACTTTTTAGTCACACAAGAATCGGATTTGAATTATCTGCTGTACATATAGGCACAGCAAGAGATGCTGTTACACACAAGAATAAAATATTAACCTATAGCATAAGTTAATAAAATATTAAATAAAATAAAACTTGTGATTTAAAAGTGCACAACACCTTCTGTTGTGCCTATTTGCACAGCGGAGGATCCAAATCCCACGATAATCCCAAAGAAAATATATTTAAGAGATAATGAAAAAATAAAATAAAATATATATTAATTTAAATTGGTGGGAGCCCGGGAAGACGTGGTTCCACTTAACTGACCATCTAAATGGGGTGGCTAGTGGGGCCCACTTCACAAAAGTTTAACCAGCATCCCACATGTCCAACTGCCTACTGCTTCCCTTCTTCCCATTTTCTTTCAATATCCATCACTTTTCTTTGTAATTGCACTAAACTGCCCAACACTATTTCCTATTTCATAGTTTGATCTTCGATTTTATTTTACTAGGACTCCAAAATCTTAGCAAAATATATATTTTTTTATTTAATTGTTGAGACTAATAATTTGTTTAGTTATGGCGTGGCATTGATTAGAGACTATGAAAGCATCTTAATTGTGTGTATTTATTTGCAGGTTAACATCCAATATGTTAAAATAATACTGGAAATTTATAGAAGTGCTTGCAAGTCTTCCTACTTGTGGTAGCGTGAAGTAGAGGACCCTGACTTAGTAGTAGGGGTGTGCACGGTTCGGCCGAAACCGGCCAAACCAAATTAATATGGTCGGTTTGGCTAGTTCGAGAAAAATGGCCGGGTTGGTTTGAAAAATCTCAAACCGGATGATTTGGTTTGGCCGATGGTTTGAAGGATGAAACCGGCCATTTTGGCCGGACCGGCCGTATGAATAATATAATTTTAAATATAATAACGATAATAAAATATTATTTGATAGAAAGCTAAAATATCAATTATATTGATATATATGCCCGATGCTTATATTATTTCGAATTGTAACCTTATAAATCAACTTATATTTAATTGTTTCTTGCAATCATAATATTATTTATTTATTACTTATCTCATATTTATAATTAATGACAAGGGAGATATATATATATATACATATATATATATATATATATATATATATATATATTAGTTTTATTTTGTGTATCATTATTTCATTAATATCTAATAACAAAATTGATATACAAGTTTCATTTATTATCAGTTGAATAATCTTCAAACCGTATAAACCGGCCGAACCAAACTGTTTTAATATGGTTTGGCCGGTTTGGTTTGAAATAATTATTTGGCCGATTTGGTTTGTGAAAATCTCAAACCGTACCTATTGGTTTGGTCCGTACTTTGCCCCTTAAACCGGCCAAACCGGACCGTGCACACCCCTACTTAGTAGTGTTTAATTTGTAAGTTTGTAAACACGTATTAATATACGGATTAGTTAAAGTATTTCACATTAACTGGAGATTTGGGTAAATATCACTTTATAATAGCAAATTTATTATTTTTACAAGTTGGGTTTGTAGGGAGAAAATAAAATTTTAACATAAATTCGAGCCGACATTGTTAACTAATGAGTTTCTTATGAAAGCTCCACGCTGCATGTGAGGGGGTGTTAAAATATATAGATAATTAGATTATCATGAAGTTCCATGCTGCACGTGAGAGATGTGTTAAAGTATCCCATATCGATGAGAATCCCAGGCGAATACTACCTCATAATAGTAAAATTTCCTCTCCTTACAAGCCAGTTTTATAGAGAGAAAATGCGATCTTTATATGATACCAGAGCTAACCAAGTTCAAAGATGGGTTTTCCATGAAAACTTATAGTTGTGTGGGGGTGTTAAAACATTCTAATGATGGCCCCATAAAGCTGAACGTTGCGTGTGAGATGTGTGTGCTAAAGTATCCCACAACAAGAGACCAATGAAAGTCCCATCTTCTTACAAACTGATTTTGTAGATAAAAAATGGGATATTTTCATGATATCAGAGCCAATCCAGTTTAATTATGGCTTTCCCATAAAAGCTACAAGTGAAGGGGTTTTATAATTATTAATTCAGAACCTAAAACAATACTCCCTCCGTCCCATTGAAGTAGTCCCACTTTTCTTTTTTGTTTGTCCCATAGAATAGTCCCATTTTCCTAAAATGGCAACCTTTTTCACACTCACCAATAAAATATTAATTCCACTACACTCACAACCATTAATTTCCGTGCCGAAAAGAAAAGGGACTACTTCACTGGGACGGAGGGAGTAATAATCAAATCAAAACTTAAAAGTTAACAAAAAATTTTAATTCAAAACTTGAAAGAGTATATAATTCTCAACCTAAAACATAATATGGGTTCTAAATTAAAAATTTATGCATGAATCTTAAATTAATAATTAAATTATCTTTTAGGTGGTAATTGTCCTAAATTTTAATACGACAGCTCTAACGTTCCAACCCAATAGTCAGAAGTCAGAACCCTTGATATTGTTGTAATAATCAATGGACCACAGCCCACTAGGCCACTTCTAATATGGACTTCTGCCCCAACGATTAAAATGCATTCGATTCTGCTATTACCAGGATCATCTTTTTTTTTTTTTTTTTAATAAAAAATTTAATATTAATTAAACACATACACCCTACATGTCCCCATGAAAGCTCGAACTCATGACCTATTGGTCATCTTTTCATTTGCTGAGCCTGAAGTGAATCTCGAAGAATAAATAGTAAACGGACCTCCATAATTATTATCAAAATTACTTTTTTTATTAGAAAATTAAGGTAAGGATATAAGCTTATTACCAAATATTTTACCATCAATATTTGGAAGAATAAAAAAGAACCATCTCAAATTTATTATTCATAACAATAACATATATTATTATTATTATTATTATTATTATTCCCTTTCTGCCCACAAATTATTATTCTAATTGGGCCTTAAATACGGACCTAGTTTCGGGTATTCCCAATTCACAATTGGACTTTCCATGTTCTAATTTTTTCCATGTTCATACCAAAAGATATGGTCAATAAAATGTAACGTTGAGTTAATCAACTCTAAATAATACTCTCTCCGTCACATCCGAACTGTTACACTCATCAAATCGAGCATTCCAAACTAAATTGTCACATTTTAAAAAATAACAATTTTTGCATACTCATAATAAAGTATTAATTTCACTTATATTCACAGTACTTAATTCTCGTGCCGAAAAGTAGTGTAACTGAGACTGTGGTGGTATAAACAATGCCAATAATATTTTTGTGATGCGAACTTTTGTAATATAAAGGGGTTTTAATTAATGGTAAAATAAGAATCACACCCGGTCAAACCCTGCCCTTCTCAATTTTATTTTATACAAGTCCAATAAAAACTTATGGGGCCGAATCATAAATTGTATAAATATAGGGGGCAGATACGACAATACAGAACTCCGGAAAACCCTAAACCCTAGCAGCTCGTCCTTTGCATCCCCTCTATAAAGCGAAGCCCCATTACATTGGAGAACCGCCTACTTCTGATAAACCCTAATCCTCTTCACTCTCAAGTAGCAGCAATGGTTGCCGGAACACCTAGAGGTAAACTTTTGTACCAATTTTTCGCTGGAATGATTAAGCTTTTTAGTGTAAGCATTTGATTTCATAATCATTTCCTCTCGTGCAGGGCGCGGGGGATTTAGAGGTGGCAGAGGAGATGGCGGCGGGAGAAGTGGTGGCAGAAGCGGAGGACGCGGAGGATTTGGCGGACGAGGCGGATTCGGAGGTGGTGGCAGAGGCAGTGATATGAAGAGAGGTGGCGGGAGAGGCGCTGGAGGTAGGGGTGGACGGGGCGGCCGAGGTGGAAGAGGTGGAGGAATGAAGGGAGGAAGTAAAGTTGTGGTTGAGCCTCATAGACATGATGGCGTTTTTATTGCTAAGGGGAAAGAGGATGCTCTCTGCACAAAAAACATGGTTCCTGGTGAAGCCGTTTACAATGAGAAGAGGATTTCTGTTCAGGTTTGTTCATTCAATCGACTATGTTTAAGTTTTTCCACCATTCAATCATGTTCTGTGTATAATATTGCGTGTAATGACTGTTGTCTATCAGAACGAGGATGGATCGAAGGTTGAATACAGAGTATGGAACCCGTTCCGTTCTAAGCTGGCTGCTGCAGTTCTTGGTGGAGTTGACAATATATGGATTGTGAGTTTATCAATGTCTCTTTATAATTATGTTTTACATGAGATGTAAAATAAGATCTCCCATCATTTTTGTTATTGTTGATTTGATTTAGAAACCTGGTGCTCGTGTTCTATACCTCGGTGCTGCTTCTGGAACAACTGTCTCTCATGTTTCTGACATTGTTGGCCCTGTAAGTATATTTACATTTTGAAGCTGTGTTTGGATGTTTGCTTTTGTTTGTTAAAGCTTATAACTGTTTGGTCTTTCTTTTGATTGTTAGGAAGGTGTAGTTTATGCAGTTGAGTTTTCACACAGAAGTGGTAGAGACTTAGTGAATATGGCTAAGAAAAGAACAAATGTTATCCCCATCATCGAGGATGCAAGACATCCTTCTAAATATAGAATGCTTGTAGGCATGGTTGATGTCATTTTTTCTGATGTTGCTCAGCCTGACCAGGTTTGCTTTCTTTGTATTGACTTCTTATTTTTCGTGTTTATCTTTTAACCATTTTGTCTGTCTTTATATTCTTTTTACTGTTATTGTACAATCATTCTAATGATTTTGGATTTGATTTTCATTTGGATCATATATTATATATGTTGATTGTTGAGTATTTCTAAAATTTTTGGTAATGATTTCTTCCGGCAAGGTGAATCCTCGTGCGTGTTCATAATTTTAATTTCCATTTTGGGTTTTGGTTTTTGTTTATTTGCTTTATTTTACTTCATTGAATCGGTCAGATGATGATTAACTCGGATTCCCCTTCAAGACATCATGAATGATGCACAAACCGAGATTCTGATGCCTTATTTTCCACTTTTTCTTTTAAAAAACATATCTTTTGCCTTGTTCCATGTTCGTCTAAATTTTGTTGTAAGAATATTTTTTATATAAATTTTCTTTTATAACGGTTTTTTTTGCTTCATTTCAAATTTAGTTCCATCTTTCTTGGCAGACTTCTTACATGAGCCTTCATTTAAGGCGAACGTATTTTGTGTTACTTGTTTGATTTCTCCATTTCTTGCAGGCAAGAATATTGGCTCTGAATGCATCATACTTCCTAAAAGCTGGTGGCCATTTCGTCATATCTATCAAGGTTGGTTGGTTATGATTATCACGCCTCTGAATCCAGAAAATTGTTTTGTTTATGAATGATAAGTATACAATTATCTTCTCGTGCAGGCCAACTGCATCGACTCTACTGTTCCTGCGGAGGCTGTGTTTGCTTCCGAAGTGAAGAAGTTGCAGGCAGAACAATTCAAGCCTGCTGAACAGGTGACACTTGAACCTTTTGAACGAGACCATGCTTGTGTTGTGGGTGGCTATCGCATGCCCAAGAAACAAAAGGGTGCTGATTAAACAAATTTTCCATTCCTGTATTCTTGTGATACTAGTTGTTTTACATACCTATTTTCTGTAATTTTTAATTTGTTTTAGTTTACACTTTTAAGTTTTCCCCTCTTCCCTAAATTTATATTCGGCTCTTTTGGAACCATTCTTTTCTTTGAATACAGCTTTTAAATCTCTGGCATGTTTCCACCAACAAAATTTGTACTAAAATTTTAATTTGTCAAGGTTGTACTTTTTTATAATTAAATTATTTAGATATATTTTCTCCTTAAACGTGGTATGACATTAAAATATGAGTCAAAATCTTAAATAATCACTTCTACTATATAAAAACCTTAAATAACTACTTTTATGTATACATTCAAGGAATAGCCACATTTCTAAATTACCCTCACTTTTCTCGTATGATTTCTACAATGTCAAAAAATCAGTCAAATAATGTACAAAAATGCTACAAATTTGTGAACGTATCCATATTCATATTTTTAGATAAAAAGAGATCGGACATTTTTTTTTGCAATTTTTTATTTGTATTTATTATTTTAATATAATATAATAAATGGTGTTATTTTTTAAATTAATTTAAATAATTATTGTGTCATTATCTTATAAAACCATTATTTTGATATAATTTTAATTTAATTATAAATATAATTAATTAATAAATTAATTAATTAAATTGTTTATTGCAAAAGAAAATAAATTAAAAACAAAATTAGATAAAAATAAGAAGTAGCAAATGGCAACTGTGTGATTTATTATTTCTTTTACTTCATTTATTATTATTGATTTCATTATTTTTTAAAATCAAAAATTACCCAAACACAATCGAATAGTGGGTGAATGAAATCGCAAACTATTTTTTTAAGTCACAAATTTTATTTTATATGTTTTTATTTATTTTTAAAATTTTCAGTCACAAGAAGAATCAAATGCAAAACCTATTTCTTTTAATTTTTTTAATCTATTTTTACAATTGTAATAGTTAAAGTGAAATTAATGTTCAGTGCAATTCGTTAAATGTATTTTTTAGTGATTATTTTCAGAAATAATGTGAACATGATTGCTAAAATTATAAATCATATAAATAACAGGAACATTTGTGTCCATTCACTTTAATTTGGCCATTTTTTGAATAAATACATAATAGTAGTTATTTAAGAATTTTTGATAGCAAAAATGACTATTTTGATATATTTACTCTGAAGATGGGTTGAAAATATGAGAGCTAAACTTTCAGTTGAAGTAATCGGCTACTCGGCGCGTAAGGTTAGACGTCCTAAATTTTAAAGTAAGTTGTTAGTCATTAATTATTTATTTAAACTTTCCCTTAATTGAGATGTGGTGGGTAATTTGGAATTCATGTTATTTTAATTATATGATTATATGCAAGTTGTTTGGATTTAATTAACTTTTGGTTATTGCATGTACAATGTTTAATTTGCAGTTTTCAGTGCTTATTTTGAAAGAGTGATTTTAGCTTATTTTATGGCTAAGTGTGAAAAAGTATGTTATTTTAGAAAATAACCCTAATAAATGGGACGGATGGAGTTCTATATAGACGTTAAATCCTTATAATTTAATTACAAATTAATTAAGCCATATGTGGTCCTCCTAATTATTGTAGCATGTTTTAGGTCCAGTAAATGTCTGTTTCAAAACTGCCTATTATATTCTGTTTGTTTGACGCTTGCACATACATTTATCATTTTTGGTATTTCATAAAAAAGTTCAATCATAATTTTTAAATTCATAAAGATTTAGATAACAACTTATAGTATAATTATATGATAAATTCTCAATTGAGACGGTCTCATCATTTTTATTGTGAGACGAATTTAATGAAATGATGTGTTCCTTTGTTGCGAATGATATCTCACCATTTTTTATTGTGAGACGAATTTGATAAAATGATGTATTTCTTTATTGCAAATAATGCAATTTTTAAAAATAAAATGATGTATTTAACTTATTGAAATGATGTATTAAAGTCCGTCTCACAATAAAAAAAAATAGTGAAATCGTCTCTGAGACCAACTCTAATTATATAAATAGATTAAAATCATATATACATTAAGATGAATATAATTTTGTTAACAAGTATTTCTCGTTAAAGAAATAAACCGGTTGCTATTTTCTTCACATTTTCCATTTGCTAAATATATATTAATGCCACATTCATAGATAAATACAATGCGTGAACGTATATCTGTCTAATTATAATATATTTGTTTGTGTTGTATCCACGCTTTCAAATAATTATTACCCACAAAAATCGTCTTATAAAATCTTCTTTGATCGGTCTATGAAAACATGGTCCATAAACTAATACATTAATAATTGAGGATAAAATAAAAGATTCCGATTCCTTAAAAAGATAACGAAATGAAGAATGTATGAATAAAACGAGTGCTAAAAGATACACATGTAAATATGTAATTCATGTTGCATTATATATTTTTAGATTGGATTTGATGACTTTGAGAATCATATTCGTAATTGTGTTATTTTAAAACAAATTGTATACAAATTACAGAATATTTAAGAATTTGGAACTCGATGTAAAAGTAGAACTATCAAAATCAGGAAAAGAATGAAAGCGGCAAGGACTAAATTATGTATTTTTCAAATATTAATAAAATGAATAATGTGTAACTATGCCTAGGTTGACCTAATTTAAGTAGTTAATCAACTTGATTATTATTAATTTAAACTGAAATGCGTTAGATTAACCTCACTAATCCTAACCTAATTCGGTAGTTCAAAAAGGTGAGGCGTATAAATCAGAGCAAATTAATAGTAAGAAAGAACTGATCGCATTAGGTAATGACAGTGATTAGCAAATAAATTAATATTAATTAATCTGATTTAGTCACAACTAAGCAAGTCATAATGCAATCCTGCGACTTCAACCGTATCTGTGAATGTGGTGATCACTTTTATTTTTAATAGAATTTACTAATTAAAACTCACGTCACTTCAATATCCCAATTAAACTCAAACCAGTCATCCATTAAACTTGATAAAATACTTTAGCACCTCGAGTTGGAGACGTGATAATCACTTTTCAACAGAGTAGCCTATTCAAGTCTAAGTTGGTGCAGCTGCACTAGGGGCGACATCAGCATTGGGTTAACGGGATCGGCCGCCTCCATGGAATTTTTTTTACTCCCTATTTTCCACCCCATTAGTCCATTTTTTATTTTCGCCTATTCCGTTAGATTAGTTTCATTTCATAAAATTGAAAAAAAAAATTCTTACATTAATAAAATATTAATTTCACTCTACTCACAAATATTGCTTACTGTGCCGGGTCAAAATGAGGCTAATGATCCGGGACGGAAGGAGTATTATTTTTCTGTTTATAAACATATTAAAAATTTATATAGTACCGACTATACAAAATTATGGTTAAGCCTCCACGATATTTAAATTTTGTATCCACCAAGAATAAGAATAAAAGTCTATTTATTCGGGGTTAAGTTGTGAATGCATTTTATTTATGATCAAGAGGTTATGTGTTCGAACTTTCATGGAAATATGGGCGCGTTTAAATTAATGTAATTTAAAAAAATAATAATAAAAAGAATAGAATATCGCATATTTCTGTATTATCTTTTTCATGATTATAAAAAGTTTTAAATAGAGTAATGAAAAAACTCAAAATAAAGTGGATTTTGTGAAACTAAATCAGTGTGAATTCATTATTGAACATAATGTAGACATACTACCAAATGCGCGTTGAAATTCATAGCGCTCAAGTAAAAATTGCATGCCAGCTAATTCAGATCATTTTAGTTAAGTAGAATTAATCTTGATTAATACAGTAATACTTGTGATAATTATTCATGTTAAAAGCTTATAATTAATGGCAAAAACTTGCGTTAGGCAAGGCGGGTTTTATTCTATTCAAATGGGTTCACCCATCCCAAATAGGGTTTATTAATCCCAATTAAGGTATATTATATGGATTTAGTTTGGGTTAATGGATAAAACCCGCCTAAATCGTTTAGGCGTGCCTAACCTGAGACCTTATCATAATTAATAGGTGCCCAATTGTATATATTTCTTCAATTCACATATATACTTAATATTTATCCGTTTATTCGTTAATTGAGTAGTGAGATCTACTAATACATAAGGAAATATTCATTTTAAGTTCCTTACATATAATTTTTTTGGTTATACTATAAAATAATGCACCTAGTAGGGGACCAAAATACAAATGACCGACTAAGATGTGATTTTCAATGCCAAAATAAATCTACAACATTAATTATGGGTTAAAATTAAATTAATTTTATCTATTAAATATAATAAAGCAATGAATCATTTCAATAACTGTTCCCATTAATTTTATTAGTCTATTTAAATATATAAAACAACTTTATTTTATTTAAAATATAAAATAAAATAACCATTCATATTATAACAATAATTTTAATTGATTTTTTTATTGTACTTAATCAACTTAATAATTTTCTCAAGATTCCCAACATAAATATATATTCGTAATTCTTAAATTTATAATACTACCTCCGTCCCGCTTAAATAGGCTTTTTTCATTTTGATACATTAATTTCAGAGCTAGTATTTAGTAGCTAATTGTTGTTAATAATAAAATTGACAATCGTAATTAACTTGTTTAAGTCTTAAATAAGTTAATTATAATTATCAATTTTATTATTAACCACAATTAGCTACTAAATACTAGCTCCGAAATTAATGTATCAAAATGAAAAGGGCCTATTTAAGCGGGACGGAGGGAGTACTAAATATGTACTCCCTCTTGTCCCGTAGCAGTAGTCCCATTTCTCATTTTTGTTTGTCTTATAAAATAGTCTCATTTTTTAAAATGACAAATTCTTTCACACTCATCAATAAAATATTATTTCCACTATACTCAGAACCTTTAATTTCCGTGACGAAAAAAATGGGACTATATTAATGGAACGGAGGGGTAATATTTTTGTGCGATGGATGAAATATTAGTAATTTATATTTCAAATATATGTATATATATTTATAAAACAATAATCTGTTGATGAATACTTAGATTATACGTGTGATGTCTGAGTCCTTGTCAAATAACACATGAACTGCTGGAATGAATGTGTGGTGCAATAAATGAAGAATTGATGTTTATTAGGATATCCTTTTATTTAGTATACATGCTAATTAAATGTGGAAAATGTAATAACAAATACTATTAATTGTGAGTTAATCAATCTAAATTACTTGTATGAACCAACAAAAAAAAAAATTACTAATCTTTTAAAAATATTTCAATAATTAACATCAACATCTTTTATAGCTAAGTCTTTCGAATAAAAAGTTTCGAAATCAATATATTAATCATTGCCGATTCCCAACAAAAACTCCCCTTAATTCTGCAACCAAACTCAATTGGTATCCAAAAATATTAGCGCAATTACCAAATCGGACGTCATAATTGAATTTTCATATTTTTGAAAATTATAATTTTTTCATATTCTATAATAAAAATTTGATTTTATTTACGATCAATATTCTTAATTCCCATGTCGAAAAAAAATAACCATTTTTACGGCGGCAGAGGTAGTATTTTTTAATTGAAATATTACTCCTTCCGTCCCAATTTATTAGTCTCACTTACCTTTTTGGTCTGTCTTATTTATTACTCACACTCAGGGGCGGATGTACATTAAGAATTGGGGGTACACTTGTACCCCCAAATTTTTTTTACTTATATTAAATATATAAATTTTTCTATTATTTATATTATATTTTTACTTATTATTAATATGTATATTTACATAATGTACCCCCAATTTCTTTTATTTATAAATTGTACTCCCATTTTTAGATTTCTAGATCCGCCTCTGCTCACACTCATCAATAAAATACTTCTTCATCCCAAATTAATAGTCCCAAAGTGAAATGACACAATAACCAATGTTTGTGAGTGTTGTGGAACTAATATTTTATTGACGAGTGTGAACAAATTTGCGATTTTAGAAAATGAAACTATTAAATGGGACAAATCGAAAAGGAAAGTGGGTCTAATAAATTGGGACGGATATAATATTAATTCCATTATACTCACAAACTTTACTTATCGTAATATTTCAATTGAAGATTAATAATTAAGGACGAAGTGAGTAATTATTTTTAAAAAATACACACGTTAGTGACTGTACTTAACAACAGTTAACAGTAACGTAAAAACCAGCACATAATTGATTAATTTATTATAAAAAGGATAAAAAATCAATTATGAGAGAAGTGTTTTATTCGAAACAACCAGCACTAGTTATTGTTTTCCGGGAAATAATTGAAAAAGAGGAATTCAACATCAACATTCCATACCATTAATCCGTGAACCTTCACTTATTCCAAGAATTTCCACCACACCCACACATAATTCGCCTAGTTGTTAATTTAGGTGATCGACTAAGTAGGCTATGTATCGTATAATCCATTCAGGCAGCTTATTTTTTATGTTTTTTTTTTAAATAATCAAAATTTATATAATTTTATTATTTATTTATTAATATATTACAAATATTAAATAAGAAAAATTAATTTATCGATTAACTTCCGTCTAAAAAATGCTTAGTCTCTACCTAGATCCTAGGCCTCACCCCTGACTAATGTCTAGTGATTTTTACAATCTTGATTGTTTATCGTGCTTTAATAAGAAAATTGGTTAATTTAATTAAGGGGATTTTGGTCCTTTTTTTATTTCTTCTTCTTTATTATTCCCTCCGTTCCGTATGAATAGTCTCGTTTGTTTTTGACACAATAACTAAGACATGTGAGTGTATAATAAATTGAGGGGAAGGTCTAGGGCTAGGCATGCCTAAACGATTTAGGCGGGTTTTATCCATTAACCCAAGCCCAAACCCATATAATATACCCTAATTGTGATTAATAAACCCTATTTGGGATGGGTCAACTCATTTAGATAGGATAAAACCCGCCTAAACCGTTTAGGTCTGTCTAACGCAAGTTTTTGCCTAAATTGAGTGAAATTAATATTTTATTGTAAAGTGTGAAAAAATTATTATTTTTTAGAAATTTGACTATTAAAGTAGGACGCACGAGAATGGAAAATGAGATTATTAAAATAGGATGGATGCAGTATTATTTTCTGTCTTGTAAAAAAAAAAGAAAAAGAAAAAAGGAGGATTGATTCCTGGAGGTTGTGTTCCATCATTTGTCATTCTAACATCCAATTATATACACTTATTTTATTTATTTTTTAAATTTTTTATTAAATAAAAGTGGGCGTAAATTCTTTTGGAAGAAAGTCAGTTCAAAGTTCACCGACTTCCATACATGTAAAATAATATACGTATATCTTGGAGTGAACAAATTGGTTTTCAATTAAAATGTATAGTGATTTTTTACTTTATCCTTTTTAAATTAATTACTTTTAACAATAATCAAAAGTAAATGTTTATTACTCTCAGAAACTTGACTTGAAAAAAAATTATAAATCTTAATTATAAAAGGGTAGTGCTATATGACCAGATTCTGGTCAACCAGAACCTATTAAAAGTGTATTTATTATTTTTTAATGGAAAAATACGAATGACAATTTACTATAATGACCCCAATTTAATTTAGCCTTAAATTTAATAAATCTCTTTTTTGTATTTTCACCTTTTTTACTCTACCAAAAACCTTGTGCCCTTTGATTTAATATTCAACATTTTCAAAAAATTAATATCTTTCCAATTTTCGTTTTTAATGTTACAATTCAACAATAATGGTTATAAGTTGATTTTATATGTTAGAGTATAATATTTTTGTTAAACTCTCGTATATTAAAATATATGTACCATGTTATTTATTTATTATTATTTTATATTATAATATTATTAAAAGTAACAATACAATATTACGAGTATTATTAATTTACTTTTATAAAATAACTTATGCTTATAATTCACTACTATAATTATCATTTTATTTTATATTATGAAGTCTTAATGTGTAAAATTTTAATATATAATATTTACGATTATTAATTATTTAGCTTATATAATATAATGTCATGCTATAACATAAAAATTTATACTTTATTATTTAGTTTTATGATTATATGAATTCATTTTATACCATAGTTTGATATTAGCAAAATAAGATTATTTTTGTATTGTTATATAGAACATAATTAAATATAAATTACAAAGATTAATTTTACAACACAACATCACAATTTTAAACTATATAAGTTTAATAAAAAATTATATTAACAACACATATGAGTTTAATTTAAAAAAATCAAACATACAACCTATAAACAAAAGAGTAGCGAAAGTATGCATGAAAAAAATTATTAATGCTATTTAGAATGTGAGGGCACCACTCAGCCTCCTCGTAGTCAGAATAGGGTGTTTATAGTTCTCCCTTGAACTGTCTCATTGACGGTAGATTTCCCGTAAGAATCAGAGTACAAGGTGTAGTTGACTGTTGTAGTCATTGTTGGAGAGAAAGACTACCAATAAATAACTCGACAACACTAAAGTTCTGAGTCTCATGTTCACTCACGTGACACACAAAAAGCTTTGAATGTGGGTAGTAAGCTTGATATTCCCTTCTAGTTGTGTTGCATTCGGTAATCGGGTTGGCATCTGGGTAATCTTCTCCTTGTTGAAATCTCTGGTATTTATAACCGTGAGATAGAAGGTTTGAAATAAATACTCGTTAGAGATAAAATGAAAGATATCTAATTCACTGTCTCTATTGGCTGCTGCACTAGGCGGGTATGTGGTGCTTTTCCAGATGTTTGACACTCGCGGTAAAATTTTTGTAGTTATATTTTAAAAATAAAAAAATAGATTTAATATGTTAATTAATACAATAAAAATAGACTATCATTGCAAAATAAAGACCAAGACTGCATCTTACATACCAAATTACAAAATACCATATCCACAAATTCATAAGCTATTTTTTTCATTGTGATAGCATTATGGTCCAATCTTTATGAAGTTATGATTCAAAAGTTAAAAGTTATGAGAATGAGTTAGATAATTTCAGTATAAACTCTAAAAATAAAATCAATTAATATTAAGATATCATGATTAATATAGCTTATAATATTCACTATAATTTTTTACTTTATAATAAGGTACTTTGTATGATATTGTAACTGGACATTTAGTGATTGTTTAATTCTATTTAATAATATCTATTTAAATATGTGTATTCACATCTCAATAATATCATGTGTGTATTATTATTTCAATTTATAATATAACTAGACTTATATTGAGCGATGCGCTTTACTAATGTATGAAGTTTTATATTATAATATAATTATATAATTAATAAAATTTTATATTATTATTTTGTTTGATTTTATAATAAGATATCATATCTTAATATTATATATGATTAAAAATGATAATAAGATCTTATTTATCATGTCATAATATTATGAATCATGATTTCATTTTACAGTAAAGTACAATATATCACTTGTTAATATTATGAATCTTTATACTATACTAGATAGATTTTGTTATATTACATTTTAGCTTTATGCATAATTGTTTATTTTGTGTGATATTATAAATATGTGTCACTTTCATTATATAATTAATTATAATTTATTTTTATAATAATATAATGTGATACTAAGTTATAATCTCTTTTCATAGCAATATATTTTTTTATATTTTCTTATAATTTTTTAGAAACTTCATTAATAATTGGTCGAAACATATTTTAAAACTTGTATTCAACTTATATACTTTTTATTAATTAAACATTACTTATATATATATATATATATATATATATATATATATATATATATTAAATGGTAAGTCTTTACATTTGTGTTTCATTATATTTTGATTTTATTTTAAAGTTTATGGAAATAAAAAGAATGCATTATAAAATATTTTATGTTCTTAAGATATACATTGATAAACAATTAAATATTTTACAATTCAACTAAATAATTTATATTTTTTAAATATAATATAAAGTGATATATATATATATATATATATAATATGTTTATAAAGTTAAAATAATATTTTAATTATTATTTGGTGATATTTGATGAATTAATTATATTATTGGAAATATAAATTGTATTAAGTGTAGAGAGAGAAAGCTTTCAAATTTAAATAAATCTCTACAATATATAAATTAAATGGGAAATGACATTTCTGTAAAATGATTAAAAGCATTAAATAGTAACAATAAAACAATAATAAATTATTCACAAAAATTACAGTAATAACCTCGTCTGGCTGACCAGATTCTGGCCAAACAGCATTTTCCATTACAAAATAATATACAAGATTAGATAATGGAAATTTATTACCATTAAACACCAAAGAAACAAAATTAAAATTTCACATAAATTAATACTCTCTCCGTCCCTAATTATTAGTTCCAAACCAAAATGGCACAATAATTAATATCTGTGAGTGTAGTGGAATTAATATTTTATTGATGAGTGTGAAAAAGTTTGTCATTTTAGAAAAGGGGACTAATAAGTGGGACAAATAAAAAAGGTAAGTGTGACTAATAAATTGGGACAGAGGGAGTACTTCATGAATAAATTTAGTAAGAAAATAAAAAATAAAAAATTATTTTATATATAATATATGAAAAAATATGGATACCGGCTTTTGTGGGCAACACAGTGACTTTGGGAATCTTGATTGCTCTTGTTCATGCATCCACGTGTTAATTTTGTGTAGTTTAATGAAACTCATTCATACAAGTTTCTAGATGCACACTTTGGGTTATTATTAACAGTGTGAATCAATGATTTGTCAGAAATTGAAATACAAATAACATAGTAATTTTTAATTAATTTAATAATAATATAAATGAGGATCTCTAGTAATATATATTTTACTTTGTGCATAAAAATCCAACATGCACGATTCAAAGATTTAGAACTGTTTCATAATATTATTAATATTTTTATTTAAGAATAATAGTATCTGTGGCAAAAAAATAAATTTAATTTTTTTTTTTTCAGTAGAGTTTTAAATATCAATAAATATAAACAACGAACAAGTCAAGTAAACAGAAATTATCTGAATATTAGGCCAAACCTTATGCAAAAGATGGGATAATAAAATAATACTCCCTTCGTGTTGCCCGAATTGCTACACTTACCGAATTGCTATATTTCTAAAAATGATAATTTTTTTTACACTCAACAATTAAATATTAATTACACTTACACTTATATCCTTAATTTTCGTGCCGAAAAGAAATGAATCAATTGGTACGGGAATGAAGGAGTATTTATTTCTATCTTCTTAAAATTAATACTCTCTCCGTACCATTTTAAAAGTCATGTTCCTCATTTTCGTCTGTCCCACTTTAATAGTCTTATTTCTAAAAAATGTAATTTTTTCGCACTCAACACTTAAATATTGATTCCACTCAACTCATTTTACACTCACATGTCTTGGTTATTGTACCAAAAACAAACGGACTTATTAATCTAGGATGGAAAGAGTATTATTTTATTTGAGCAACTAGGATTTCATTGCGTAAACATCTAGGGAACTTCATTAAAAATCACATTAGCGTTATATATAATAAATAAATAAATAATAGTTCGTTATTTTGTTATAAAAAGAAGACTTGTTTCATCAAATTAAGTTTCCTCTTAAAATAAAATAAATAAATAATCCACACCAAAACCCAACCCAAGATCTATCTTCCATAAACGCTAAATATTTTGTTGAATAAAAATCGTATAAAATACTATATACGGAATCATATGAAGAATTTCAGTTGTTCAATTTCAACGCCGCCACTGTCGTGTGTTTTCACGTGACGGGAATCGCGCGTGAATTTTGTGTGGGAGCTGCGGCACCGTTGATTCATCCTCAAAAGACCAAATGACTCGCCAAATCCGACGGTCCAGATCATAGACACGTAAAACTCTGTCGTTAAAGCAACAATTTTCAAACTTAGAAATAAACGAATGCATACGTGATTTCACAGCCAGTTGGATCCCCAACTCTCTCTCTCTAAACAACTTACATTCCGATTCCTTCATCTCTCTCTCTCTCTCTAGAACTCGCAAGTCGCAACCACTCACCCCTCCCACCTCTCCTGTAATGACAGCAGCAACAACAATCAACATTTGCTGCATTCAAAGCCCTGACCTTGCGTGAAGGTATAATATACATAATTAAACCCATATCCCGGCGATAAAAATGTCTTCAGGATTCTCCGGCGGAGGGCGGGACTTATTCGCGGCCGGCGGCGGTTTCAACACCAATCAGCAGCAGCAGTTTCCTTTCCGATCCCCGCTCTCGGGAATTCTGTCCGACCCGGCTTCCCAGATCCGGCGACCCGATTTGATCGGGAAGAGATCACTTGCGGAGTTTCAGCAACAGAATCAAAAGGGTTTAGGGTTCTACCTACGGAACGTGAGACTGAGGCCGGATTTCCAGCATGCAAATCCTCTATCGCACATCTCTCCGGTAGATTTCTCTCCGGTTCCCTCCATTTTACCGGAAGTTTCGAATTCCGTTAACGCGCGGTACGGCCTTCCTGTTCTTCACCAGCACCGGCTGCAGAAATCGAATATTTATGAGAGAAGTGCGAGAAATGTGGCTTCTGGTGTTTTCTCACCGAAACCGGGATCTGAGGTCTCCGGTCAGGACACTCAGAAGAAGATGATGAATCACCGCCTGCTGGAACTGGAAAAGGAGCTTCTAGGAGACGAAGACGACGGAGAAGCGGCTTCCGTCGTCACCAACAGCGAGTGGTGCGATACGATCCAGAATCTGATCGCCCCGATCCAAAACCCCATTTCTCCGTCTCCAACTTCTTCGTCTTCGTCTTGTTCCTCCACATCCGCTTCTCCTCCGATACCAAACACCAAGCAATCTCTCATTGACGCCGCCGCAGCGATTTCCGAAGGGAATTTGGCTGCGGCAACCGAAATCATCACACGCCTCCAGCAGTTTGCCAACTCTGAAGGCAGTTCGGAACAGAGGCTCACAGCCTTCGTGGTTTCAGCCCTCAAGTCGCGGGCTAACCCCACCGTGTATCCTTACTCAACGTCGGAGCTTTATAACAAGGAACACAAATTGTCAACGCAAATGTTATACGAGGTTTCGCCGTGTTTCAAGCTATGTTTCATGGCGGCCAATCTCGCCATCCTCGACGCAACCTCAGAGCACCGGTTTCAAAAGATTCATGTCGTGGATTTTGACATCGGGGAGGGCAGACAGTACATGCATTTCCTCCACGCGCTGGCGGCAAGAAACTCCGGCGGACAACGCGCCGTCGCGCTTAAAATCACCGCCTTCGTGGATTCAGTCTCCGGTGGCGAAGACAAGCTAAAAACCGTGGGTGAAGGGCTCTCAACACTGGCCAACAAATTCGGCGTAAATCTTGATTTTGCCGTGAAGAAATTCTCCGCCGGTGATTTGACCAGGGATAAATTGGGTGTCGAGCCCGACGAAGCCCTCGCCGTGAACTTGGCGTTCAAACTCCACAATCTACCCGACGAGAGCGTGACGACGGAAAACATGAGAGACGAGCTGCTCCGGTTGGTGAAAAGCCTGTCTCCCAACGTGATGACAGTGGTGGAGCAAGATATGAACGGCAACACGGCGCCATTAACGGTGCGAGTAAGAGAAGTCTGCGAGCACTACGGCGCATTGCTGGAGTCGCTGGAGGCGACGATGCCGAGAGGGAGCCCGGACCGGCTGAGGATCGAGGAGGCGGTGGGTCGGAAAATCGGCAACTCAGTTGCGTGCGAGGGGAGGGAGCGAGTGGAGAGAAGCGAGGTGTTCGGCAAGTGGCGGGCCAGGATGAGTATGGCCGGGTTTCAGCCCGTGATGATGAGTCAACCCGTCGCCGAGTCGCTCCGTGCCAAACTCAACTCGGGCACACGTGGCAACCCAGGATTCACCGTGTGCGAGCAATCCGGCGGCATCTGTTTCGGGTGGAAGGGACGAACGCTCACCGTCGCATCTGCTTGGCGTTAATTTCATTTTCGGAAAATTTTATCAAAAAAAAAAATTAAAAAAATCTCATTTCTCTTTGCTTTTACGCAATTGTTGTATTAGCGGTTTGTATTAACTTTTTCGGAAAATGAAATTAATATTCGCCATGCTTATTAGTTTTTCCAGTCATTCCATTTTCAACACATAATTTATGAATTAAAATACAAAATCAATTGGCGCATATATTTGGGCATTTTAGTAGTTTGATAAGACTTGAGCAATTTTTCCCTGACAGCCTACATATATTTCATACATCTATGGTACAATTTTTTACTTACTTTAGTAAACTACTTTAACCTATTTATATTGATGAAAAAACCTTTAACCTGTTTAGATGGAGAAAAAAAAAAGTTCAGATCTATGTACTCTTAATTTATTGAAAATAGAGTCCTACCTCTTTATCAATAGTGTTTCTACTATAATTTTACATATTCTAAATTTAATATAAAAAGTAAAAAGCATATTTAAATGCTTGGAGAATTCAAATTCCTCAGTTGAGTACTTGTACTTGACAGTTAAAAAAGAATAAAATAATAATTATAGAAGAATAATAATAATTTTTTTTTTTGGGGGGGGGGGGGGTTATGCATGTCTGAAAATTTGGGCAAATGCTGGTTTGTATGGGTTGCTTTGAACAGAGATAGATGGGGGTGGGCTCCACCATCTTGGATTATTATCTTTTAGTTGTGGTTGAGTCTGGTTTCAGGTAGTTCCAGTTGGTGGGACACGTGTTGTCACTTGATTGGTTTCTCCTCGACCATATTCCATAACTTTCTTCTTCTTCTTACCCAATTCTTCTGATTTGCTCTAAGTAAATAAATACAGTAATTCTGAAATGTTTGAATTATATAATAATCCAATTTATATGTTAAGTTGGTCTCCTGTAAAAAATTACATTAATTGCAATAAACAAATACATAGCAATAACAAAATGCATCATTTCAATGAATTAAAATAATTCATTAAATTCGTCTCACAATAAAAATGATTAGATCGTCTCATCTGATAGTTTGCCTTATACGTTTGATATTATTTTTTTTCGGTTAGTTACAATTATATCGATAAATAATTTTGAAAAATGAGAATATTAAATACAATATAATGTGAGATTAATTAATGCTTTATGTTGATGTTCGTTTTTTTTTTTAATGAAAATGAAGCCTATGAATTTATATTGAAATGAATAAATTGAGAACTGTAGTCTTAGTCAAATGGACTGCCACATTAATTACTTCACTTTCTAGGTCTCGTTTGATTGGGTTGATCTATTAATTCGATCCAAGTAATCTTGAGCACAACACTTTACATAAGGATAATATTGGAAGTTTGCTTAAATATTAAATAATTTTTTTCGCACGTTCAAGATTAAACTGGACTATATAATCAGAACGAATGAAGTAAATAAATTATTGTTTACGATAAATCCTTGGAATGCATAAAAAATAATAACTCCCATATATGATATGAGTGTTCGCTACACTTCCAATATTGGAGTATAATATTTGAAAGAGTTGTTGTAATAATATATGTGAAATTATCCTCAAATTTGGAAGCTATGATTGATATACAATTTTGGAATCTTAACTGTCTTGTTATATAATGCTTTCTTTTTAAGTTTCATGAATATTGAATTTGAACCAAGTCTTTTTTTTTTACTCCTTTAAATAAATATATGTGAATGAGTTGCTTAATCATGTGTGCATCCTTGATACACCATCTAAAGTAAACATATCATTAGCTTTAATCCCATAATTAATTGAAAAAACAAAACTCAATTTCATATATCATTTCCTCACATTAATTTGGCCTAACTAGCCGTTAATTTTAAATTTTACCGGGAAATATGTAGAAGAAAATACTTTAGAGATGCAATTTATTTAATTCAAGTGCAATTCTTTTCTTTTAATATCGTCTTATTTAAAAGTGGCGTCAAGGAATATCCTTAGTTTTATTTTCATCTTTAAAAAAAAATACAAAATAATTGTTGGAATCTATATATAATTAAGTCAAAACCTTAAATAGCCACATCCACTATATAAAATCCTAACTAGTCATTATTATGTATTCATTCAAGAAATAGGCAATTTTGATAAATTACCCTCAATTTAAAAAATTTCACTGCATTAAGTAAAATGATATTACAAATCATTTTTCTTAATTTATTTATTTGTTATTTTCATTAATTAACACGTAATTGTAAACTACCTATTCTCAATCACAAAAAAAAGAAAAATAAAATAACAAACATATTGCAAAATATTTTATTATTTCTTTCCAGTTTTTTCATTTGAGTTGAAAAAATTGTGAAAGGTGCAAATTGTCTCATACTGCTGCATTTTAATTTTTAATTTTTTTAGTTTGTTGATTACGGTAAAATTTGTGCTTAAAAATTAATTTAATTTCTTTTAAAATTCGATACTCTAAGACAATTAGAAAAAATGTATTTAGTTTCTTCATTGAAATTGCAAACACCATTATTTAAAATTTTATTTATTATTTAAAAATTCATGATTAAAATTTAATTGATAATTTGGTAAATATATTTTTAGTACTAATTTGAGTAATAATAAATAATTTTCTTTATTAATGATTGACCAAATTAATAAACCTGCAATAGAAAAGGTTAATAGTAAGGAGAATTGTGAAAGTTTATATAAATTTGGATATTTTTTGCATATAGTGGCTATTTAAGATTTTTTATAATGGAGGTGACTATTTTTATATGTTACACTATATAATTAATAGAGGTTTGCCAACACCCCCACCTAACTAATCTTCTTTTATAATTTCCCACCATGTATACATTACTTTGTAAAGAAGATTGAAAGCTACTAACTTTACACCAAATTGAGTTTAATTTAGTAAGATTTATTATAGCTCAAGTCGAATAAATAATCAAAGTATATAAAAAAACAATAGTCAATTTAAACTTTATGCTGAATTTGTTGATCAATTTTCAAAAGTCGATAAATTTAATTATATATATCGGCTGATCTTTATTTAATTAATATGAAGGTCGTGTGGCATATTTGGAATGGTCAAATTAATTCGTTATTCGTGGTTTTCACTTTTCACTTTTCAGCCACTGTTTTTGTCAGTGTCTTCATTTATTTTTAAGCAAGTGGCCACCTTTTAGGTATAAATTATTTAAAGGGAAAAGGTCAGATTAACCCCTTGACTATTGTAGTAGGAATACTTTACGCCCTCCATGATTGTTTGGATCAATTAAGCCCTTTAATTATTAAAATTGATCCATTTAAACACTCTAAGTTTTAAGATTCCTGTTATACCCTTATTTAAATAGAGCTTGTGAAAATCTTCAATCTAAAAAATATTATAAAATCTGAAAATTAATTTAAATTTTTTAAAAATAAATCTGAAAATAAAAAATTAAAGTAAAAACGAAAATTGACATTTACAAGAAAAATTAAGTTGAGATGCTCTAATATACAAAAACTTGAATAATGAAATTGAAATTGAAATAATTTTTTTGTTTTATGATAAGTTTGAAAATAAAAAACCGATTGATTAGAAATAAAATAATAAGTATTTATAAATACGTAAATAAAATATAAAAATATTCAACACAATAAAAAATAATAAATACTGAAAATAAAACCTAAAATTGAAGTAAATAGAAGTAATATAATATTTTAAAAATAATTCTTAAAATAAAAATGAAAATGAAAAAATAAAATCTGAATAAAAAAATCGACATTTGTGGAAGGTGCTATAATAAATGATATATTTAGAATAAACTTGAAATAGAAGATAATTCAATTTAAAAAAACAATTATGAATATATAAAACTTAAACTTTGATAAAACCTAAGATTAATTAAAAAATTAAAGCGTCACGTATAAAAACTTGAATACGATTTTGATGTTATATATTTTTCAAGTTTTTTAAATAAAAACATAAATTTTTACGCTATTTTAAAATATGAATGCATAAGATTTTTTTTAAGAATTTTCAGATTTTGAATATATAAACTTTAATTTTTTTATTAAATTTATTTTTAAAAAATTATATTTATTCTGACTTCAGGTTTTATTTTTACTTTAATTTTTATTTTCAGATATATTTTTAAAAAATTTATATTTATTTTACAGGTTTTATAATATTTTATTTTATTTTTTAGATTGAAGATTTTCACAAGCTCTATTTAAATAAGGGTATAACAGGAATCTTAAAATTTAGAGTGCTTAAATGGATCAATTTTAATAGTTGAAGGGCTTAATTGATCTAAATAGTCATGGAGGGTGTAAAGTGTTCCTACTACAATAGTCAAGGGGTTAATCTGACCCTTATCCCTTATTTAAATGCAATATTTTATTTTATTTTTTAACCACGAATTATTTTACTAGAAAATAAGGATTACTTCGATATTTTTACTAAGATTCTTTCGTATATATATTATTTATTTTAGCATTTTTAATAGATGCATGTCATATAGTAAAACGTGCAACATTCTCATGATTTTATTAATTTTCTTAATGTTTATTTTTTCAAATGCAATTCTCAAGTCCAAAGATATTAAAATATCGACACGTGCACGGTGAATCGAGTTAAATCAAATAAAGTTTCATTTAAAATCAATTTCATTTAAGAATATACATCTTTCCTTCCAATTATTTTTGTTTGGATTATTATTTTAGTTCGTTTCAATTATATGATTCAACTCTTAATATTTAGTTTTATTTTTCTCTTGTAATTTACAATAACACTCTTGAACAACTTTGGAAATTAGAATATTAAATGTAATATTATAAAAAAGGAAATATTAATTATTATTTTAAATAAAAACATTGTTAGAAGTTTGTTTAAACATTAAATAATTTTTTAACAATGTACAAATCAAACTAAAATATAATATAAATGAAGGGAGTAACAAATTATTGCATAGTGCTTGAAATTGAGATTTAATTGAAAAAAAAAGCAAAAAACAAAAGATAAAGAAGTAGAAATAATAGCAAATAATAGAGATGAGTGGGCCAATTTAAAATGCAAATGATTATATAGAGACACATGAATATAATGCAAATGATATATATATGAGGCCGGCATACTTGCTTCTGCAACTCTCATCTCTTCGTTAATTTTCCGTGCATTTTTTCTTTTTTAAATGATGGCTTTTTCCTTAAATAAAGATTCGTACAAACATTTTGTTTGGGCCTTTTCTTTTATTTAGTAAACTTTTAATTTTATTTCAAATACATAAGATTCATTCAAATCATTATTTTTTGAGCAAGGGGCGAAGGCAGCCCTGGGCTGGGGGCTGCCGACCCCCGGCGGCCGGATTTTTTTTTTTAAAGTTATATTTATAAGACTCGATCCAATCGTGATATGATCGAGCTCTCCGGAATTTGAAGTCTGCCTTTACTCCTGTATTTATGTATTAGGTTTTGTGAAGAGATGAGTAGATTCTCTAGTCCACTTTTTGTTTTATACTCTCATGCTTCAATATCAAGTTTAGAATCTTCGTAGTATTTTTCTTTAAAATTATTAGTGGTTTGTTAGGGAAAATAGGGGAATATATCATGAAGTTAATAAATTCAGATATTATATTACACAAATTTTTTGTTACATAAATATATTTTACACCTGTTAGAAAAATTTATCATGTATTATTATTAATGACTCAACAGTTAAGTTCCACGTAGCATTGATTAGTTGTCACGTAGTGGCGTAGCGGTAACATGTCATTTTAATTTTTTAAACCTTTATTTTTAATAATAATTTTTCATTATAAATATAGTATTATTATATTTTCTAATTTATAATTTGTTACTCAATAATTCTCAATATTAGAATATATAATAATATAATTATTAAAAATAAAAATATTATTTTTAAAATTAATTATTAAAATCAAAATATTATTTTGGAAAAATATAAATGCTATGTGGCGTCTAATATCAAAAAATTTAGTTTTGTTAGAGAAACATATTCCAAATTATTGAGGTTTATGGGATTTTATCCCATTTTTTTAAAGTTGGGAAAATATATCCCAAACATTTGAGGTTTTGGGAAATTTATCCCGTCTTTTTAAAGTTAGGGAAATATATCTCAAACTTTGATTTTGTTAGGAAAATATATCCTAAATCAATAATGATGTTAAAATCGTGTTGATTTTCGTGTTATGTGGCATGTGTTAAATGATATTTAATTATTATTTTTTTAAAATTTCACGTGAACAATATATTTATTAAAAAAATAAAAATAAGTATGAATTACAATTCACTCAACACGTGGCATATAATAGAAGAATAAACACGATTTTAATATTATTTTTTAGCGAGGATATATTTCCCTCATGAAATTAAAGTTTGGGATATATTTCCCTAACGTTGAAAAGATGGAATAAAATTCCTAAAATTATAATAATTTAGGATATAATTGCCTAACTTAAGAAAGATGGGATATAATCACCAAAACCTCAATAATTTGTGATATTTTTACTAGTTTCCACAACTTTATGGAACTCCATATTTTTCGATTTTCCTGATTTGTAATTATATTTTTTTAGTGTAATCTTTGTATATGAAACTACACCACACGTGTATTTCTCAAATAAATTGAGTTTGATATTGTGATGACATAATTAACCTAACTCCATCAATTTGAGTAAATGAAGCGGTGTCGTATTTGAAATATTAGAGGGGCAAACCTAGAGAAAGACGAGTAAATGCACATTAATACTGATCGCGCAAACAATGATGGGGTATCTCTGAAATCAATAAATGTGTTCCATATTTTTTTTCTAGCTAGTTGAGAGGAAGAGGAGGAGAAGAAGAAGAAGGGAGGGATGTTTGATGTCGGTTAGCGGGAGTTTAATTATAATTTCGTGAGGTTAATATTATATAATTTTATTTTTTTTAAAAAAAATATATATGTTTAAAAATAAATAAAATAAAAATTCGTGGGCTAGTCGTCCTCGTCGGTCCAATGCTGGTGTTGCCGCTATTGATTAAAATTAATGAGTGCTGAAAAAATGGTACACCATATTTTATGAGTATAATATATGAAATTCTTTAAGTTATATTATTTTCTTATAGTCTCTTAATTCTTTTTATTCATGTCACCCTCGATTTTCTCATTTATTAAAGATCTTACAAAAAGCGCATATTATTTATACTTCTTATGCGCTCCTTATTATCCGTACTTCTTATCATTGGTGGATCTATATAGAGGCTAGGAGGCCTAGCTCACCTAGCCAATTTTTCTTTTGGAAGGTCTCAGGTCAGACACGCTTAAACGGTTTAGACCCAAACTCATCTAATATATTCTAATTGGGGATTAATAAATTTCATTTGGGATGGGTGAATCCATTTAGATATGGATAATACCCGCCTAAGCCATTTAGTGTCTATCGCAAGTTTTTGTCTTTTTTTTGTTTTTGTATGTAGTGTAGTAATTCAGAATTTTTTGGATTAGCCTGTTGTTAATAAGAAAAATTGGATGAAAATAAGAAAAAAAAATGATTCAAAAGGATTAAAGTCCAGTAAAAACAAAAAATAAAAATAAATAAAAAATTCAGCACACGAAAATTTTCTAAAACCGCCACGAATTCGTATACATCAGCGATTACTCGGTGCTGCAGAATCGAATTGTACACATTCTCATATTAAAGAGGGTGAATTGGAGGTTTTAATACCTATTTAATCACATATTCAATTTTGCTGCGTTACACGCAACCAAATTTTACATTGCCTAATGCCTCACGTGCATCACATAAATTTGGTGCAGTAATTATTAATCATTTTACTTTGAGGAAAATTAAAATACTCTACAACTACATACCATCATTTACGTATCCTTTCTTTTTTCAAAATTTCATTCAAATAATTCATCATTAATGAGTTTAATGGCACTCCTCTTACCTCACGTTATTATATATGTAGAAAAATTGCATGTGAATGTACCTCATTTACTTGATTTCTAGTACTAGCTAGGGATGAGCAAGAAACCGAAATAACCGAAAATCGAACCGAACCGAAAATTGTTTGGTTATTTCGGTTTTCGGTTCGGTTCGGTTTATTTTTTTTTTAAATTTTTGGTTATTTCGGTTTGGTTCAGTTATATTTTTCTCCGGACCGAAATAACCGAAAAACAGAAATTATATATATATATATATATATATAATATTATTATATATATAATTAATATATATATAATTAATATATATATAATACACATATTTTTTTATTTTTAAGTATAAATTGTATTAATGATTATTTTATGTTTAGATCTTTGTTGAATTATTTAAAATATAAGATATTTTTTCAGTTTTATAATTCTTTTAAAAAAATTC
Source organism: Plectranthus barbatus (assembly GCA_026898455.1). Taxonomy (NCBI): domain Eukaryota; kingdom Viridiplantae; phylum Streptophyta; class Magnoliopsida; order Lamiales; family Lamiaceae; genus Plectranthus; species Plectranthus barbatus. The sequence continues at coordinate 612,301 of JAPKLW010000109.1, read as the reverse complement.
GGTTTAAACCAAAATAACCGAAATTACGCACCGAAAACCGAACTGGAAATTCGGTTCGATTATCAGCCTTGTTCGGTTCGGTTCGGTTGTGTCCAAAAAAATTTCGGTTATTTTTTAGGCAAAAACAGACCGAAATAACCGAATGCTCACCCCTAGTACTAGCAGAAAAAACATCGAATGCTACATAATATTTATGCTTGAATTCTTTTTTTTTTCTTTTTTTTTAATATAAAAATGTAATTCGCTGTTTTTTTTAAAAAAAATTAAAACAGAAGAATGTGTAGTTAGGTGAAAAATTAAAAGAAAAATAAATTTGCGTATCTAACTTGGTGGGCTAGGGATGTATAGTAGATATAGATGACGTATGTAACATTAAATGAAACTTGGTATGTGTATCAAATTTGGGTAGATATAAAGATTCTTGAATCACAAATACTCTAACCCCATGTTTGGTGAATGCATTTGTCCGCCTACGTTACCAAATACCAAATATCTACTACTTTGCTTGTTTGGCCAACCAACTCTACATTTCAAATTTCCACCATTAAAACCACAATTTATGACCCAATCTACTTTTAATGTACACACATCACAAACCTAGTGGACCATTCAATATAACGAGCCATACCGAACGAGCTCGAATGAGTTGAATCGAGTAACTTGTGAGTGGTTGCTTGAGAAATTTCTTCTATTTTGTAACCGTAATGGTATTTGCCTTGGTCGAATATTGTATCCTTATATGGTTAGGGATAGTAATAATAAAGAGAATTATCAATTCAGGACCCAAAAAATAATTTTAATTATCAATTCAGGATCCGAAAGGTGGGTTGCTTGAGAAATTTCTCCTATTTTGTAACCATAATGATATTTGCCTTGGTCGAAGATTGTATTCTTATGTGGTTAGGGATAGTAACAATAAGGAGAATTGTCGATTCAGGTCCCAAAAGATAGTTTAATTATCGATTCAGGACCCGAAATGTGATTTGGTAATTCAGGATCCGAAAGATCAAACAATTCTCAATTCCGACCTGATATTGGGGTGCAAGATTGAGAAATGTATAATCTTTCAGGTCATGGATTGAGAATTTTTGTGATCATTTAGGTCATGAATTGAGACTTAATCTTTCGGGTTATGAATCGATAATTAAACTATCTTTCGAGTTCTGAATTGATAAAACTCCTAATAATAAAGTACTCCCTATGTTCCAATTATTTGGTTTGAGTTATTATTTTGAGGAGTTTTGATTATACGGTCCAATTTTTATATTTGGTATTGTTTTATCGGGTAATTTACGATTACACCCATGAATAACTTTGGAAAATGTGAGGTTAGTTAATGCTTTAAATAAAGGTAATATTGGAAGCTTGCTTAAATATTAATTAATTTTTTATAAATGTGTAAAATCAAACTGGATCATATGATCGAATGGAGGGAGTATTATTTTATTAAAATTATTTAGCTATGAAGAGAAAACAAACCTGATTTTAAGGAAATGAAATGTAATTATGTATACATATATTTATTCAGCCCGCGACAAGAGGCCCAATCTCTGCTATTTCTTGAATAAGCCCAGATATGACTGTGGGTGGCAATTCCGTAAATAAAGGCCATAAACGGGCGTGTTTGCAAAAGAATGTTGAATTTGACCGTTGCCACTCTACCGCCTTTTAAAAAAACCCCAAATCAAATAGCCTCTCCATTTTCGAAGCCGTTGAGAATCAAGAAAGAAGAACGAGCGAAACAGAAATCAAGTTTGCTTTATCAGAGAGTATTAGTAAAGAATCACTTGAGCAAGATTATTTCGTGAGTAATCTCTCGCAAACTCTGGGATTTCTGGTTGTGATTTTTACTGATACTTGTGGATGATGTAATCGGACTATGTACGTTAAATTGTGTTATTGATGTGTGTTTATAGGATTGCGCTCTCTGATTTTTCAATCTTTCGATTTTAGTTTATTGAAGATACATGACTGCGATGAGAGCGAAATCTCTGAAACCCCTGAATTTTCTAGTTTTTTTCTTCTTATTAATCCCAATCTGCAATTTTCGTTTTAATTACTGTCAGAGATTGCCCTCGTCTATATCTGTTTATATAAATAATGGAGTATGCTGTTGTGATGATTAATGTGATGACAAGAAAGTGATCGAGAAATTGAAATGCTAGATGCGATTACAGTTATAGAGTTTCAGAAAAACTTTACAAAGTCTATAAATTTTTTTGAAGTATTATGATCACTTCCTTGTGTTTTATATTCTGTTGGAGCATGTTCATCGTGTAGAAGAATTTTGCAATGCAAAAAGTTGGGTCTGAGGTGATGTTTCAATGAAAAATTCTTGGAAATTAATTCTGTATGGGGGTTTTATTCTGTTTTTTTTAGTTGGCTATAAGATTCGTATTGAATTTTGTGTGATGTGAGAAACCCTGATTATGTGAACTACATCTCTATTAGTTACTGAGAAGCAGTAGCATTCTAAATCTTTTTAAGTCAGCTATTGAGTAAAATTCAGTAGTGCTTTGTAGATATTGGTGGCCAATATTGAGGAAGGATTATATTTCTTGGTTTTTCTGCTGATTCTGATTTGCAGCTACAGATCATCACTTTTTTACTTGAAATAAGTAGCCATGGCAACCTCAGCTCACCGCCTGATCCATGATCAGAACCTAAATGTTCTCTACAATGGTAACTATTTCATTTTTACAATTTATAAACATCACCATCTGGTAGAAGATTAATTTCGAATCGATCTGTGCTAGATTCGTGCTCATGGATTGATTTTGATTCTGTGTAGGCACTACTCCTAGGGGACAGAATGATGTTGCCAAAGCAGATAAGAGAGGTGGTCTTGGCGGAAGGAAAGCTCTTAATGACATATCAAACTCGCGAAAGCCTGCTGTTTTTCACTCTGTGAAGAAAGAAAACTCCTTGAATGTAATTTCCATTGACAAAGATCCTTCAGCAGTGAAAGGAAAATCATCCAGGGCACCGGAGAAAGGAAAAGTTGGTGGTAGGAAAGCACTGAAGGACCTCACAAACTCTGTCAAGCCAAGTCTAAAGCATCAAGCCCCGAGATTGGGCCAGAAGTTGAACCGCGTTGCTGAGAATGTCCCCAGTTGCATCGCGGAGGAAGGATTTCTACACAACCATATGGAGTGCATCAAAGCGCAGACGACGAGTGTGGACAAGGACTATTTCTTGAAGTCGGTAGGACTGGGGAAGCCATCAGCTGTGCAAGCACTTCCATTGTCGTTCAATAAGGTAGCTTTTTCGTTGCTTCTCCTTTTTTTAGTAAGCAGATGTGTCTGTGAGAACTTACTTATATCCTATTTCAGGTGGAGAGTAATATGAAATATTCTGAGATGGAAGAGTTGCCTGAAAATGTGCTTGAAGATGAAGTTAGTGAGCTTCCCGGTTGCTGCTCGCCTGCTTGTCGATCTCCTCAGTCGCCGAAGGCCCCATATCTGAGCTGGGAAGGTGACAATGTTTCTGAGCTGATGATGCTGCTTGAGACACCTAAGCTGAAGTAGTAATGATAATTGGTCGTTGATTATCTGGTGATAATTGGACTTTATCATGCTGCTGTAGTAGATTGGTTAGTTGTCATTTAGTCAACTAATTTTACTGTTTTCGTGCACTGACTCTTTTAGGCTGTAGCTTCCAACATATTATATCGAACGTGTGATTTTTTTTTCTTCCCAGATTGTCTTGATCATTTCTTCATGTGAAAAACTTGAGCAAATGTTTACGCTGATTGAATGTTTCAAACCCTTTGAGAATTGAGATATTCCATAAAAAATATTGTAGACCTGATTAGCTAAAATATCTACATGCTAAATTTCTTTAATTTTTTGTCTACTTATTTTACCAAAAACGCAAGAATTCTTTGTTTTTGAGGGAACTTAGCCCATAAAGGAAGAAAATTAGTAAGGCAAAAAAACAAAATGTAGCAAAAACGCTATGCGATTTATTAAACCTCATCTCAGAAGCAGAGCCAAACACGATATTACACTCTTCCCTCCGCGATACCACCACCACCGAATGGGGGCGCTCAGACTCCCCTCCCTCACTTCTCTCTCTTCCGCCGCCGCTGCGGCGGTTCCGCGCTACCACTTCTACCGCCATCTGCGCCTCCCCATACGTTCCCTATCCGCCGCTAGATTTTCCGTACAAAGTAGCACTGTTGAGAAGGATGTCGCCGCAACTTCTACTGAACTCGAACCTAGCTCGCAGAAGCCCAAACTACAATCAGACAAAGATCGAGTTATCACTCCTAGATCACAGGATTTCAATGCTTGGTACTTGGATATAATTGCGAACGCAGAATTAGCTGATTATGGCCCTGTTCGTGGCACCATGGTCATCCGTCCTTACGGCTACGCCATTTGGGAAGCAATTCAGGTATATTATTGTTGCGTACGTTCCCTATCTAATTAGGCCATGAATCTGGATGTTAATTAGTTTCTTGATCGGTGCAGGATTATTTAAATGTGAAGTTTAAGGAGACCGGCCATAGTAATATGTATTTTCCTCAGGTGAGGTTTATCCCTCACTTGTATCTGAGTATCGGATATGCACATGTGATAAGTTATATAGTAGTTATGAACTTGATTGTGTTTGGAACTCTTTTGAAGTTCCCACAACTCCAGAGAATGCAGTTGTATATTTAGCTCTGCTGTTATCACTTTTGGGGATTACTCATCCCTTAAATTCCGTTTTTCTTATTAATAATTAGAAGACTGTTGGTTGTATCAAATGTAATGTTGGGGCCTTTACATAATTTTTCTCCAGCTCTTAAAATGTCTGGAACCCGTTCTCGAGTGTGCCACTATGAGAGTGAGATGACTGTTTATTTTGTTGACTATCTAGTAGGAATAGGATGCATATTCTCGGCATGGTAGTTCGACTTAACTTGCGACTTTCAACTTCATTTCAATTGCAGTTTATCCCATACTCATTCATTGAGAAAGAAGCAAGCCATGTTGAAGGTTTTAGCCCAGAATTAGCTCTTGTGACAATTGGAGGAGGGAAGGAGCTTGAAGAGAAGCTTGTGGTAAATATTAGTGGCTACAGCATTTTCAAATTTTTTCCCCTTTTTTTAAGGATTTATCATTTCCCTTGGACACTTCTCTACCAAAAACTGATCCATACACTTACTGATTTTAAAGATATATAACCTGACTGTTCCTTGTTAGTAATTGTATTTTGTGAGGTTCTGGCAGGTTCGACCTACAAGTGAAACCATAGTGAACCACATGTTCACTCAGTGGATTCATAGTTACCGTGACCTTCCACTAATGATTAACCAGGTATAATGGTATCTGTTTCTGTAATAAGCTGGTGGAATATGCCAAGCTCTTATTTAATTGTTTATTTTTCTTTTTCAGTGGGCCAATGTGACAAGGTGGGAAATGCGCACTAAACCATTTGTGAGAACTCTTGAATTTCTCTGGCAGGAAGGTCACACAGCTCATGCCAGTCCAGAGGAGGCAGAAAAAGAGGTTCCTTTCCTCTTTGATAAATAGAATTGTATATATGATCTTATATGTTTATCTTATGGTTTTCATGCTGTGTACCTTCAGGCATTGCAGATGATTGATGTGTACATAAAATTTGCTTATGAGCAAGCTGCAATACCTGTTATTGCGGGTTGTAAATCAAAGCTAGAAACGTTTGCAGGTGCTTCTAAGACCTATACCATTGAAGCAATGATGGGTGACCGAAAGGCTTTGCAGGCTGGAACTAGCCACAACCTCGGGCAGAATTTTTCACGTGCTTTTGGAACACAGGTTGTTGAGTGCATATAAAACACTTGCTTGAGCAGCAGCTTCTTTCAACTTGCGCATATGTTGCTTAATAGGCTCACATATCTGGGTGATGAGATCTTGCCTGTAGCACTTCATGTAGAATTTTTAGTGAGTTCAGTGCAGTACGTTTTCTACAAAAAGGTTCCAGCCAGCTGGAAACGCATAAGTGCTAGCTTGTTACTTTGAATTTCCTTGAACCCAGATATCCTTCTGTACATTATCATGCTTCTTCCCAGATCTTAGAAAGCTTAACAAAACCAATGTGCATGAGGACTGCATCTAATCCAACTTATCATCCAATTTATAATTTCAACTTATCTATAATGATGGCATCTTATTTAGGGATTGAATTATGGATTTTTTTTGTTGGAAGTGGGGAAATGGGCTTGAATCCTTTTATAAGCTTTTTAAAGTTTCTTTCGTCTTAGGCTTTACCATGTGAAAGCATCTGCCTTCCTGCAAACAAATGTGTTGAAAATTCTACCAATTCATAGAATGAGTGATATACACAGTTCATGGATGAAAGTGGCCAAAGGCAGCATGTATGGCAGACATCGTGGGCAATTAGCACAAGATTTATTGGTGGTATCATCATGACTCACGGCGATGACATTGGATTGATGCTTCCCCCAAACCTAGCCCCAATACAGGTACTTCAATTAATATTTTCCTTGTTTAGATTTTTCTGCCATTTATTTATGTGCCTATGCATTGGATGCTTGAGTTCGTAATACTAATCATTAAAAAAAAAAAACATAGAACCTAGGAAGTGCTCAATTAATGAAAACCAATTGGTATACTGCATGAGTAAAGTGATTACTTTGTAAGGTATTCTTTTTTATAGGAATATTACTGATTATCAACTAGAGTCTTCTGAAATAGTGGACTATTGTACGATTCATAATCGCAGTAAATTGTTCATGTATACATTCTTGTAGCAAGTTCGCCTATCTAACTAATTGGTGCTTTCAGGTTATAGTTGTTCCAATATTTAAGAAAGCAGATGAGAAGGCTGTAGTTCTAGGTGCTGCCTCCTCTGTGAAAGAAACTCTTCAAGCTGCAGGAATCAGGGTTAAAATTGATGACACGGAGCAGAGAACTCCTGGTTGGAAGTTCAACTTTTGGGAAATGAAGGTATTCTCTAATCTCCCATTTGTATCATGGTTGTCATTGCAGATAAGGCATCATTTGGAGATGTTCTAGGAGTTTTTATGGCATTTAAACTACGTAATGTACTAATGTTTAATATTTCGATAGAACTAAGAATGATACCTCGTCCTGTTTTAAAATTTGTGGCATATTTTGTGATTTAATTTTAGTTGGGACTATGTTGGCCTTCCTGACTATACTCTTACATGGGAAGATTGAGTTTTGTTGATATTTCTTCGCTCTAATGTAGGGTGTCCCTTTGAGGATTGAGATTGGTCCTCGTGATGTTTCAAATGGGAGTGTGGTTGTTTCTAGAAGAGATATTCCTGGGAAACAAGGCAAAGTTTTGGGAATATCAATGGAATCGTCCTCTTTGGTGGCTTATGTAAAAGGCAAGTTAGAAGAGGTTCAGTCTTCTCTTCTTGAAAGGGCAAAATCATTTCGCGATAGGTAAGACCTGATTTTGCATGCGTACCTATTTTCTTTATGCGTTCCTTTTTTTTAATGTTTTTTTTGCTTCAATGTAAATATGATTTTGGTTATTTCTGTCTAGGATACGTTTTAAGTACCTGGATCATTTACAATAATGAAGACATGATAAGTCTTAATACTTAACACCGTGACAAATAAATGAATCTGCATTTGATTTCTGATGGTTCCTTAGTAGCTTTTTTTTTTTCCCTTTTTTTAAAAAAATTTAGATTTTTCCTGAAGTTCCAACTTCCAAGTATGAATGCCCCAAGGATAAGTATTGGCATATTTCTTGTTCAGTAATAGTTGTGCAATAAATAAATTCCAAGAACAATCTGGAACATTTACTCACTGTTAGCTTTCTGAGTCTCAAAATGTTATTTTGCAGTAACATTGTTGATGTAAGCTCTTACAGTGAGCTTAAAGAGGCAATTGGTGAAGGCAAATGGGCAAGAGGCCCTTGGTCAGCCAGGTAACTTGTCTTTGAATTATTTGTCCAAATCCTAAATAGGAAGAATAATTTTGTTTTGTTGAACTGTGAATTTGCACAGTGATAGTGATGAGCTGAGGGTAAAGGAAGAAACAGGGGCAACCATTAGATGCTTTCCTTTCGATCAGCCAGAAGGGTCTAAAAAATGCTTGATGACTGGCAATCCAGCAGATGAAGTTGCTATTTTTGCAAAATCTTACTAATCTCACCCCCCCCCCCCTCTCTCTCTTCTTTTCAAATAATCATCTTCTATTTTTTTCTCAATATTGTTGCTTTTAAATAGTGAAAATATTTATTGAGGTTAGACAGATGTGGTGTGTTTATTGTAAATTGTAGTAGTGGGGCTAAGTTTAGATATAATTTAAGTTTACAAGAAATATGATGAGAGAGAGGAGCACAAAACAAGCAATAGCATGGTATTTGGTAAGACAGTTTTCATCTGACTTCAATAAATTGATTCAATACCTTTGTCAGGTGATTTGTAGCAAAAAAAAAATCATGATTTAAATGATTAATATCGATTCGAATTAATCTTGATCAAATGTGATAATAATAATAATAATAACAATAATAATAATAATAATAATAATAATAATAATCCGTAAATATTTGGAGCTAGCGTGACAAAATGCCTAAAATACTTAGTGTTAAAGTCAAATGGTGGAATTAGGTTAAATCCGTTCATACATAAGGATATGTCGCATTTAAGATGGTCCACATTATTTCGTGTAATAAACTTTTTTAACAAATGTTTTATATATTTATTGGACCTAAAAAAAAAAAAGTGGTAGCGATAAATATAAGGATGTAGATGTTTAGGGCAAGAATGGGGCAGTTTCGTCACATCAACCAAATCCACGAGGGCAAATTCGTCAGACGGAGCATCACAAATACGTGGTGAATTCACTCCTGCAAAGCCCCATCCCATTTCTTACAAATAAGCCTGAAGAATTTCTTTAACAAATCCTTCACAAAAATATATCACAATTCCCTCATTACAATTCTCATCGCATAAATCATCGGATGGATTGTCTCTTCTCCGTGATCCTACGGCCGTGACTCTCCGTTCATTGATCCAATCACGGCACGGCGGAGCGCGGCATCGCATTTATTTTCCCGAGTTTATTATACATGCGTCATGGTTTTGGCTGGGAGCGATGGCAGGTTGAAGTTCAGGAGTCTTGGATGAATCTGAGGTCCAAACTGATCTTTTTCGAGGATTGTGTGGCGAGATTTTTGTGAGAGTTAAGCATCAGATGAGGATGGATAATCTGGTGTCTAAATTCTAGTCAGAAGATTTATGATTTATAGCTTTTGCAGGTAAATGAATTGATTTCTTATTGTTTGAGCTTTTGTTTATGATTAACTATAGTTAGTTTATTTGTTATGTTTGTTGACATCACCATCATCATCATCGCATAGCAAATTTATGACTTGGCGCTAATTTTATTATACGGATCTGTTGTTGCAGAAAAAATCGTAGGGTTTCTTCTTGCTCTTGTCTCCGTGCGGTTGTTCTTCCATACATGTGAATCCTCTCGAAAAAAAACCCTAGTTTCAGCTGCTCTGAGATAACCCTGCAATTCTGATCACGGTTTGTGCTTATAACTCACACGGAGAGTGTCTGATTATAGAATTTAGCTCAAATGGATTTTGCTTGACGCTTGGATTAATGCCTGATTTGATCGAATTCTATTTTTCAGTATTCACTTAATTGGAAAGTCTTAAGTTGAGTCATTTAGATTTCCTCCCCTTAGATTCTGCCGAATCCTTTGTTGCATTAGGTTTGTTTTTATGTGCTATATTTGGTTTATAGAGGTGTCAAATCTCATTTGGGTGTGACAAGTTTGGGTTTATATGAAGAAATGCCTCGTGTAGCTGGGAATTGTATGCTTAGGGTTGAAATATTTCCCTCTTTGCTTGTGTTGTGAAGGTTTCAGGCGAACTTGTTTGCATGTAAATGCGTGAGAATATGGATACAAATACATGCAATGTTAATCACTTGGATGGGGATGCCCATTTGCCACCTCGGAAACGGCTTCTAGCTGAGTTGAAGAGACAGAACTCCGATGTTAATTCCCCAGCACCATCAACTCCTAGTATTGCCGGGAGTGAAAATGAAGTGCGTCTCAATAATGAACTGAAGTCCCAGTTGAGCAATCCTAATCTCTCGAGTGAGGAGATTGTGGAAGCCTCAAGAATTGCTGCTATGAAAGCTGCAAAGGTTGCAGAGGCCGCAAGAGCCAATGCCGAAGAGAAAGCTGCAAAGGCAGCAAAGGCGGTAGCAGCTGCCAAAAGTGCCTTGGATCTTGTTGCCATTCTTTCTGATGCGGCAGCTAACAAAGAAAGATTTCTGAAAAAGAGCAAGCTGAAGAAGCATGTAACTGTCGAAGCATTGTACAACAAAAACAAAGGCAGTACTAATTGTGGAACAGACGAAGAATTGGCTCGCAATTTGCATCGTGTCATCAACAGTTCCCCGAGAATCTTGAAGAACTCATCAGGTTCCGATGTGAAGAGTCATAAGCATAAAAGGCTGAAAACCTCTGCTTCATCTAGGAGGACTACCATTAGTAGTGGAGCTCCAGTTGGAGAAGGGGATGCACCGCCCGCAACAAAAAGCAATGGTGAATTAGGAAATGTAGATGCTGAAAGTCCCATAAAGAAGATAGACGTGATTATGATAGACTTGAACGCTTCCAAGCATGACAATGGCGATGGATCTCGACTCAATAAAACTGATTGGCTGAAGCTGGACGATGGCGAAGTTTTGGATAGCTTTGGTAAAAAGAGAGGAAGAATCAAGCAGAAAAAACTGCCTTTGAGCATTTGCAGCTTCAAGGATCAAACTAATCCGAAAGACGACGGCATGCAAGCCTCGGAAGGCAATGCCGTGAAAACTGGTGTGGACAACCAGGGGTTGTTTTCCATGGAGGGTCTGATGCCCGCCGAGAGGGCATCGATGTGGAAGTGCCAGTCCTTCAAAGCACCCGCTTGTGTTAAACAGAATAAAGTTATGCAGTCATAGTGTTGATTTAAACAACTGGAGGCTATCGTGATAGGAGTTGTGGCCATGGTAGTTCTCAGCTATGTCTTCTTTTTGTATCTCATAAGGCCCTCTTTCCCCCCTCTCCCCCGTTCCCCCCCTGTTTGTGAGTAGACAGACTATCATGATTTTGAACTTTCAATGTATATTGGAATTTGATTGCTTGTATTTGTTTTTTTGCCGGTTTCTTACCTCTTTATACAAAATCATTGTAGACAAATGAAATAAATAAATTCTACTTTGTTGTTGGAACTTCCAAGAAAATTGCTTCTGTCGGTTACTCTTTTTTTTTCAATAATAAATTTTAAAACTTGGGTTGTTTAGGTTTGGGATGTTAGTGGTTTGGCCGAAATTAGTTAAATCGAATTTATTTGTCCGATTTGATCGGTTTAAATTATGATTTTCAAATTGGATAAAATTGGTTTGGTGGTCCAAATCGGCCGGATATAATAATAATAATTTTACAAGTATAATGTATAGATGAGTTGGTAAGCCTAGCCTGTTCATCTCAAATTGTCCAAGTTTGATCCTTATTACTCACATTCAACATATTTTTTTAATCAATCATATAATATATTTAATAAAATTTAAACCTTAACCTATTTTATATTTTTGAAATATATATTATACTATTATAGTGCAATGTTGAAATTTAAAACATATTTTATTTTAAACCGTGAAATCGGTTAGAACGAGCCATTTTTATATAGTTTAGTGAACTTATTTGGCCGATTTAATTTGGAAAAATCTCAAACCGTATTTATTGATTTGATCGAAATTTTCCTCCGAAACAGCCAAACCAGAATGCGAAGACCCCTAATTTAGATTTTGCTATCTTAGTTCAGAAATGCTCTATAAAGCAGGATTCAAGGTACGGTGTATATGATGAATAAGACAACAGAAACCGGAGCAAATTCTGTTTCTTCTGACCACAGCAAACACAGCCAATCTTGCTGTTTGTCATCATCAAAATTTGTAAGAGTAGAAAACTATATATGACACCTGCAGCCATTTCATCTATGTACTGAATTTGAGAATAAAACTTGGCATTCAAAGAAAGAATACAACAGAAGCAAACATTTACATGCAAAAAAAATAAAATACAGTTAATAATCCATCATTGCAATACAAGGGAATGAATGGTAATGGTGGCTATGGATCTGTATTTGTTGGGTTGGGAAGAATATATTACTCCGAACTCGGTAGAAATGAACCTCTTCTTTTCGGCATTAAAATTAATATTATGTAGTTGAGTGTGAAAAATTATCACTTTTAAAAATGACCAATTCAATTTTAGAAAATCCGTTTTGATATGTGGGCCTATTCAACGAGCGAGTATAATAATTGTGGTGGGTTTGAGGATGAGCATGAACAGGTCCAGAAAGAAATGAGTGACAATGGATTGCACCCACCCATTTCAAGGGTCCAACAACAATTCTGTATTGTCCGTTTCCAATATTCATCATTAATTTATTTGCAAAATTGCAAATTATGTAATTAGAATGTAAACTATGTTTAGAATTAGTTTTTGAATAAAAACAAATAATTGAAATGTGTGTAAATACAGATGAAGATTCAAGTTTGGAATCAAAACAAAAACAAGAAGCCTGTGACACAGACAGAGTGGGGATAAAGAAAAAGATTGTTTTTTTTTTTTTTTTTTTCCATTTTCAACAAAAGAAAGAATCGGTGTTGCTTGGCGTGCTATCATGCCTTCCAATTACTCTTTATTAAAATGGATAGTTTCATAATTTATTCATAAAATTTCATCTCAAAATTCTTGTTATTATGGTTTTTGTTTCGTAGTCAGAGATCTCAGAAACTTCAAGATTTAAAAAATCTTACCCTTGAATTGTATTGTGTATTGTATATATATATATATATATAGTCGAATGCTTGTTTGTCTTCTCATATGTAGATTTAAAATAATTGATTTCATAATCGAAAGAAGAGGAAGTGGTGAGGGATAACCAAAACCCCACACCCCCAACCCCCCCCCCCCAACCAAGTTAATATCTTTTTTTTATATCAATTAGAAGCCCATGTTCACAAACATTTTGTGCATTCCACCTCATCTGTTCATCTTTCAAATTAAAGTGAATATTCAGATATCCATTATATACAGAGAGAGAGAGAGAGAGAGAAGGAGGGGTTTGTGTTGCGGGGGAATTTGAATCGAGTTGAGGATGACGGAAGTGATCCTCCATGTATACGACGTTACGAATAGTGGCAGTGACAAGACCAACAACACTATTATGCAGATCAACAAGATCTTCAAAGATGGGATTGGTCTCGGCGGCATCTTCCACAGCGCTGTTCAGGTGGCTCATTCCTCTTCTCCTTCAATCCAAATTTTCTGTCTACGCTACTTCATTATTTGCATTTCAGATTTCTCAAGCTCTCGCCGTTAATTCGTTTTCATTTTGTTCGTCCGTGCATTAGATCTAGAGTTCTACTCTGTCTACTTGATTTGAAGCGAGCAGTTGTTACGATTTAGGTTTTAGCTGGCATGCGATTCCAATTAGTGGTGTACCTCCTATTTGGTTAGCCGTGGGCGGCGGTGGTGGGCTGTGGCGGATTAGTAGGAACTTAATTTGGCTTTGAGAAATGAGTTGCTCTTCATTGAGCCTCGTTGACCGTTAGAAATTGGACACAACATAACTTCCATTTGAAGATGGTAATTTGCTTTTTAATCCATCTGCAAATATTAATCTACCAAGGGTTTATTCGAGGCATTCTTGAAAAGCATCAAGCTCGTGTTAACATGGTCTTGAGTTTTATTACAGACATGCTACACAATTATCTATTTCATCTCAGTGTTTTCATATTTCATCCATATCTGTTGTTTCCTCTCGTTGAGCACTGTAAGGTTTTCCAATTCTTACATGTAGAGCAGAGGCGTATTCTGTTGCCTCGATTAATATTTGAGTTGGAACAGGTATTTGGAGATGAGGAATGGTCCTTTGGATTCTGTGAACATGGGACTGGAGTGTTTAGCTGCCCTGCAACGAAGAATCCGATGTACACGTACCGCGAAAGCATCAATCTCGGGAAAACATCCTTCTCTATCTCCAAGGTGAATCAGATCCTAAGGGAACTCAGCAGAGAGTGGCCTGGACAGTCATATGATTTGCTATCAAAGAATTGCAATCACTTCTGTGATGAGTTCTGTGAAAGACTTGATGTACCAAAGCTTCCTGGTAATTGCATACTTTTTCACATGCCTTAGTAAGAATTGCAGCGGCCATTCTTGAAATATTTTTGCTCTTCCTTATATGCATGATGACTACTGGCAAGTAATGGGGTGTTCATGTTTAAAAGTGATGTTATCTTTCACAAAACAAGTTCACTTTAAGTGTGAAAGCAAATGAAGAATGAATTGAGAATTGTATGATTTTTCAGGCCCAAAATTTTAGAATCTTTGTGTTCTTTCATGTCCTGAATTGATAATTAATCTTTTGGGTCCTGAATCAATAATCAAACTATCTTTCAGGTCCTGAAATGGTAAAACTCCTACATTTATTTAAACTCAAGAATGGGACATCTTACCTTGGAATTGTGTTTGAGTTTGTTTTTCATGACATTTGAGGCTTGAATAATCTAGTCGAAAAGAAGACTATATATATTCATGTTTGGTGCATTCATTTTCATGAGCATATTAGAAAGTGGGTTTTTGCCAAAGCCATTAAATATTTTGGTGAATTTGTTTGTAGCATATTTGATATGGATTGGTTCATCCATTCCCTGGTTTTTCAACAGGATGGATTAACAGGTTTGCTCATGCTGGAGATGCTGCTGTTGAAATAGCCGGAAACACAGCCTATCGAGTAAGAAGATATGATTTTAATATACATGCATTAATTGTGAGCTCAGATGAAGTTAATCCTATTATGGATTTGGCAGTTGAGGCAAGCAAAAATGGAGATTGTAACTGCTAGCAAAGTAGCATATCGATTCTTGGCTGGAGTTGGATCCAACAATGCAGCAGGAAATCCGACAAGAGGAAGTCCTAGATTCCAAGGTAGCTGGTTCAAGAATCTTATGTCAGCTGGTGTTAAGCCATCCACTAGTTCTGAACATGAGCCCCACCACCCTTGATCTTCAAGTGAAGTAAGTAAACATCTGGTTCTGGATTTGTTGTAAAATATTTGGTTTCATTCAATTGTGAATTTTTTCAGTTTAATATTGTGTTGACTATGCTTCAATATTCATTTCAATCCTACTCAAAGCAATAAAATCAGGAATAAAATGATTCCCAACAGGGATCTCATTTCATTGATTAACTAACTAATTATTATACAAATAAAGTAAGGTTGAGAATAATTTTACCAACCAGTAATCAACGCATCCATCATTCTTTTTCACCAAACTAACATTCCGCATCCCTACCACCAATTCAACTTCCCAATTTCACCAAACTAACATTCCGCAACCCCACCACCAATTCAACTTCCCAATGGCTTTCTATTAGATTAATTCATTTTGATTTCAGCATAAAAATTAATATTAGTAGAATTAATATTTTATTAATATGAAAATATTTTTTTTCATTTTAAGAAAGTGGATTAATCTGATGGAACATACGAAAATATAAATATGAACTAATTTGATGGGACCGGGGAGTAGTATTATAGAGAGAGTATAATGTACATAAATGTGGAGAAATAAATTCAGGTGCAACTTCAAGAGGGGAAAGCTACAAACTGCAAGCATCTACCAACTTAAAAAACAACCTCAAATAAGATTCAACATCAAAGTTCGAAACTGTCAATAAACGAGCTTCGATTTGAGAAAACACACACACCCATTTCGTATAATGACAACAAATCAAGTGAGGCACCAAAAACTTGAACCACACAACTCATGATTTTTTTCTAATTTACCCTCTCAAGACACTCAGATACGATTGAAGACAACTCCATTTACTACACGCTCGTCATCAGCTATTCCAAGAGATGTAACAGCCTGAGCAGCCAGATTTCCATCAGCCATCAAGTGAGGATTTCCCCAAAGATTCCACGAGCGCCATGCCACATTTTCATGCGAATATCTTGATAGATCATGACAGTGAATAAGCGGATGTCTGCCCCCCATAAAGATGCCGATGCTGTTAGTATGATCCCACAATGCCACCCCTTCATGCTTCTTCAGCATTACATTACTTGAATCATCAGAGTCTTCACCGATTAGGACGTGCAGTGCAACTGCCTCGGCTATAGCAGCGCTTTCTTCATCAAGCCTGTCTTGTTCTTCTTTCTTTTTCAGCTTCTTTTTTTCCAGCTCAGAGCGAATGGCAGCAGATGTAGCCAGAGCTTTCTCCAAGCGCCTTTTTTTCTTTTCAGCCTGTTTAATGCGGTCTAAGTCATCCTTCACCGGTTTCTTCTTGGCTTTCTTAACACCGGATGCTGCTTTGGCAAACTCCATGATGTCTTGTTACAGTAGCTCGTAATGCTACACTCCTCTCAGTTTCTTCCTGGATCCACTCTTAGTTTTCCAAACTAAACATCTCAATAGATGCATGCATTACCTGTCGCTAATATTAACAAAGTCGATGAAAAATCCAAAATAGAATTGCACTGAACATACGAGACTATCGAATCACAGCACCCCTAAGGTCTGAATGAACACTTCATTCCACCCATACTACATTCCCACACAGAAACATCCGGAGATAACAGAAGTGTAAACTCGTAAGCACTAATGTTTGCGGCCCGCACCATTCCTCCCACTTCCCCACAAGCCTCACAGCTCATGTAACATAACACTCACTAGATTGAAGATGGATAGGTTGATCGTAAAACAAGTGTTTCTTACAGACAAACAATTCGCATGGTCTTCCTTTCTGCAACAAAGAAACATAAACTCAGAAAATATTGTCTACACTAAAGCATCATTCAATATAATAGCCAACCAACATACCAACCATACAGCTACACTAATCAACGAAAACAAAAAATCAGATAACTCTTAATGTAATGCAAATGTAAATACTCGAGGAATGACGAATATGCATCACTTCATATGCACATAAAACCAGCCAGCATTGCAATGAGGTAATCGAAATCACAGATGAAGATCACACGCGCTGCACTTCAAACGGAATACTTAAATTAAAAAACTCCATACAAAACCTGAGAAATTCTGCTAGCTCAAGTTCTCAAACAACCAAATTCCAGATCCCATGGGTATTTTTTTTTAAAAAAAAAGGAAGAAAAATTCCTGAACCAATCCAAAAAGAAGCAGATAACCATTGAGCTCTAAATATGCACATAATACAGTCGGAATTCATTATAATAGCTGTGATGAAAACCCCCAACAAAATTCTATCAGCGAGCATCCAGAGCTCAATTACTACATATATTAATACCGGTCACGCGCAATTTCGCATCAGATCGAAAAAAACCGCAAAAGATATCAAGAGAAATCCCCTGTTAAAAAAAATCCAATCAAAGCAACGAGAGAGTAAACAGAAACATAAAACGAACCTGTCGGAATCAAAGCGCGAGGAGCAGCCTGTAGGCGGAACAATTGCGCTAGAAAAGAAAAAAATATGGGAAGATCGAGAGAGAGAGAGATGTGGGGGAGGGAGCGGATTTATTAATGGATGTATGAGATTGGGGGGGAGTGTGTAGTGAATGTAGAGCGTGAAGGCGCGTGTAGGCGAATGTTAATGCCGGTGGAGAAGAAAGGGCAATCTCGTAATTCACGAGACGACACCTGTGTAGCAAAGCGTTGCTCAATTTCTGACTTTTCCCATTTGATTTTCTCCTTCTGATAGCCCACATTTTTCTTACACTAATTTTAATCCAAATTTTCTTCCTTCTACTTCAAATTTCTATCCATAAATACAACACTGTCAATATTCTAGATTATAAGTCATCAAAATAATATCAATGACTTAATATAATATTTGAAATTATTGTCATGCCACATGATTTTTGTGAGTAAAGACATATATTTTGGTCTTATTTATTTAGAATAGCCATTTTCATAAAACACATTACAATTTTAGCCACTTTTATAAACTTATCACAATTTTAGCCAAAAGTACAAATTTTTGCATTGGAATCAGTTTAAAATTGATTTGAAAGTCAAAATTTTGACATTCATGTCAAATCTAGTAGTTAAATTCAAATTTAACTAATTTAATAGAGAAATGTGCATGAATGTGAATAAATTTTGATATAAAAATCAAATTTGGTTGCACAAAAAATTTTCAACGAATTTAAATTTTTTTTCGGTCGTATTTGTAAATTTTAGAATTATTTAGACATAATTTTTTGAATTTATTTTTAAATAGCACCCGGTCTCACTCGGTCTCACTCAGTCTCACTCGGTTTGACTCAGTCTCACTCGATCTCATTGAGTCTCACTCGGTCTCACTCAGTCTCACTCGGTGGCACTCAATCTCACTCAGTCTAACTCGGTCTCACTCGGTGGCACTCAGTCGGTCTCACTCGGTAGCACTCATACTCTCTCTCACACACTACACTCTCTCACACACAGTACACACTACACAATATTTAATGAATATTACTTTATTTCTTTTTTTAAAATATTTGAATTTAATCTGAAAATGTCAGAAATGTGTACTTTTGACTATTTTTTATATGTATTCATAAGAGTGGCTAAAATCGATAGATACAATAGTCAAATTAGCTATTTCATAATTTCTCTCTCAAATAAGTGCCAATAAAAAATTGAAAAATAAAGTTTGTATAATTGTATCAACTTCTATAATTTAATCATTAATTATAAAAAAAAATTACGAAATCTAATAATATACATATATGTCATCACTCATCAAAGTTATGAGTTTGGATTTTTATGGGGATATATAAGGTTTATGTGTTTAAATTAATGTAAAGAAGTTTTTTTAATAAATGAATAGTTAATCCCAATTCCAAATAGTAAGATTACTTCTATTTTTTTTGGTTTTACCTATTGTAAATACTACTGAATCATGTGGTTTTTAATATATAATCCCTCCATCTCTAATTATTAGTCCCAAACCAAAATAACACAATAATCAATATTTGTAAGTATAGTAAAATTAATATTTTATTGGTGAGTGTGAAAAAATTTGTCATTTCAGGAAAGAGAACTAATAAGTGGGACAAACAAAAAAGGTAAAGAGACTAATAAATTTGGAAAGATGGAGTATATTTTTTTACATATAATGCATACATCAATACACGAAATACAGAAACGCAACACCATTTTTCAGGAATTTAATTTATTTGTAATTAAACATTTTTTTTGGGCTGAACTTGAAGGCTTTTTTGGGCTGGATTGTCAAAAACTTATAGACTTGTCTTTGAATTAAATCACTATTTTTTTTTTTGTTTTTTTTTTTAAGAGAAGAATTAAATCACTATTATCTCATGGTTTTTTCTCCTTACAATTTCAGCCATAAAATATTCTAAAAAATTAGTTATGAGTCAATAAAAAAGAATATGATTTATAGTCGTGTATGTTTATTTTTTGGGAAAACTATGAAAAATACCCTAAACTATTGGTCAACTATGAAAAATACCCTATTGTTTCTCCTTCCTTGAATTATACCCTAATGTTTCATTTTGTCAATTAAAAATACCCTGAACTATAAAAAATACCCCAATATTTTCTTTATCACTGAATTATACCCTAATATTTAGGGATGTCAATCGATCTAACTCGTCGGGTTTCGGGTCAGCCCTATCGGGCTGCGGGTTAATCGGTCCGGGTCAAATCGGACTGAAATTTTTTCGGGGTAAAAAATGTTGACCCTAACCCTAACCCGTCGATTTTCGGGCTAGCCCGTCAGGTCAATGAATTTATTAATTATTTTTTATTTTTAATACTTTTTCACTCTTTTAATATTTTAAATAATAAAAAATAAACAAAATATTACTTTTCTCTTATAAAAAATACAAAACACATCACAAACTCTTATATAATGATTAATTTTACTATTAAAAATATATTATTTTTAATTTTAGCAATATTTAAATATATTTTAAATTCGTAAGTAAATAAACTTAACTATGTATTGAATACTATTTGAACTAAATACAATTATATAACTTAAAATTTAATTAATATATATGATCTTAAATATCAAAGTAGATTTCAGTACTATAATTATGATAGATATATTAATAAAAAAGTAACCGAGTTAATCGGGTCAACCCATCGAGTTTCGGGCTTCGGGTTATTCGGGCTAAATTTTTTTCGGGCTAAAATATTTTGACCCTAACCCGTATTTTAGTTCAGGTTAATCGGGCCAAACCGCCGGTTTCGGGCTAAATTGACATCCCTACTAATATTTGATTTGATGTTAAAATTTTTATGAATTATAAATTAAATAATGTGTGAAATTTCCATTTCTTTGGTATATATGTGGCATATATTGTATTAAAATTTTAACACCGTTAGCGACGTAGGGTATTTTTAATTGACAGAAGCAAACATTTGGGTAAAATTAAATGATATGAGAAACCTTAGGATATATTTCATAGTAAAGGGTATTTTTAGTGGGCAAAATGAAACTTTAGGGTATAATTCAAGGAAAAGCAAACATTAGGGTATTTTTCATAGTTGACCAATACTATAGGGTATTTTTCATAGTTTTCCCTTATTTTTTTTAACTTCAACCAATCAATTCAAATTCATTTCAGACAGCTTTATAATTTTACTATGAATTTAACCTTGTAAAATTGAATCAGTATTGATTTTTTGTACATTAACATCGCTTGAAGTGATAATTAATTGATTATAATCATTATATTTCGAGAGCTTTATGAAAAAACTTGTCATGCTTAATGGCTCCCATCACATAAATAAGAACTCAAATAGTGAAGTGAGCAATTCGGAATTGATTGCTTTGATTATAAGGTAGACTTACACGTCATATTTGGGTTTGGCCACAAGATTACTTGACCAATTTTTCTTTAATACTCCCCTTCCAAAGTATTTGGTCTCTTGTGTTACTACTCCCTCCGTCCAATTTTAATAGTTTCGTTTTCCATTTTCGTGCGTCTTATTTTAACAGTCTTGTTTCTAAAAAAACGTAATTTTTTCATACTCAACAATAAAATATTAATTTCAATCATCTTATTCTACACTCACATGTCTTGGTTATTGTGTCAAAAGCAAACGAGACTATTAATCCGGGACGGAGGAAGTATTTTAAAGTATTTCAATTATATGGTCCTATTTGGTACTCCATCTGTCCCACTCTATTAGTCTCGTTTGTCTTTTTTGTCTGTCTCATTTATTAAAATGACAAACTTTTTCACACTCATTAATAAATATTAATTCCACAACACTCAGCATTGATTATCGTGCCAAAACCAAATGGAACTAATTATATGGGACAGATGGAGTATTATTTTTTATGTTAATTTAAAATTACACATGAAATAATTTTGAAAAATGAGAATATTTGTTATATTATGAAAATAAGAGGTTAATTAATACTCCCTCCGTCCCGCTTAAATATGTCATTTTCATTTTGATACACTAATTTCGGAGCTAGTATTTAGTAGGTCTTAAACAAGTTAATTATGATTGCCAATTTTGTTATTAACCATAATTAGCTACTAAATACTAGCTCTAAAATTAATGTATTAAAATGAAAAGGGTCTATTTAAGCAGGACGGAAGGAGTACTTTAAATAAGTATAATGTTGAAAGTTTGTTTAAATATTAAATAATTTTTAATAAACGTGTAAGATCAAATTGGACTATATAATCGAAACAAATAGAATAAAGAAAACATGTGATTGGTCCCTATGCTCGGAATTTAGTATTAAAGCACATTATCTGTGTGGGTGAACGGTTAACTTATCCGAGAATATCTAATGAATGGATGGGTATGTATTTAAAATTAATACATCATTATAATAATTAAAAAATTGTGTGACAGCACTTAGTCTCAATTATTGAACAATAAAAAGCTATATTTTGCGACTTGTACATGGTGGAACATTCAATGAAGCAATTCTATTGTGGGACGTACATAAAAGGTTTACGCGTGTTGAGTCGGGGATAAATCACCCTAGCTTTGAGAAAGGAAAAAAGTAATATCAAAATGAATTTGACAACTGTTCTTTGACTAATGAATGTGGAGATAAGATATAGAGGAAAACATTGAATTGTTTTTGATAGACTATTTCAAAATTTTTTTTATTATGAAATGGATTTAAATATATCATTTTATTTTTAAGAATTAAATTATTTATAACAAAAGCATACATTTTTATAATAAAAAAATATATTATTTTATTAAATTCGTCTCACAATAAAAATGATATCGTCTTATTTAAAAATTTGCCTAAAACATTTTTTAAAAAGTTGGTACACACACTTTTTATATTTATATAAAAAAATTACCCACTTGACCAATAAAATGAAAATTTAGAGATGAGACGGTAGGAGGGTTGGCAAAGTAGAAAATAAGCAATAACTGTTCTCTAAATTAGAGCTTCGCTAATACTTCCTCCGTCTCATGCTAATTGTCATGTTTCTTTTCAGTACGAAAATTAAGAGTTGTGAGTGTAAAATAAGTTAGTGAGATTAATATTTTATTGTTGAATATGAAAAGTTGCCATTTTTGAAATGTGACAATTTGATTGGGACGTCCAATTTGGTAAGTGTGACAATTGGAGTGGGACGGAGAGAGTATTATTATATTACTACCTCCATCCCGATTATTTGGTTCATGTTTCCTTTTTGGAGTGTCCAATTTATATGGTTCATTATCTAAATTTAGTATTGTTTTTTGCATGTGTTTACAAATTTACCCTTATAAATTAAATATAATTAATAGAGTTATTATTATAGTTATTGCTAAATAAGGGTAATTCAGAAAATTTGTTCAAATATTTAATGTATTCATAAATGAATTTTGACATTCGTACAAGTTAAAACAGGACCAAATAAATGGAACGGAAGGAGTACTATGGAAATATAAATAATGACCGTTTACAAGTTAGATAATGAGATAGAATTTCTAATCTTTAAGATTAAACATTTAAATAACTTGGTTCATTAAAACTAGGATACACAATTCAAACAGGGATGAGAGATCCCTATTCAACTTGAACACATGATTAATTAATTGTAAACAAAATACTTAACCATTGCATTTTAAAATAGGAATATCATTATGATATTTAATTCATAGTTTGAGGTACAATTTTTGTTAGTTGAGCAAATTATTTCAAATTATTTATTTTTACAGAATGCATTAATTTAAATTCAATATTAATTTTTTTCAATTTAACTCAAATTAGTGACTTTTTTTTGAAATTAGTGTACATTATGTAAATGGACAAGAAGTCTTCAACACTATTGAAACAATTAATCTATATAATATATTAAAGAAAAATATTCTAAAATAATCGTTCGTGCCATAATTTTTTAGTTAAATTTATATTATATATTATATTTAATATTTTTTAAATAATTTATGTATAATATTTTTTATGTGGTCATCTTTAAATCCAACTTCATAAGTTTGAGGGAATAATTTTAAATAGCAAAAGTTATAAAACACATTCACCTAATAGCAACCCTTATGAAAAACTCCACAAAATAGCAAAAATGTACTTTCTCTGTCAACAATGTCTCAATCATCCAATCATTTTTATCGTTTTGTGCGAAAATTACAACTGTTTGTTTATTTTATTATTATCCATTTAGGGTTTCACTAAAATATTAATAAACATAGTGCGTCGGACTTCGCCTTTGAAAATAGGATGGAACTCGGTTCGAATTGGGCTGGAATTAATTAAATTCGGATGGAAGTCGGCCATTATAGCTGGAATTCGGCTGTGAAATTCCGTATGGAATTCGTCTGGAAATTCATATGGAATTCGTATGTAATTCGTATGGAATTCGGATTAAATCAGATGGAACTCGCTTAAATGAGATGGAATTGAACAAAAATCGGTTGGAAGTCCATTTTAAATACATTTTCGTGTGCGATCTGTTTGAAATTTAGGGTTTAGGCTACATGTTGCGATTCTCAAATAATGTAAATCATGTAAAATTTGTTCTTATTTAAAATTGAAAAGCTAAGCACATAAAATATAAATAATGGGAATCACAAGCACTTTAAACGGAATTTCATGTCCTCAAATTTAAGACAAGTAAATCGGACATATTACAATACATGAGGCAATTTAATTCCTAATAACCAAACAAATTAATTAAGCGGTACTCTTTCTGGACAGCCACGTTTCGTGTGACTTGTAGATCCACATATACTGCATTTCTTTGGAGCTCGTCGTCTAGAAGTTGATGTTTGTCCTGCCTCTGCTCCTGAAGGACGACGACTATTTCTGGGTCGACCGGCTTGCCGATTCACAATCGGCGGCAAAACAACACAAGCTTGTGCTTCTGGTGATACAATCCACTCATCTTTGGGAGGCAGTGGGTGTATGACCCCTCCATATATTTCTTGCCAATTCGATGTCTTGTAGTATGACCAAACGTAGTCATATACACTCGTACCCTTGAAGCTGTGTCAACAACAACGATTAAGTAGTGAACATTATAATTAAAGAATGATGTATTTATATATTTACTAACCGAATTGCAGCAATAGCATGCGAGCATGGAATAAGATCCAGCTGAAATTCACGACAGTCGCACAAGTTGTCTTGGAGATCAACCATCCACGTTGTATCTTTGAGGCTGACTTTAAATTGATCATCACTAATAGCCACAACAGAGTATTTGTGTGAGAGCTCCACCATTGGAGTCATTTTGGCCACGCATTCCTCAGTCAACTCTTCGGTTCTTGCAAACGCCTTAGCACGCCTTTCGTCAAACCATTTTTCTACAATGTGCCTATATAGCTCGACAACGGAACAGATCGGCAGACGTCTAGCATCTAACAGTCGGGAGTTGAATACTTCGGCTGCATTCGATGTCATGAAGCTATATCGGCGAACTGGGCATTTTGACCTTGCCCACTTTGCCGGTCCGAGCATCATGAGTTTCTCGTAAGCTGCCGGGCAATATTGTGCAATCTGGTGAATTGCCTTCTGATAGATTATAGGACGGTAAGCATAGGCTGCCTTATGGTATAACCTCACAATTGGAGCAGTGAAGGTTGTCAACTTGCTCTGGATATGGTAACAACACAAAGCGTGTGTTGCCTCTGGATAAACCGTACTTACTGCGTTTGCTATGCTGATGTGTTGATCTGAAACAATCAGCAAATGCTCATCAGAATTGAAAGCCATCCGGATCCGGGACATAAACCAAGTCCAGCTCTCATCATTCTCGATCGGTGCAAATTCAATTGCCAGAGGAAATATCTGCTCGTTGCCGTCTTTGGTTACAGCAACCAATAGCACACCTTTATTTCTGCCCTTGAGGTGTGTGGCATCAACGACAATCACTTGCCGTAATAAAGTTGAGAATGCTGCACGCGACACACCCAAACAAACAAAAAACTGTCGTAGTCGTCCATCTTCGCCGATATTAAGATCGGTAATGGTGCCGGGATTGTGCTGTTCGAGAACATAAAAATATTTTGGCAGCAAGTTGAAAGAATCCTCTAAGCCACCATATATCATAGCTATGGCTCCATTTCGAGCTCGTAGTGCATTGTTGTAGCTCACCTTAATTCCGAAATTATGTTGCAGCTCCGCCATTATATCTCGCGGTTTCATGATCGATCCTTGTCTGCGCATTCTCCGTGCAAAATATGCAGAGATAGCCTTCGAGCGTATAGTTCTGCTTCGGATGTTGTCCATACTTGTAACACAAGTATGATTCGAGCAGAATTTGTATACAATCCAACATCCATCTGAATTAGCGGCTCGAATCATGAACGAACAGTTATCACTGCGGCTGCAACTATATTCCACCCGAGTTTTGGTAGATCGCGACACTTTAAACTCAACTTGATTCTCCATGTGCCAAAGTCCGACAGCCACATACAAGTCTTCTTTAGACCAAAACAATGATCCTTTTTGCAATTCCTCGTCCAATACTGCTTGAACATCTCGTGGTATAGGTACGTCAGATGTATCTACTGGAATTATCGGCAATAACCAGTTGTTCATTTGTTGACTTAGGACATCAACTGTTTCAGCTGGTAAAGGCTGAGTCGGGACCAGGCTTGATACAATGGCACCTATACCACCTTGTTCTCGGACCCAAGCTGTGAAATCTTCAATTGTGCAATTGAATAACGAAGCATTGTAATTGTGGCGTTCATCACCCTCAGATGATTCCGTATCGAATTCAGCTTCATCGTCATCATCTGAATGGACAACTACATTCGGATTTTGTGTGTTGGCACCGTCTTCATGATCATCACCATCATCACCACCATCATGGTTGCCATCATCATCAATATCTTTTTCAGGTGCAGTGTAGTTTAAATCGGGGACGGGAGAACTTCGACTTCCACTGCTTCCTTCTCCAAACATCATGGTTGTAGAAAAACGATGTAGTTCTTCTGGTGTTGGACTATAAGGGTTGTGCGGCTGTGGGCTCAATGAAGCCATGTATGGCCTGTACGGAGATGGTTGTCGACGAGAGCTTCCAGCAGCTTCATTTGTTTGCATGTTCATCACTAAATAAAGCTTCGGCTCCCAAAACATGTTACAAAGCCGTTGAAGGTGTGTATCCGTAGCCAACACTGAAGGAACCGTCCTCCCACTTCTTGTTTCAGTTAGATAATAAAGGGTGTAAGAGCCCACCATGGCATGAGCATCTAGGATGTATTGAACATTTCTTTGGAGACCTTCTATCGTGATATCATCAGTGGATATCATGATAACTCGTTCTTCTCCGCCGATGTAGTTGTATGCATTGTCCCATTGACCATTGTAATGCAAAATGATTGAACGAAAATTTGCCATATTTTTTGAGAAAGCGTGTTTGATTGTGTTTGATTTTTGAGAGAGTTTTCTGAGAATGAGTATTACACAGCATGAGAGAGTGTTTCAAATTGAATGAGTGTTTCACTTGCGACAAAATGTTTTCAGTCATGAATAGTAAGTTTGAATAATTGTAATAGTAATATTCCTGCATCTTTGTACTATTAAATTCAGAAATACATGTGAAATTTCTTCCAACCCCGCAAATGTTGGCTTTATTCAATTGAATAAAGTCGAATTGAATTTTGGCAGGATAAAAAGCAGACTTTCAATAGTAATAGTCAAGCAGCTTTGTACTATTAAATTCAGAAATACATGTGATATTTATTCCAACTCCGCAATAAAGTCGAATTGCATGTGTTTGCATGCATGTGAATTAAATTTGAGCCAGTTCCATATCATTTGGCCGAGTTCCATCCACAATCGGCGAGTTCCATCCGCAATCGGCGAGTTCCATCCAATTTAACAGATTTCCATTTGTTTAATTAAATAGCGAGTTCCATCCGCAATCTGCGAGTTCCATCCCAATTTTTGGCGAGTTCCATCCAAAATCGGCGAGTTACATTCGAAATTGAGAAGTTCCATCCAAAATTGGCGAATTCCATACGAAATTTGTTAAGTTCCATCCCATTTGGGCGAGTTCCATCCCAATGATATTGACTTAATGAAGACCAACATGGCAACATCCATCTATTCGTATTATTTTGTTTTGTATAAGATTATAAATGTTTAACATCGTAAATTCAAGCACACTCCCAATTGAATTTACGTAAATAATAAAACAATTTGCTACAAAATTTGAAGCAATAAATTACAAACAAACTCACAATTTTATTAATAATTTTCTAAAATATTACACAATTTGATACACATTTTGATAGAAAACACCGAGCTAGTGAAGGAGACGTTGTATTTGTTCCTTCACCTTGATGTCTTTTCCAGAAACGAAGAAGCGGACGCGGAGGTTATATCTCCATAACGTGATCGCTACTCCATGTGACGTAGGAAAAATCCTCTTCCGGGGAGGAGATAGCAGTGCCGCTGGGTCTCCTTCATCTCTTTCATCTCTTTTCCCGTAACGGAGAAGCAAGGGTTGATCGGTTGAAACCCTCTTTTGGTGGCTTTCCTTATTTTCGGTTTTGGGAAAAGGAGAAAGATGTCAAGGAATCCGGATGAAGGATTTTAACTACATGTGACGTAGGAAAAATCCTCTTCCGGATTGTTTGATGTAGGAAAAATCCTCTTCTAATTGATTGGAATCAAAAGAAATAAGGGCGATATATGCTTCGAATAAAAAATTTAAAAAGAGCAAGAGAATAGTCATTTGTAGTTGTTATGTTTTTCGAATGAAATGAAGTGAAGTGAATTTAAATAGAAGGGACTAGTGGAATGAATTTGAACAATCTACTTGGTCGATAAATGGGTGCATTTATTCACTGAAAAGTTAAATTTGCACAGAGTGATGTGATATGTCAATGACTTGCAAGTGAATTATTTTGATCAATTTTGGCCAAATTCCATCCCAATTCGCCGAGTTCCATTTTAATTTGTCGAGTTCCATACAATTTGACAGAGTTACATATCATGTTATTTAATAGCGAATTCCATCCCATATTTGCGAGTTCCATCTCAAATTGTCGTTTTCCATTCCAAAAACGTTGAGTTCCATCCAAATTTGGCGAGTTCCATCCCAAAATGGCGAGTTCCATATCAAATCGGCCCAGGTCCATCCCATATTGGCGAGTTCCATCCCTATGCGAATTAATATAATTTTTATAAAATTGTAAATGAATAACATCCTTACTATTCCTTTATATAGAAAGGAATAGTAAATGGTTTGGTAGACAAAAGTGTAAGAGTCACATGCATTATATGAGAAACTTTGCAGAGTTTCACTTTCACGTGAATCTGAAATATTTCAGCATTTATTTACTGAAAAGATAAAAGAGGCATGCAAGAGTGATGAGACATGTCAGTAACAACAATTCATGAACGAAATTGTTCAAAATATAGATTATTTAGCCGAGTTCCACACCAATTTATCGAGTTCCATCGCAATTGGGGCGAGTTCCATCCCAATTTACAACATTTCATCCGGATTTAAACTATTATTAATCAATTCGGCCGAGTTCCATCCCAAAATTAGCGACATCCAACCCAATTGGGACGAATTCCATCCCAATTGGACGAGTTCCATGCCAATTTGGTTAAAATCTTGCTAATTTGTTTACATTAATGTTGAAATTAAACTATAATGTACGAATTAATAACAATATTCCTAAGAA
>JAPKLW010000109.1:554841-583160 GCA_026898455.1 Plectranthus barbatus | reverse complement strand
ACGAATTAATAACAATATTCCTAGGAATATCATGTTATGGTTACATTGTAGTTGTAATTAAACTATAATGTACGAATTAATAACAATATTCCTAGGAATAACATGTTATGGTTACATTACGAGTTCCATCCCAATTTACAACATTCCATCCGGATTTAAACTATTATTAATCAATTCGGCCGAGGTCCATCCCAAAATTAGCGACATCCAACCCAATTGGGACGAATTCCATCCCAATTGGACGAGTTCCATGCCAAATTAATAATTAATAATCCAAATTAATAATTAATAAGTAATAAATTAGTACTCTAAATTGGGATGAAAGTACTCCAAATTGGGATGGAAATACTCAAAAAGGGATGGAACTCGCTGATTTTGAATGGAATTCGCCCAATTTATGCAAAAAAAAGCAAGAATAAGTGGCTCAATTTACTGAACAACCAACTTATTCGCACTCAATTAACCAACCCAAAAAACCATCATATTCCATCATAAACCATCATATTCCATCACAATTTACCAAACAAAAAACCGAGACATTCAAACAAAAATTATTCAAAACAAATCAAACCAACATATTCGAATTTCTAAATAAACAATTTAAAATATCTAATACAAATTCTACATCACTCATCATATGACAAATCAAATAAGCAATGAGCCATATACAATCTATATCTATCTTGACATCCTTCCCTTTCGGCCCAAGGTACATTCGGTCGCCCACAAATCAACTGGTCCATGAACATGCATGCATAAACTGATTCACTGTGATGATCATAAGCTGCGAACCCTGGAGCAAAGTCCACCGCCATCTTTTCCTTATACGGCGTCAGACCAAGCGTGCTCTTGTCCCAGTATTTCCCATCAGTCAAAAATTTGTGGAGCTGATCTGTGATGCGCCGTACTGATTCACATCTGTATCTCCTACCAACCTGATTTTGTCGTTTGACTGTAGCATCATATATCCAACAACTCCAAGTTGACAGGTCGATTTTCAATGTAAACCAATGTTCTCAACATTATACGGCATGATTAACTGGAAAAAAATAAGTTGTTATCATAACTTAACATGAATGCTCAAATTATTAATTAAACAAATACTTACCACAGACGCACTGTACCACGGCCGAGAACATGGACTATCCTTTCCTTCGATGAACTCTAGCAATTCTGCCGAAACACCCGGTGGCTTTGCTCGAGGTGCCAAATTTACCGGATAAGACTTGTTGAATAAAATCTATATTTCATATAAAAAACGAAACATGTAAATAACATGAAGAATTAATAAAATAAATAAATAAGTTCTAACCTGGAATTTCGGGGTGAGAATGCGAACTTCATCGGGATTACAAGCAGATAAGACAAACTTGTTATCTGAAATCAGTTTGACACTGCGGGCATGTAAAAACATGTTAGATAAAGCGTTCTATTTAATTAAATAAATACAACAACGAATTTAAATAAATAAATTCTCACCAGAGGGCGTGAACAAACATCTCTATCTGCGGCACGGTTAAGAATGTGTATGCATCCTCCAGTTGTGCAAAAAAGGCATTCGTCAGCCGCATGCCACTTGTTTGAGAGATGCGGGCCTTATCTGATGGACCTTGCCGGAATGCTTCGTAAGATTGTCTGATCACCTTGTTCACAGAAAGAGGTCCAAAATACTGGACAATGGGCTCCATCTCATCGTCATCATCAACATCACCTCCAGATGTCTGCATTGCAATTAAGATTAGTAAATTAAATCGCAAAATACGGCTAAAGTATATAAAATATACCTGTGGTGCGTCAGAACGTGGCTGTGGCTGTCGCTGTTGCAAAATACTGGATAACCGGGGTTGAGAGGACGAAGCATCTGATCGCTGGCACGAAGATGTAACCACTTCTTTAATGTACTCCTTGAAAGTGGGAACAACTTCATTCAAAACACACTGTTTCACGTCATCGAGCACAAACTGTTTGATTCTCCCAAACATCTTCTGATCCCTCGCTTGCCTACGTTCTTCCCCGCCCGAAGATGAAGAAGAACTAGGTATCCTTTGCCGTTTCTGTCGTCTCTTCTTTCTCTGCACCGGTGATGGTGGCTCCGAATCATGCCCAGTCTCCATATCGGGATGCTCATCATGCAAAATGGGCTCCTCAGTCTGCACATTTGCTTGCTCAGTGGCAGCCTCCTCCTCCTCCTCAATCTCGTGCGTCAAATCATTGATCTCCACTTCTACCATTGCACCACCGGTGTTCCAATCTTCAACAAACCCAGTGTGTACTGGTATCTCTAGATGAGGGCTACTCTCTTCGAAATCTTCTATCATTGACCCTTCAACTTGTAAAAGGGCATGTGTAGATATCGGAGCCACATAACTCACACCCATCTTGTCATTTCCTTGTGCAGATCGCCAATATTGGGTACCCATCTCAGAGGGCGAAGGAGGCAGGGCGGTTAACACAATGAGCTGCAAAATTTAAAAATATATTAGATAATATAATCAGTTTTCCGTTCAAAACAAATAAAACACTGAAATTTCATTTTATTACCGGTTGGGAGAAGAAGGCTATCCAGTTTTTTACACTGGATCTTCTGAACCGCCACTTCAGCATACGTGGCTCAGCATTGGCTTTAACTAACCGGGCACATGCCTGCCCCAACTCAGGAATGACCTCATAGGCCCAAACCTAACAACATATAAAAAAATTAAACTATTTTCAACAAACATTTATCACAAAGATGAAGATAAAAGATGGTGACAATTTCATACCTGTAGTACCCAAAAGGGACCTGGAAGATGAAGGGCTTTTTTCTCAAGTTGAATCCGAGTAGTGGGTATATGCGTTTTGTAATAGAGCAGTGCTTTGTATGCATATGTACCCCATGGAAAGCGGTTCCAACTATCAAGATCCTCACTTAAAATGTACATCCACTTTTCTATTTTTCTTTTTTCAGTATACCCTAGTCCAAAAAACCAATATGCTAATATATTGGCCACCCTAAGGTACAATAAACCGTGAGTACTATCAATCTTTTGTATTGAAACCTATCCAAAAGTTCTTTACTACTTAGGATTTGACCACCGCAAAAGACTTTAAAAACAGTAATAGATTCTAAGTCATGGCGTGCAGTAGGATCAATATTGGCCTTTCCAAAATTCAAACCAGAAATAAGGGCGAATTCACTCTGTGAAAACATGATATCCTGCCCACTGACTCTAAACCTTAACAACTCTGGATTATTTGACTGAGTCTCATGACTAAATAATTCAATTAATGATAGAGACGAACTAAGTCCATTTTCCGACCAATCCAACCAATGTCCAAAAACCCCTGCCCGAAACTCATTAACCAATGCCTCTTGTCCTATATCAGATAATGTCTTTTTAATGATATCTAAGACCTTACATTTATAATATAAATTAGTCTTAGGTTTACTTCCATGGACTTCATATCGAATATAGGCAGCCTGCAGCATATCAAAACCAAACTAACTAATTCAATAAAAATAAAACACAAAAACAGCGAAAAAAACATGCACGCACGGTTCATATGCATAATGCATATACACAGTTCAAACATATAAAACAGGGAAAAAATGGACGAAATTCATATGCACGGTTCAACACATTCGAAACAAACATTAACCAACCAATTCAAGGCAAAAAAAAAATAGAACAAATTTAATACAAACCACAACAATGCTCATATCAACATGCCCGATCCAATCAGTTTTTTTTTAAATGAAGATGATACCTGTGCAGACATTTCGATGGTTGTTCGTGTTCAGTTCGCCGGTCGCCGGTGGGTGGTGTTCGGTTCGCCGGTGGTTCGCAGATGGGTGGTCGTTCAAACAGACGTGCGAAGGGAAGCCTATTCGAACTCCTGCCGGATTTGTGTGTTTTCACGCCGAATTTTTAGGTTAATTCGATTTGGAATTGAAAAGGGATGGAAGTAAACGCGAATTCCATCTGGGAAGTCCGATTTCCATCCAAAATATCCGAGTTCCATCTCAATTTAATATACTTCCAGCCCAATTTCAATAAAAAAATATTTTAAATAAATCTGGATTTTATATAGTTTTAATCCGAATTCCATCCCAAATACCCGACTTCCATCTCAATTTTATATACTTCCAGCTGGATTGCTATACTTCCAGCCTAATTTCAATAAAAAATAAATTTAATTAAATCTGTATTTTATATATTTTTAATCCGAATTCCATCCGGATTTTTCCGAATTCCATCTCAATCTTATATACTTCCTGCTGGAATGCTAGACTTCCAGCCCAATTTCAATAAAAATTTATTTTAATTAAATCTGGATTTTATATATTTTTAATCCAATTCCATCCGAATTTATTCGACTTCCATCTCAATGTAATCCACTTCCATCTGAATTGTTCCACTTCTAGCACAATTTCAGTA
This sequence comes from Plectranthus barbatus, assembly GCA_026898455.1. Taxonomy (NCBI): domain Eukaryota; kingdom Viridiplantae; phylum Streptophyta; class Magnoliopsida; order Lamiales; family Lamiaceae; genus Plectranthus; species Plectranthus barbatus. The sequence goes on along the minus strand of JAPKLW010000109.1, from coordinate 578,742 downwards.
AAAAATTATTTAAATAAATCTGTATTTAATATATTTTATGTTCAACTTCCATTCGAATTTATTCGACTTCCATCTCAATTTAATCTACTTCGAGCTTGATTGTTCCACTTCCAGCACAATTTCAATAGAAAATTATTTAATTTAATCTGGATTTAATAAGTAAATAATTTTTTCCAGATTTTCCCGTTTTTGATTTAATAGATTTTAATCCCGACTTCCAGCCGAATTTGTTCGAGTTCCAACTGGACGGACATTTCCAGCCGAATTTATAATATTGCACAAGAAATATTATATTTAATTATTTTCTATTATCTGCAAATAAATAAAAAAATGAGTTGAGTCAAAAAAATAATAAACAATGCAGCCGTTACATATTTCACAAAAAACAAGAGAAGTGATGTTGTGATTAAAACATTTTAACATAAAAAATGTACACTTTTGCTATTTTGTGGAGTTTTTCATAAGGCTTGCTATACATTGGTTTTGCTTTTTAAATTTTGCTATTTCAGATTTTACCTCCATAAGTTTTGTGTTTTATATACTTTTTAAATTTTATTTAGTTTATATATGTATATATATTATTTGATGTATATTATATTAAATAATATTAAATATAATATTAATGAAAACAAATTAGATATATTTAAAAGTAATTGCTAAAACATTAAATAATATAACTTTCTTAATTATATTTTAATATTATAAAATATAATATCATAAATTTTGGTATGTTGTTACTTGAGTCGTGAAATATGTTTCCCATATAGTTGTTGCCTTAAAAATATTAGAAATTTAGCTAGGATTGCCAATCTTATCTGTATTCCTTTATGGGTGGGATCTTGCTCATCAGTCATCACAAATGAATTTAACTCAGTGGATAGAGAGAGAAGCCTTGAGTGACAAATATGTAACCTGAGAAATGAGTGCTTGTATTTTTTTAGAAGAAATCAGTGATAATATTATAACAATGGATGTGATGCTTTTGAAATAAAACAGGTATTCCTGTAATTCTTGTAATACTATTAATATTATAAATATTTAGGAAGCCAATCTTACTTAAGTCCTCCTATATCAATTATAAGTTATAACAATGGACTGTGATACATAATAAAATACATTAAAAAGAGGTTTTTTTGGTTGAGACCCCATGAGCACTAGCTAGCTATCAAACTTGAATTTAATGAAGTTCACAAGAACATAAATCAAGTGGCCCATGAAGATAGATAGATGACAATCCCATTCCCTCCCATATCAAAATCTTGGAAGCTTTCTCACAAAATTCAAGGCCACAAATTTTAGTATTTTACCCACAAAAGTGTCCAGAATCTACTCCATATTGTTCCTCTTTTTGTCCAACTAAATGTCACCCTCATATTTATGATGCAAATAAAAAATGATTTACACGATATTGGAGCTACAACTCACCTGATTTTTCATATCTTCTCAATTTCCAATTGCTGGGAAGAATTAAGTCAAGAATCTTTCATTTCATTTGCGGCCAAATTAGCCCACTTCATCTTCAATGAAGTAAAAACAAGAAACCATCATCACAAATTCTTGGACATTCTAATTCTTCTGCTAACTTCCTTCTCCAACTCCTCCAGCCCTCCAACCTCTTCGAGTTCCTGCACAAACATGGGATTCCATCAGACAACCTAAAATTACTCAAAACTGGTAGAGCTCAAAAACGACAACCTTGGGTCCAAGGAACAGCCCATATGGAACGCCGTTGAACTTGTCTGAGTGATGAAGCTGAATTCCCCAGACAGCAAAATCAAATGAGATCCATTTGAATTAATCACAACATTATAAAGTCTGATTATTTAATAAAATTATAGAATTAGTATATATACCTGGTGGGCCGAAGCTACTCTTCTGAAATAAGGTACATCTGCGATGGGTCCCACCGGGAATCTCCGGTGGACAAGGCCGTCGTGGACGAACATGTAGGCTATGCCAAACACCGTGATTCCAAGACCCTGCAAATACACGACGACTCAAACGGAGCTGAGCACGTACGAGTCTGAGCTGATGTGCAAGGACGAAGAAAGAATGGAAACTCACAGCGCCGAAGCAGAGGCCAGGAACGAGGCCTTTGTGGAAGAAGCCGTAGGAGAGAAGGGCTATGGCTGGAACTGCATTCACTATGGCGAACACATCGTTGAGTTCGAAAGGTCCTTCTCTTGGTTTATGGTGCGACTGCATTCAAATCAGATGAAAAGTTTCAGGAGATGCTACATGGAAGGCATGAATTGTTGGACAATATTTTCAACTGGAGTTGATTGATTAAGAAAATACAAACCTCGTGCATATGCCACAATGATGCGTGCCACAGAGCTTCATGTGCCCATCTCGCCCAGAACTCCATTCCCACCTGAGCATTTCATCAAACACCACAACAGCAAGAATGAATACACAGACAAATATGAGTATAGTGTAAATGCACAATCGAAGTTGTGGTGAGATTCCGATTAAGAAACTTACAGCAGCACCAACAGATAGAGCAAATGTACCAAACATTTCCGCATAAGGCACCTCTCTACCCTACACCGCAAATTAGTCATTTATTTAGCTTAATTGAACCTAAATGAACAGCAAAAATCAAATCAAAGGAGGTAGGAATTTAGAAGAGAAAAAAAGAGCAGAGGATGTACATCCATGTGCCAAGCAAATCTATAATAAACAGCCATGACAGCCATGGAAGTAATCCCCAAGCTGGACATAACAGCGGCCACCAAATACGTAAATCGTTCAGATTTCTTTCTAGCCATCTTCTCGGCCACCTTCTCCGCCACGCTCTCCGTCAGGGAGATTGCCCTCCCAAATCCATTATCCTCCTCTTCTGATTCCTCAATTGCCCCCAATTTCCCATCCTCAGGCACAAAACAAACAGTCAAGTTAGGCCGCCGCCTCCCAGACCTCAAAACCCCTTGAACTCGCTCAAGAGTGTGACTGCGGGTGACTGTGACGAGGGAGGCAGGTCTCGGACCGAGAAACGGGCTGTGCTTCAATTTCAAATGGAGTATGGCTCCGGGAGTGGTGGAGCTGGAGATCCCGATCGCCATAGTTGGTGGGGGCGGAGGAACAGGATTTTGGAGGGGGGCAAAGGTGGCGAGGTTGAAGGGCGAAGGGAGCTTTCAACAACCACGGCGAATTTGAGTTGAGTATGGATGGGGTGGGGTGGGGTGGATTGACGCAGACCACACGTTTGTTATGGCGGTTGCTTCCACCATGGTTGCTACTTGCTGCATGTGCTGGAATTAAAATTTTTTAAAAAATAAAATATATCACTCCATAACTAATTAGTTCAATTTTTATCGGACACTATAATTAATATTTTTGAATATTATAAAATTAATATTATATTAATGTAAATTATTTCTTTTTCAGTTTAAAGAAATAGACTAATCTAATAAAATATACGAAACTGAAAAATGTGATTAATTTGATGATTGATGAACAGAGGAAATATATAATTTTGGGCAAATGGGTTTATTCTTCTCACAAATTACCAAATTGTCATTCTCAATCACTTTTTATTGACTCATAAATCACAGGTCAAATCCTAGTTTGATAGTTTGTTTTCAGTTTATTATTATTGTCGAAGAATAATTAAAAACACAGCCTCAGAGTCAGTCCCACCATCTCCTTTTACCATTAAATAAAACAAGATTATGAAGGCAGAAAAGGAGGGGGGTATGGTTGGTATTTTGGAAGAGAGTGCGGGCCAAATGATGGGAGGCGATAATAAGAAATTGGTACGATGACACGTGTCGGAATTACAGAGGAACACGATGTTGGCGTTCCACCGTAGGGTTGTGGAACCCACTCAGCTCAGCAGACACTACTTGATTCCGTGTATGACGTCAGCTCTTCAGGGCCCCCTTTTCCCTTTTCCCAAACAATTCAATTAAAAAATACCAATTTTAAAAAAAAGACGAAACTGAAATAAATTCTTAATCCTTCTCTCCTTTAGCATATGTAACACTTAGTTTGTAAATGAGCATAATTACTTAATTATTGACATAAAAAAACTCCTTCAAAATTCAATTATTTGATATGAAACGACTCCGAGCCTCAAATCAAAACATATTCGATTTGTCAAGCTCACAAACATGTCGAGCACGAACTGAGCTATATCAAGTTCGAGTTGGAACATATTTCTCGTTTACAAACCCATGAGCAAACTCATTTGTTGTACACTAACTATAAAACATAGAACAACAGAAATGTTAACAATTATAAACTATGAGATTTTTATGTGTTTTACTTTAAATATCTAGTTCGAACAATAATTCGTAGCCTTTTGTGGAAGCCATGTATGGCCATTGTTTGTCAACGTTATTTTGGACTTGAGAATGAACTCAATACATTCATCTCTTTCTTAGTGCCCATGGGTAACAGTTGCAGAGGCCCAATAATGATTATTACAAAATATTGATTTATACTGCAAGTTCAGCATCTAAGCCCCCTGACCCAGACTAATAAACACTCTGTTTTTCATTGTCTTTAGTGTCATTTTATTTTGATTAGATGTTTTGTTTAATGAATTTTATCGATTCAGCATTGAAAATATAGTAAATTCTAAACCGGGCTTGTTCCCTGCTATGGGTTCCCCAATTCGAAGCTTCGTTGTCCTTATTGGATCTGGGTCTCGTATTTGAGCCCAATAATATTTAAATCAAATATTACGGATTTTTATGTTTGATATATTTTTTTATTTTTATAAATTTATATTATAGTATAATAAATATAATATTGATGAATAAAAATTACATATATTTAAAAGAATTTTAAAAAAAATTAAGATATATAACTTTGTCAATTAAAATAAAACATATATAATGCTATAAGAATTAAAAGAATTATATAATTTTTATAGGTTAATTTTATTTTTATAAAATTTGTGTTGTATCTACTTGCTTTGATTTTTATCTTTGTCTGCTTCATTATCTTGAGATATATAAGACTAAAAAATAATTATATTATAACGATACTAATATATATATATATATATATATATATATATATAGTAATGATATGCTGCCCACTTTATGGTGAGCTTTTGTGAGCTACAAGAATATATTATACCCTAATTGGATGTATGAACCCTACGGTTGAATTTATAAAATTAATTAAAACTATAATAAATTAAAATTATAAAAATAAATGATTATCAAAATAAAATTTTATTAAAAAAACATAAAAATATATGTTGTAGCTCACGAAAGCTGTGGGCACCATATCATTTCTATATATATATAATCTTATAAGTATATTTAAATATAATTAAATGAGATACATTAAATATGAAATTTATGTAAAAGACAACTCAGACTGGGTAAATATCTATATATCTACATGATATACTAAAGGAGTTCTAAAAAATTCCCTCTAAAATTTTTGGAAAGAATATATTAAATAAATTTATTAAGAGTTGGTCTCTTGAGAGACGGTCTCAACATTTTTTTATTGTGAGACGGAGTTTAATACATCATTTCAATAAGTTAAATACATCATTTTATTTTTAAAAATTACATTATTTGCAACAAAGAAATACATCATTTGCAATAAAGAAACACATCATTTCATTAAATTCGTTTCATAATAAAAATGTTGAGAAATCATTTGCAATAAAGAAATACATCATTTCATTAAATTCGTCTCACAATAAAAATGATGATACCATCTCATCTGAGAATTTGCCATTCATTAATGTTTTGCATTATTTATTTACTCCACAATCATATTTCTTATTAACAAAGTTTTTATTTATTGTGCTCATCCACCAATGTTCAAAATTAAAAAAATAAAAAAAAAACTATAATTTTTTACGCACCAATTCAAATTCTAAGTTTAAGATTTAGACAATCTCATTAAAAATATGTATTTTGGATAATACGGAAGTTTGGTGATTCTTTACACAGAAAATAACATAGATAAATTTAATATATCTAAGCCAAAATATTATTAATTAATAATTAATATGAATATATAGATGTTTAAGTCATGCAATTAATTTATAATATATCTACACATGGTATTAATGTAATTTATAATATATTATTTTTCAATTAAGAAAATATTTTTGCTTATTCATCGTATAAATATAACTTATATTTTATAAGCATATCCTTATTTAATATTTTTATATAATTATTTTAAAATATTTAAATAATTTTCTGAATATAAATAAAACAAATATAATATTAAATTTATTTGAATAAATTTTAAAATTACTAAATTCTCTTATATTAAAATTTAAATATAAATATAAAAATTATTTTTGTACAATGGCTATAATTCTAGTTAAATTGAAGGGAGGAACATTCGAAGTGATTCTGGAAATATGATGGTAGAACGAAGAGAGGTGGTGAAGAATCTAGAAGCTCTAGAAGCTGCTAAACACCCCCAAAGAAATAATGCGATGGAACCTCCTAGAACCCGCCATGCTAATATAAATATCACCCACTTCTCCAATTTTCCGTCACATCTAGTACAAAGAATTACAAGCATTGCCTTCGTTCAGCTTAATTTCCATAATCTTTCCTGCAATCAGCATTCCTAAATAATTCGACGACATCGTTGACTGCGATGGCGGAAGTGCAGATGGCCGACGCGGAGACGTTTGCTTTCCAGGCGGAGATCAACCAGCTTCTGAGCTTGATCATCAACACATTCTACAGCAACAAGGAGATATTCCTCCGTGAGTTGATCAGCAACGCCTCCGATGCCTTGGATAAGATCCGATTCGAGAGCCTGACTGATAAGAGCAAGCTCGACGCTCAGCCGGAGCTGTTCATACGTCTCGTTCCGGATAAGGCGAACAAGACTCTCTCCATCATAGATAGCGGTATTGGCATGACTAAAGCAGGTAACGCATCATTTAATCTCCATCTGCGTCGTTAGCGTAGGCACCTTCTCATATGTGACTAGGAGCACTAGACATTTAATCATTATGTAGGTTGAAATGTTGCTTTATTTGCTTCATCTCGCCCCATATAGAAGATTCTCTGGAGATAACAAAATCTTCAGCACTTGGTTCATTTATTAGGGTGAACGGAAAAAGAATATGCGTCAAATAATCATTCTATGTTTTGCATAATTTAGGGATTATATCGTGAAGTAATGAATGCTATAGCTATGTGATCGGAGTAATGATTCTGGAACTGCTGTTTTGAATACTTTTTTTTTTTTTTTTTTTTGTGTAATGGGCAGATTTGGTGAACAACCTGGGAACTATTGCGAGGTCCGGAACAAAGGAATTCATGGAGGCACTGCAGGCTGGTGCTGATGTGAGTATGATTGGTCAGTTCGGTGTCGGTTTCTACTCTGCATACCTTGTTGCAGAGAAAGTAATTGTCACCACCAAGCACAATGATGATGAGCAATACATTTGGGAATCGCAAGCTGGTGGCTCATTCACAGTGACGAGGGATGTCGACGGCGAGCCGCTAGGCCGAGGAACCAAGATTACCCTCTTTCTGAAAGAAGATCAGGTAAATTATTTTTATCGATTCCTTAACATAACTAACATGTGCATTGAGATTTTTAACAAAGAAAATCCGAGTTCAAGATTAATAAAAGTCCTGCTTATTTGCATTATGAGAAGTGTGATCCGAGTTCAAGATTAATAAAAGTCCTGCTTATTTGCATTATGAGAAGTGTGATAAATTCTTATTCATTTTTATGTCAACAAATTGTTAATTGATATGCCTTCTTTGTTCTTGATGAGATGAGATAACTGGTTGCCTGGTATTATTAGTATTGAAGTTGGCGAACAATTTGGAACTCAATACTCCATTGTGGATGTTATGACTTACTGTTTTGCCTGCGTATTTTGTAGTTGGAATACCTTGAGGAGAGGAGAATCAAGGATCTTGTGAAGAAACACTCAGAATTCATTAGCTATCCAATTTACCTTTGGACTGAGAAGACCACTGAGAAAGAGATCAGCGACGATGAAGATGACGAGCCTAAAAAGGAAGAAGAGGGTGATGTGGAAGAGGTAGACGAGGAGAAAGAGAAAGACAAGGGGAAGAAAAAGAAGATTAAGGAGGTTTCTCACGAATGGCAGCAGATCAACAAGCAGAAGCCCATCTGGCTTCGCAAGCCAGAGGAGATCACCAAAGAGGAATATGCCTCTTTCTACAAGAGCTTGACCAATGACTGGGAGGAACATCTAGCTGTCAAGCACTTCTCCGTTGAGGGTCAGCTGGAGTTCAAGGCCATCCTCTTCGTTCCGAAGAGAGCTCCTTTTGATCTCTTCGATAACCGCAAGAAGATGAACAACATCAAGCTATACGTGAGGAGGGTGTTCATCATGGACAACTGTGAAGAGCTCATCCCCGAGTATCTCGGATTTGTGAAAGGAGTTGTGGACTCTGATGACTTGCCACTCAACATCTCCAGAGAGATGCTCCAGCAGAACAAGATCCTCAAGGTCATCCGAAAGAACTTGGTGAAGAAGTGCATTGAGATGTTCAATGAGATTGCCGAAAACAAGGAGGATTACAACAAGTTCTACGAGGCTTTCTCCAAGAACTTGAAGCTTGGCATCCACGAAGACAGCCAGAATAGGTCCAAGCTGGCCGACTTGCTCAGATACTACTCTACAAAGAGCGGAGACGAGCTGACTAGCCTCAAGGACTATGTAACCAGAATGAAGGAGGGGCAGAAGGACATATACTACATCACGGGAGAAAGCAAGAAGGCCGTCGAGAATTCGCCATTTTTGGAACGTCTCAAGAAGAAGGGATACGAGGTGATTTACATGGTTGATGCTATTGATGAGTACGCAGTGGGGCAGCTGAAGGAGTACGATGGCAAGAAATTGGTTTCTGCCACCAAGGAGGGACTGAAACTTGATGATGAAACAGAGGAGGAGAAGAAGAAAAAGGAAGAGAAGAAGAAATCGTTCGAGAACCTGTGCAAAGTGATCAAGGACATCCTTGGCGACAAAGTCGAGAAGGTAGTTGTTTCAGACAGAATTGTGGACTCACCATGCTGTCTGGTGACGGGAGAGTATGGATGGACGGCCAACATGGAAAGGATCATGAAGGCGCAGGCGTTGAGGGACAGTAGCATGGGCTCGTACATGTCGAGCAAGAAGACGATGGAGATCAACCCGGATAATGGAATCATGGAAGAGCTGAGGAAGAGAGCTGAGGCCGACAAGAACGACAAGTCGGTTAAGGATCTTGTCCTGCTGCTTTTCGAGACTGCACTGCTGACATCTGGTTTTAGTTTGGATGATCCCAACACGTTCGCTTCAAGAATCCACAGAATGCTGAAACTGGGATTGAGCATTGACGAGGAGGAAGCTGTGGAGGATGCTGATATGCCTGAACTGGAAGAGGAGGGGCACGAGGAAAGTAAGATGGAGGAAGTTGATTAGACATAAACATTGTTGTATGAGTGTCATTTGCTGGTGTGTAGTTTTGCAGCAAAATGCGAGTCAGTTGTTAAGAGTCACTTGTTTACATGTGGTCTTGAATCTGATTTATTGAGTTTATAAGATTTAATTGCTTGAGTTGGGTACTGCTTATTAGTTACCAGATCAAATACCCCGAACCATTCATTATTTCTCATATCAATTACCAATATGCAAGAATAAACTAAATGCTACATTCGAACGGACCCTGGATCCAAAATCATAATCCCGACATTAAACAAATTGACATTACAAATCTTGTGCCATGGGAATTGACTATGTTCAATCTCTCTCTTACCTATTTGTTAATCGAAAAACATATATCCTGCAACTCTCTACTATTCTATCCTCATTCTCATGCTAAACAGTATGGTTATATGTAGGTATCCTATCTGTCCAAATTATCATTGAAGATACACAAGTTTCTTCCCAAGTCCAATCCAACTTATTGGTTCATTGAAACTTGGAATACAATATCAGACGTAATACTTGTGAAAAGAGATTAACTAGAACTAAAGGAAGAGACCAAACCAACAAAACATTGAAACTCAAAGTGTACATATATCATACCCAAAAAAATACTGATGATGGAGCGAACACATACGATATATTCTCATGCAAAATATACGTTCTTGGCAAAAAAAAAGGTTGACTAAACAAAACTACAAAAAAAACTAAGAATAAAAATGGGTACTGAAGGGAAGGTTTAGCTTGAAGGTGCACCGCCAAAGCCACCAGCACCTCGACCAAAACCAGGACGTCCACCCTGCAAGTCGATAAATTTATGTTCACATCAAGAATTGATATAAGAAATTTCACCAAACCAAATGTGCAACTCAAGCATACTGCATACATCCCAGTCTCACCAACAGTCCACAATCAAAATCATTTACAAAAAGTTAAAATAGTCAACACTGCTCATGATATACCTACAAAAAAAAAAATATATATCAAAGAAAAAAACTTACCCTGAATGAAGGTTGGTAGTCAGCAGGAGCCCCAGCCTTCTCTCCACCAAATTCTCCAGGTGGCCCTCTTGGTCCACCACGGTACCCATCCCGATCACCAAACCGTGGTCTATCACCGTCAAATCTTGGAGGTCCACTACATCAAGTAGAACAGATCATTCAAATGAACTTAAAAGTTACACAAAAGGCCAGAAAACACAATTGCTGGTACAAAAATTCACATTGTGCCCAAAAACAACTAGACTTTTGCAATAAGAAATTCAATGGGATCATAAGTGGCCAAAAATCCAGAATCACCAAAAGGATTTTAAATGAGCTAATGAGACCTTCAAGTTGTTGTCAAGCAAAGATTTGAAGAAAATATATATTTATCTCTAAATATTATTAGAAATTTAGATGGTTATACTATAGAGGAGATAAATCTTTTAGATTAAATATCTTATTTTGGTAAAAACAGTATTACTTTAGTATTGCAATTGCAGGATTAGTTTTACTTACAACTCAACAACATAAGCCTAAAGACACACTGGTAATCAGTATCACACTAATAGCCTATAAGGCCTCTGTTCTCCTACAGATGAAGACATTATTATTCCTAAAAGAATCAAATAAAAATCATTATTATATTCTCAGCAGAGACGAGAAGTGATGTCTAAATTCAAGAACCCCGTAACACTTAAAAAAAAGATCAAAATAAAACAAAAATTACAACTAAACAATAAATAGTTAAGGTATATCAACTATAACTAAATGTGCCAACTTTTAGATCAGACAATTAAATGAAATTAATCACTTAAAGCTGAAGTGAGGGAGAAGATTATTACCGCGGGCGGTCACCAGGGGGGCCACCCAAGGGTCGGCCTAGGGGCTTGGCTGACTTCTTCAGTGTGGCGGGGACGATCTCGGAGGGAAGGTTGAGGTAAGTGCGGAGGAACTCAATTCCATCATTTGTCAGATACCAATAGTAGTGCATCCAAGCAAAAGTCTCACGCACATACTCCTTCGATTTGAAGCTCTGCATAAGCTTTATCACCTGCAGATTTGGGGCATCGATCTCCGGGTGCTTCGCTAGATTGAAATCCTTTTTCGCATAGCACACACCCTCTACAAACCGATTATCCGGTTTAATTTTCGGCATCTCTTAGAAACGAGTTATAGAAAAACACCATTCTTGAGCAGAAAAAAGCTCGCGCTATAAATCAACAGCTATTAAAGTAGAATGGAAGGTTAAATGAGCTTAATCAAACCTTGAAAGAGGTACTTGGAGATCTCTCTCCTATTCTTCTCCGGGATGATCTGAATTAAAATCGAAATTCATTAATTAGCGAACAATTGAGGCATATTACCAATAACCAGGAAATTATGATGAGAGAAAAACATTACCATGATTGCTGAGCAAAATCGCAGGCAGGATAGCGATATATGGTGATGAAGAACAGCAGCGGATTCAAAACCCTAGATATGAGGTAGAAAATTTATATGAGGACTTCTGCTTAGTCGTTGGCTTGGGCTTTTTATATAGGCCTGTTTTAAATTCTCTTATATACCCACAAAGCCCAAATCTTCGCGGTTTGTAGCCCAAATATGTTGTGAAATAACTTTTTTTTTTCTTTTCTTAGAGGAAAAAATATATTCCGTCCGTTCGAATTGTTATGCTAATTAAATTAAATCAAGCGTTACATTTTTTAAAATAATAATTTTTTTACTTTCAATAATAAAATATTAATTAACTCATCGTATCATTAATTTGAGTATCCAAAAAAAATGTTATAACTAGCATAAGACGGATAGAATATCATTTATCGAACATTTAGCTAATTTTATGTTGCAAAATATATATTTTATCACAAGCTCACAAAATCTTTGATGACATAATTTATTTTGGTGCTATAAGTTAAAGTGCATTAATATATGGGATTTACAATAAACTATATGTAAAGAATTTCTAATATAAGATTCTAGAATTGATTTTTTAATCTCAAAATATTTAGAAAACGACTTTTTTTTTTTGGTCGTCACACTTTTATATTCTACTAGCACTGGCTAAAAATGAAGCCACCCTTTTTTCTTTCGCTTCCGTTCTAACTTCACCATTACAAATTTCCAACAAATGGCGGCGGCGACCAAACTAGTTCAAGTCAACCCACCCGCCGCCGGCGCCTCACCAGTCTTCATCTCCACCGCCACCCTCCACTCCATTGTCACCCACAAATCCCTCATCCGCCACCTCGAATCCACTCTCCCACCGCTCTCCGCCGTCATCCAATCGCCCATCCGCCACGCCCACCAAATTAGCCCTAATTCATCTTTCCTCCTCATGCCGTCTTGGTCCACCTCTCCGCTCCTCCCTTACATCGGCACCAAGCTAGTCACCCACAATTCCAACAGCTCCGCTTCAAACTTACCCGGTGTGCACGCCGTTTTTGCGCTCTTCAACTCCCTCACCGGCCAGCCGCTGGCCACCATGGACGCCACCGCGCTCACCCTCTACCGAACCGCCTGCGTCTCGGCTCTAGCGTCGTCGTATTTATCGAGGGAAGACGCCGAGACTCTCGTGATGATCGGCGCTGGCTCATTAGCCCCGCACTTGATCAAGGCGCATTTGGCTGTGAGGCCGAATTTGAAAAGGGTTTTAGTGTGGAATCGGACATTTGAAAAGCCGAGAGATATGGTGGATCGATTGAGGGAGGAGGAGGGTTTCGAAGAGGTGTGTTTTGAGGCGAAGGAATGTTTGGATGAAGCGGTGAGGATGGGAGATGTGATAAGCTGTGCGACAAATTCACAAGTGGCGTTGGTGAAGGGGGCGGACTTGAAGGCGGGGGCGCATCTGGATCTGGTGGGGTCGTTCACGCCGTGTATGAGGGAGTGCGATGATGAGGCGGTGAGGAGGGGGAGAGTGTTCGTGGACAATTTGGCGGCGAAGGTGGAGGCGGGAGAATTGGTGATGAGGAAGGATGAGATTGTGGGGGATTTGGTTGAGTTGATCAAGGGAGAGAAAGTGGGGAGGAGGAGTGAGGAAGAGATAACTGTGTTTAAATCTGTGGGATCTGCTGTTGTGGATTTGTTGAGTGCGCAGATGGTTTATGAGAGATACTTGGATGATATTCGGGCAGCCAACAATTCCTCCGGTTAAGGTTGGCGTTCCAGTAAGAGACACACAGCTATTTGTTTTTGTCATATAATGTAATATTTGATGTAATGATAATTGGAATGGCTCCCAATTGTTCCTTATTCATATGATTTATTATGCAAGTATATGTAGATTGAGAAAGAAATTAAGTTCGTGCTTCCAGTTTGAGATAATGGATGTAAATGTTATTATACCTTAAAAATGCAAGTTTCAGAAGCAGATGAAATCACTATGGATCTGACCTACTAGGAGCACGATTGAAGAATACCTTAATGAATTATGCTCAATATCAAGATGTAACCATAATTATTTTACAAAGAAAAAAATATATATAGTGGACAATGTGAACGTAGCAAGAAATTGGGCTTTCCATAAAAACATAGAAAACTCTAAATTCTTCAAATAAAATCTCCAAATTCTGAGCCCATTTAGAGCCCAATTTGGTATTATCGGGGATAACTTTTCTCTCGTAAATGATTTCTTCCAGATGCACTGAGCGAGTTGCCCAACTGAGTAGCCGAAGATCCAAGGAAATAAGGTAACACCAACACAGCAGCAATGTTTCTGCGGCGGGTGGCGCGGCCGCTAATGATGATGGCCAGAGTCAAGGAAACGACGGGGATCGTCGGCCTCGATGTCGTTCCCAACGCGCGTGAGGTGCTGATCGAACTTTACACCAAAACCCTAGAAGAGATCAAGGCTGTGCCGGAGGACGAGGGATACCGCAAAGCCGTCGAGAGCTTCACGAGCCACCGGCTGAAGGTGTGTCAGGAGGAGAAGGATTGGGAATCCATCGAAAGCAAACTCGGATGTGGACAAGTGGAGGAGTTGATAGAAGAAGCTCAAGACGAGCTCAAGCTAATTGGTCACATGGTTGGTGAGTATGGAGAGATTCTCATTTCTTGCATCAATTTTTGGTCTTTTCTTTCCGCATTCTATATATATATTTTGCTCAATTGGGTGATTATGGCAATATTGCATTGTGTGATATTACTCTCCCTGATATTGGATGCCGTATAGCTAAGTTGAAAGGAAAAGGAAATTGGTTCAAAAACTATTTACATCACATTTGTGTCCGCTTTAGATTTGTATAATTTTATTTAGAGAACAAGCTGGGCGCATTTTTATCATCAGAGTATTGTCTTGGGCTTAATTCGAACAAAATGAAAATATTTTCCTTCCAGTTTTCTTCACAGAGATACATATACATTGTTGGACAAATGTCAAGTTAGAGAAATGATAGACAAGTCACAAAATTCAAAGATTTAAGGATGCAGTTTCTTGTTATAGTTTGTGATTCTAGGATGAGAAGTTGGAGAAATTAAGTTTTAGTTAGAGAAATGATAGGCAAGGCACATGTTTCTGTTCTAGTGCGAAATTGAACATCTTTTTTGTTGTGCTCAAAATTAGATGATAGCTTGGTAAGGATGTTATAAAGTGGCAACTCATGTTTGAGCCAAGCTGACAAGAATGGTTTTGGGATGATTGATTTGATGGTAAAGAATTGATGATATTATTTTGTTTGAATCTGATTATCATAATGAATCATGTCTATACCTGAGAATTGTTGGATGAGGAAGATTTTTTGGGATCTCAGAACTAAGAAACACTAGGGAATGCATGTTTAGAATTACCATTAGCAGTTCCTTTACATGATTATTTTCGTTCTATTTTGACGCTTTTGATTATTTCACAAGTGTGTTGTGAACGTTTACTTTGATTGGGTGCAGAGTGGAACCCATGGGATATCCCTGATGATTATGAATGTGAAGTAATTGAGAATGATGCTCCAGTTCCGAAGCACGTCCCCTTGCACCGACCGGGTCCTCTTCCCGAAGAGTTCTACAAAACGCTGGAAGCTGTAGGCGCTGGCACTCTGAAGGATGCTATTTCAAGCTCTAAAAAGGAAGATCCTGCAATTTCATCTGGTGAAGTAGGTAAAAATTAGCTTGCTCAAGTGCCCACTTGGTTATTTCAACTCTTGGGAGTGCGAACTCTTTTTCCTTGATCTTGTGATCACCTTGACAAAAGCTCCAGTTATTTAGTTAATAATCTGGATGAGCTTCCCCATAGACACTCATTTGTTTTGTCTTTCTGAAAACATCGTGGTACGAATAAACAATTGATATAGGAATACTACTTGTCTTGTTCAAGAAAGTAGGAGCCTTTTTTATATTTTTGCTGATTTTAAGTGAAAAAACATTGCTTTATTTGTAAACTCGAAAACATAATTCAAGATCTCTGTTATGGCTTGAAGGAAACTGAAGTTTTCCTGAACCCCCCTTCCTTTACAAGATTACGGACATTATCGCCTAAATCAGACCGCCCGGCTTCATCGTATACTGTTGCAAGAATAGCATAGAATTCTGGATCACGCGGGTCAAGCTCAAGGCCTCTCCTCACCATCTCTTCTGCAAGAAACATGTCACCGCGCAATCTGCAGGCATGTAATAGCCTTTTGTAGGTCAATGCATTAGGCGTGAAGGGTATGGATTTGAGCAGGGCGACCGCCTCCTCGAGCCGTCCGGCTCTACCAAGAAGATCGACTACCAAGCAGTAGTGACTCATCTGAGGCTTTATATCATATAACTGCGTCATTGAATGAAGATACTCGAAGGCCATATCTACTAAACCACCTTTGCTGCAAATATACAGCATCATCATCAGCGTGACCGAATCGGGCTTGGCTCCGGATAATCTCATGTCTTCCACTGTTGAGAGAGCCGAAGTTGAATTCCCATTTAGAGCAAAACCATGTATCAAGCAGTTCCATGAAATGATATCTGGTTTATCTATCTCACTGAAAACTCTATTTGCTTCGACCATACGCCTGCATTTTCCATAGAAATCGATCAGACCGTTTGAAACTGACAACGATTGGCCGAATCCAGATGTGATGGAGTAACAATGGAGCTGCTCCCCAGTTTGCATAGCCCCTAAGTTGGCAGATGCAGATAAGAATGTAGATATGATAAAACCATCTATCTGTAAACCATCATCACGCATGTGATTGATGATTTCTAAAGAAAGTTGATGACGACCAATCTGATTCAGTTTCGAGGCAAGTGTAGTGTAAGATGTCACATTTCCATTACTCATTCCTTTCACTAATCTCAGAGCGCAATCTGCCATGTCCAGCCCTGCATAAGCATCAACGAGAGCATTTCTAACAACTGTATCAAGATCAGCATTAGTTTTGATGATAAATCCATGAACCTTCCTTGTCTCTTTCAGAGACTCAGCTGCTCGAACAATGTTGGAGAGAGTGAAAGAATTCGGGTGCTGACCCAGTAATCGCATTTGGAGAAACGCTTGAAAACACTCGTTTGTCAGGTCGTTTGCAGCCAAACCAGCTATCAAGTTAGTCCAAGATACGACATTTGGTGAAGCTATTCCCTTAAACACTTGTTTAACATCTTCAACGGCATTGGAACACTTTACATAGAAATCTAACAGAGAATTCCCCACAGAAATATCACTCTCTAACCCAGCCATGATAACCTGCTTGTGTATCTGCAATCCCAAATGCAGAGCTCCAGCTGAAGCGCAAGCATTCAAGATTCCTGCATAACAGTAGCTGTTTGGAATGATACCATTTCCCACCATATGTCTATATGCACCAACAGCGTCTAGGAAGTTTGTGTTTTGGGTAAAGCCACAAATCACAGAAGTCCATAGCTGCACATCCTGCTCAGGTGTTTGTTTCAAGACCTTCAAAGCATCCTCCATCTTCCAGGTTTTTGCATAAACGTCGACAAGAGCCGTTTTCAGAACAAGATTCAGCCGAGCACCCCACGATATCAGTTGGGCGTGAGCCAGCTTAACATGATCAACCCCCAGGAAACTACATGCAACTAGAAGCTTTACAAATGTGTACTCATTCGGAGGCACCCCCCTCTCTATCATATGAGTGAAATATTGTACAGCATGAGCACAATCCCCAGCCTGCACAAATGAAGAAATCATTGCAGTCCAAGAAACAGTATCTGCATTCGCCACTCCACTGAACACTTGAACTGCAGCATCTATCATACCCGCTTTAGAATATAACTCAATCAAACTACTACACAAGATCATGTTTGACCCAAAACCATGCTTTATTACAGATGCATGAATTCTAGCGCCACGAACAGAATCCCCTAGTGCACAGCATGATCTTAGCACATTTGAATACGTGAACTCATTTGGTTTTTCACCAGAAACCTTCATACGGTCGAAGAAGCTGAGGGCTTCCTTATGGTTCCCATCTTTTACATATGCAGACAACACGGCCGTCCACGACACAACGTCCCTAAGCGGCATTTCATCGAACAAGTGGCGCGCGTACTCGGATCCGCAGCATTTAGCATACAGAGACAGCAGGTTGTTGGTGAGCAGCAAATTATCCTGAACGCCCAATTTGAGTATGGGGCTGTGGATGCAGATGCCATCTTTCAACAATTGTTTGTTGGCAAAATGTATGATTCTTGAACATGTATCTTCAATTATGTTTGCCCTTAACATCTAAAATTATCAGCCAAAATGAAAGAACTAACCTTCAGCTGGAGATACCTTAACTGCAAATTATTTTACTTTACTAAATTGATGGAAACTCAAACTAGGTCTACCCAATTAATTGTTTTAGGATCATGTTTATTTATTTATTATTTAATAAAAATGTATTTATATGAACAGATATACTAAAATATTTTTTTAAATTTCGAATTTATTAATTTTAGATTACATGCAAAATTAATTGATGTTTATTTTTATTTTATTGATTGATGTAATTGAACATGGCCGAAATGAGACATGGAGTATAAGTAATTATATAAAATTAAATAATGAAAAACTAAACTGTATCAACTAGTATAATAGAATAAACAAACACAAAAACTAAAAAGTGTGTATATCCCTAATTCAAGGACACTATACAAAATCAAAAAATCTTCATACTCTATAAGATAAAATCTTAAACTAGATATTATAAATGACCAAATATACAGAAGTGAGTCTCCTGTGAAATGTGTGTTTTGTAAAAAATTTTAGCTTATTCTATTCGAAATTTGTTTTACATATACTGTATTCCTAATAAAAACTATAAATATATCATATACTATGTTGAAATACATCATTTGCATTCTGATTGTAATGTTCCATGCATAAATAATCTTTCTGATCGGAATGTGCATTTTGTTTGGGATGCATGCGCGTAGTGTAAAATACATTTCGTTCATAATATTTCACCGTCTTGCACAAATTTTTACCAATATACAAATATAGTCCAAACTCCAAACTATACAATTTTTTTTTGAAAGGAGAAAAATTCCATTAACATTGATCCAAAATGTTTACATTTATCAACCAATCAGGAAACATGATCTCCAAGAAACCTGATTGAGGAGGTGAACAACATATTTTGTCAAACAGTGATCAACCATAATCACACTTCTATATGCATGTTGCGTACATAAAGCAAAACCTGATGGTGCGAAGTCTACATAACCTTGAAGCTTTTGTGGGATAGCCTCAAGTCTTTCATCAACCCTGGACAAAATCCTGACTGCGGTAATAAAGTCGGTAAAGATAGTAATTGGATGAATTTGCTCGTCAAGGCAAAAAGAGATTCCAAAGAGGCACGCTAGAGTTTCTGCTTCCGTAGTTGTCGATGTTGGCCAAATAGGTCGGGCCATAGCTGCAACGTCAATCCTATTCTTCGAGTCTCGAACAATCACTCCAACTCCAAAAACTAGCATCAACATCAACCCAAACTGTTCCAACCTCGGGTGATTTCTAAGATCTCTCCTGGTAGAATCTCCAAAAGAGATCCAACCTAAGCTCCCAAATTATTTTTAAATTATGCAATTATAGGGCAAAGATTTTTTCGATGACGAACAACGAACTAAATTCATCGAAACCCGAAGTTACGAATTTCATTTTGAAGTACATGTGTCCTTCTATCTAATAGCATAGATCTTCGACAATCAGCTTTGTGTCACTGAAAAAAAATTATATTTGCATAATTCAAAATAATTTGACTAATTAACTATTTAATTGAAGTATGCATAATTTAGATTATAATTATAGCTTTGGACTCATAAAAAATTAAAAGTTCGTTATATTAGTAAACTGATCAGGGGAAAATTAAACATTTAAGGCGCGTGATACTTCATTGATATCTGGAAATTCTAAGATGTAAATAAATCTAGAACGTTCTTGTTTGAGTTCGTTATGCGCAGTTACTAGTATTAGGTCTGTTCAAGATTCACTCACGTACAAAACCAGTTAATCTTCACGCATACTTCATCTCTTCAAAAAATACAAGCACATCTCTCAATCCGTCGGCATGTGCGATTGGAGTTTAAATCGAGCATCAATGGCGTCTGCGGATCTGGAGAAGAAGGCCAAAGAAGCGTTCATACACGATCACTTTGAACCATCCGGCCACCTTTTCTCTCAGGCCATTGCTTTGAACCCTAACGGCGCTGACCTCTTTGTCGACCGCACTCAGGCCAATATCAAACTAGAGAACTTCTCTGGTAAGAGAAAGAGCGAGTACAGATTAGATTTAGAGAATTATGAATACTGTTACTGTTACTGCATATCGTGATTTTAACGCAGAATGTTGCAGTTTTTTTTCCCCCTTTGTTTCACATTTTTACTTCGTGGTGGACTTCGATCGTGAATAGTTGCTTTCGGATATGAACAGTTCTCCGGCATGCATTGATTTGATTATTGATCCTTGATTTCTTAGTAAACGGCAACGGCAGTTGGGAACTGTTGAGTTGGGGAATCTTTTGGTGATTTTTGGTCGAGTTGTTGGTCCATGCCACTCGTCCTTCTGTGTATACTTGCATATACTGAGCCTAATCAATGGAGGTCTTGGAATCGCAACTGATAGAAATTTAATTTGAATTAGTTTGAATCGCGAAAAGATTTTTTGCAGATCTTGATTCTTTTCCACTTAGTTGTTTTTGTGTTGATTGTGAACTGATGGTTTTTCCTTCCTGTCTCATAGATTATTTATTTCTCGTGTTTTCTAGAACCATGCTTCCATATTTATCAATGCCATGTATAAATGTTTTTGATGAGCAGAGGCTGATACTGATGCAAATAAAGTGATCGAGTTGGATCCTTCAATTGCGGAAGCATATCTGCTTAAAGGGTGAGTATTTTGGAATTAGGAGGAGGGTTCCCCGTTCTTGTTTTATTTTTATTTTGATCATTACATTTGGTCCCAAGTTGACAGAAACCTCATCAAGATGTATGATGCCTTGAATTTGATTCTATGATACCCTCTCTTGATTTTTCTGTGCTGGATCACCTACTTTGCAGATAAATGTCATAAATGGAAGATATTTATTTAGTTTCTCACCACCGTGTGTTGTTTATATTCTGCTTGAAGTGAGGCATGCATCAAGCTTGAGGAATACCAGACCGCCAAGACAGCCTTGAGAAATGGTGCATCTTTGGCACCTAGAGATTCCAGGTTTACTAAGTTGATCAAAGCATGCGATCAGCACATTGCAGGTTCTATATATAATGCATATGAATATGATATGCAACAAATATAAATTTAGTAGCATTCATCTATTCATGGAATAACCTGAACTCAACTGAAATATAATCTTGATCTCCAGAGAAAGCAGCATCATCTACTCAGCCAAAATACAGGTCAGAGTGATTAATTTGCTGCTGATAATCAAGCTGCTCCCTAGCTAATTTGGCATCACATGTTTCATTTTCAGGCATGAATTCTATCAGAAACCAGAGGAACTAGCTATAGTTGTAACAATATATGCAAAGGGCATACCAGCTGACTATGTTGCTGTAGAATTTCATGAACAAATAGTAAGTTTTATTTTTAATTTTTACTCTCTTGTTCCTCACTGTTTCTTACATTACGTGTGCCAATACCTCTTTCTCCATTGTTTAAGTCCAGCTTAGTATTACCATAGAGGTTCCTGGCGAGGATGCATATCATTTTGAACCTCTGCTATTTGGGAAGATAGTTCCTTCAAAGTGTAGATATGAAGTGATGCCTACCAAAATCGAAATCAGGCTTGCCAAAGCAGACTCTACACGCTGGGCATCCCTTGAAATCAGCAGTAGTACCTGTTCTCTCTCTCTCAAAGTGGTTTTGCATGACTATGCTTAGAACTTATATTTGGTTCCACAGGAAATGGGAAACCTAGTAATCCCTCCTCAAAGACCAGAGGAGTAGATTGGGATACGGTGGTAGCTCAAGTGGAAAAGGAGGTGCGTAGTTGAATGAATACATATTTGATTAATGATGAATACTTGCTGAATCTCTGCATATCAGGAGAAGGATGAAAAAATATACGATGGTCCAGCATCTATATTCAGGGACATATACAAGAATGGTGAAGAAGAAGCTAGAAGAGCCATGATGAAATCATTTGTAAGAAGTGAAGGAGATTTTTGATCTACAAATCCAATCTTTGTGGGTAGATTAGTAGTGACACTGACAGTTGTTGGTCCTAATGAACAGGTGGAGTCAAATGGAACGGTGCTATCGGCAAACTGGGGAATGGTGGGTGGCGAGAAGGTTGAAGCAGTCGTTCCCGATTACTTGGATTTCAAGAAATGGTAATACTCAAGCCTGGTGCTGTTTCCTCCCACACTCCCCAACCTCCATTTGTTGTGAAGTGATCGATCCATATCTTTGATGAAATCTGAATTTGAGGTAATTTCTGGCTTTATCATTTTACGACTACTAATACCTGTGTTGTCACTATAAAAACACCTGTGCAGCCGTACACACTCCGTTTTATCTGTTAAGGTCCGGTTTGTGATAAATTTACGACTTCAAGATTAGACAGTAAAAATAGTAAATAATAACATTAAAAATCAGATAAAGAAATATAAAATAAATAATTGCAAGCAGATAATGGTCTGATTTGATTAATTGGCTCCTTTAATAGATGTAATGAGGGAGTCCATACCAATGGTTAGATTATCACATCAATAATTCGAACCCAACCCAATCTTTTCTCAAACTGTTCATTAGGTCACATGCCCTGATTTATGTGCGAAATTGGGCCAAAATATTCTAGGTCTAAACAATCTATATCTACTAATGCATTAAAGGATAATAGTCTAAAATAATTGTTACAGTAAAAAATAAAAAATAATATTTTAATTGTATGTAATTTTATTTATTAATGTACTACTATATTAAAAATATTTTTTATATATCTCAATTGGTTGATTTATTTGAGTCGCATATTCTAATTTTGATTAAATTAAAGGTTGTTGCCACTTGGCACTTGCCATGACCCATGAAGACATTTCCCATATTGAAGGGTTCCTATGCAATTTCATGAAAACACAGGGTCCAAATTTCCACCTACCAATCTACAACCAAAGTTTATAAATTATTAATGAAGCGAAGCCTCAGCATTAGCATTGCCTAAACCCGTGAAAATGGAAGATGCCATCGTCCTTTATTCCTCGCCCGAGCACCTCAATTCCCTCTCGCAACTCGCTCTCTTCATCGCCAAACGCCGCCCCTCCATCTCCGTCGTGCTTCTCAGCACCGCCGCCACGCCGCCCTCTATCCCATTCGTCACCTACCACCGCCTCCCCACTCCCGCTTTCCCGCCCAACTCGAACTACAATCACGCCGAGCTCTTCTTCGAAATCCCTCGTAACAACAACCCCAACTTTCGACAATTCCTTGAACAGATTTCAAAGAAATCAAACATCAGAGCCATAATCCTCGACGTATTCTGCAATTACGCATTTGATGTTGCCGCCGGCTTCGGCATTCCGACTTACTACTGCAACACCATAGGCGCGTCCGGCCTCTGCCTTCTGCGTTACTGGCCGACTATTCATGCCAACACCGGCGGCAAATTGGACGATTTCGTTGAGATCCCCGGCTGCCCGTTGCTTCCGCCGGTAGCTCTGCCGGAGATGCTTCTTTCTCCTCAGAGTCTGAGTTACAAACACTTCCTAGAAATTGCGGCTAACATTGAGAAATCGGCCGGAGTCATCGTCAACACTTGCTTAGTTCTCGAGCAGAGAGCGCTTGAAGCATTGAACAACGGATTGTGCAGTCCGAATGCGCGGAATCCCCCTGTTTACCCGCTGGGACCGTTGATTGATGTAGAGAGCGGTAAAAAAATCAAATCCACAGCACCGCATGAATGCCTGCGGTGGCTCGATTTGCAGCCGAGTAAGAGCGTTGTTTTCCTGTGCTTCGGGAGGTGGGGCGCCTTCTCCGCCGAACAGCTGAGGGCAATCGCAGTTGGATTGGAGAATTGCGGCTACCGGTTTCTTTGGGTGGTTCGAGCGGAGGATGTGGACGTGGAGGCTCTGCTGCCGCCGGGTTTCCTGCAGAGGACTGGAGAGAGAGGGCTTGTGTT
>JAPKLW010000109.1:486955-529841 GCA_026898455.1 Plectranthus barbatus | reverse complement strand
ACGCGACACAGTCGGCTGTTTCTTAGCACTCCAGGAAACAAGATTACTTGCAAGAAAAAGAGCAAAACCATATGTGGAACGACGGGTATCCGGACAACGTGCCCAATCAGCGTCTGAATAAGCGACGAGATCGCAATCCTTGCTGCGAGAGAAGATCAACCCATGATTAATGGTTCCCTTAACGTAGCGAAGAATCCGCTTTACAGTCTGAAAGTGGTCGTCGGTTGGGGAGTGCAGATATTGGCTGACCGAGTTGACAGCAAAGGAAAGATCCGGTCGTGTGATTGTCAAGTACTACAGTGCCCCGACCAGAGAACGATACTTGGTCACATCGGCAAAGGCGAGTCCGTCGGCCTGGAGGGTTGTTCCGGCGGCTAGAGGCGTGGCAACAGGTTTCGAATCCAGCAACTCCAACCTAGTGAGAATGTCTCTTGCATATTTCGCCTGTGAAAGAAATAATCCATCTGAGGTGTAAGCAATCTCTAAACCAAGAAAATAATTGAGACGTCCCAGATCTTTGATGCAGAATTCTTGATTCATGTTGGAGATGAGTTGCGAGATGTAGGACTGATTGTTGCCTGTCAGAATAATGTCGTCAACATACACCAGTAGAAACAAAGTAATGTCGGCCTTGAGAAGAATGAAAAGGGACGTGTCTGACTTGCTGCATGAAAAACCAATATGTATAAGATAATCACTAAGCCGTTGGAAACAGGCGCGTGGTGCTTGCTTTAGCCCATAGAGTGCCTTTGATAGTTTGTAGACG
Organism: Plectranthus barbatus; assembly: GCA_026898455.1. Classification (NCBI taxonomy): domain Eukaryota; kingdom Viridiplantae; phylum Streptophyta; class Magnoliopsida; order Lamiales; family Lamiaceae; genus Plectranthus; species Plectranthus barbatus. The sequence goes on along the minus strand of JAPKLW010000109.1, from coordinate 529,075 downwards.
TGGTTCGGAAACTGAGGGTCACAGAATCCGGGCGGTTGCTCCATATAAACGGGAGATGACAGATGCCCATTGAGAAAGGCGTTTTTGACATCCAGTTGATGAAGGGGCCAGTTGTGATGCACGGCAAGTGTGAGAATTACGCGCACCGTTGTGGCCTTGATGACTGGACTGAAGGTGTGTGAGAAATCCAAACCTGGAAGTTGAGTGAATCCTTGAGCCACAAGCCTTGCTTTGTGTCGATCGATGGAACCATCAGGAAGATATTTGGTGCGGAAAACCCATTTAGAGCCAATGATGTTTGTATTTGGCGGCCGAGGCTCGAGTGTCCACGTGTTGTTGGCGCGAAGAGCACTCATTTCTTCTTCCATTGCCGCCATCCAGTGAGGGTGCTTAGCTGCAGATTTGAAACCACGAGGTTCTGAACTAGACAATAAAGCAACATGAAGATCAGTGTTAGCAAAGTTAGCAACATATCGTGGTCTAAAAATACCAGCATTTGCCCGAGTTATCATAGGGTGAGTTGGATGAATTGATGCGGCTGGAGGAGGGTTCAGCGGCGTGTGTTCGGTGGGAGGTGGTGGTTCAGGGTCAGAGCACAAGGTGCATGGCGAGGGAGAGGTGTTGGACGAATGAGGAGGCGGCGTGGGTTGAGTTTGGCTAGGAGAGTCGGCCGGTGGGAGTGGACAAGGATCGACAAAGGATGAGATAGTGAGATGATTAGGATGAGTGGCGTTTGGTTGTGGCGATTTGAAAGGGAAAAATGCCTCATCAAACCGGGCATGGCGAGTTATGTACATGCGCGAAGAGATAGGATCTAGGCACTTAAAACCCTTGTGAGCGGAAGAGTAACCTACAAAGACACAGGGTATGCTACGAGCAGAAAATTTGTTTGAAGCGTAATCACGAAGACAGGGATATACGCGACAACCAAGAGGACGGAAAGGAGTGTAGGAAGGGGAAAGGCCGTAGAGTACCTGATATGGGGACGCGCCTTTTAGAATGGAAGAGGGTAGCCGGTTTATTGTGTACACGGCTGAGCTGAATGCGTCGACCTATAGGGAAAGAGGCAGACTGGCGTGAAAGATGTTAGTCAGACCCATTTCAGTAATGTGCCGATGCTTTCTTTCAGCCCTGCCATTCTGAGCAGGAGTATAAGGACAGGAAAACCGATGGTGAATACCTTTCTCCTGAAAGAAATCTCGTACAATATGATTAGTAAATTCAGTACCACCATCAGACTGAAAAGATTTAATAGAGCAGGATAGCTGATTTCAACAAAGGCAGTAAAGTTTTTTAGGGTTTTAGAGAAGTCTGATTTATGATGAAGAGGGTAGAACCAAGTAAATCGTGAAAAGTCGTCAATGAATATGACATAATAACGAAAATTTTCATTTGATATAATGGGCGCAGGTCCCCAGAGATCACAATGTACTAAATCAAGAGGTCGTGAAGACCGTTTCTCATTTAATGAAAAGGGAAGACGCGAACTCTTTGCGACTTGACAAGAATGACAAAGTACTGAAGATAAAGACTTAGTAGAAAGAAAAATGTGACCGGACTTGGAAAGAGATAACAAAGACTCTAGAGAAACATGACCCAAACGAGAGTGCCACAGATCCATGGAAGCTGTCAAGGGTGCCTTGGATGCAGAGGCGACAAGGGCTTCAGAGACGCTATCCAGAACATAAAGGCCGGCTCTACGATGACCCTTGGCTAGGATGTTGCGTGTGTTGCGGTCCTGAATGAGGAATGAATTGTCGGAAAAAGAAACATTGACAGGTAAGTCAGCAGTGAATTTGCTAACAGATAAAAGATTCTTAGTAATAGTAGGAACAACCAGAACATTGGAAAGACAGAGAGATGAGGAGAGAGTAACACTACCGGTATGGGAGATAGATAGTTTCTGCCCATTACCTACACCCACTTGATTGGAGCCGGAATAAGGGTATACGGTATCAAGAGTGGATGGAGAAGCAGTCATGTGAGCCGATGCACCAGTGTCGAGGTACCAGTCTGAGTGATCTGGAGCCGAGATAGAGCAACTGGTGGAGAGGGCTTCGGCTAGATGAGAGACTGGCTTCGGAGTATATCGCTGTGGACAATCGGAAGCATAGTGACCATTAGTTCGACAGATTTGGCAGTGTGGAGGACGATATGGCTTCTTTTTGTTCTTCCCACCACGGTATTTGTTTTGAGAAGTTTGCTGTTGAGAATTTGATGGTGGCGGACCAAGAATACCTCGACCCGAGGAGGAATGTGATTGCTGACTATAGAAGGCCACCGAGGATGGAGATGATGAGTCGAGGGAGTCTTGAAATAAGGAGAAGCTTTCGGCTTTGGCAAGGAGATCGCTGAATGAGGGCACGGCAGGTAGAGCCATTTGAGCAGCAGAGAAATTGACGAAGGAGGGGCCCAAACCGCGAAGGAACCAATGTGCCTTGTCCGTGTCATCAACCGGACGTCCGATCGCCACAAGTTGATCGCAGATCGACTTTAAGTGACGACCGTACTCTTTGACAGACCGTGAACCCTTTGTTGGTCCCGGTTTTTCAAAGTATAAACGTTACGCAGCGGAAATAAAGTTAATTGTTTTCTTGCACGCTACTTACACACAGCTGACAACTGGCAACTGGTCAGCTGGTGCTGGTTACTCAGTACGCAGCTGACAACTGGTCAGCTGGTGATTCAATACTTAGAATATTTTAGCCTTATTTGCACAATTATATATCAGTTTCAGGATATACTCCAGCACTTGAGTGCTGGGTTTAAAATATGAATGAAATGCAGAAAGCTGATAAATAACAAAGGATTTTTATAGTGGTTCGATCAATCGATCTACGTCCACTCTCCAGTCGAAGCACTGGAAATTCCACTAAGAGTAATCAGGTACAGGTCTCCTACGATCTATCTCTAGCTGGTGAATGCCTCGTCCACCAGTTCACTAGATCAACCGCTCCCGGTCCTGGATCCTTCTTCAACTCTTCACAGCTAATGGAGTGCGAGCACGTCACTTCAACCTCCACAGCTAGCTAGGGATTTTAGTTCTCCCAAGAACGTAACAGTCTCTACGGCAGAATGCCCGTAATAACTCAAGTGCTGGTAAGCACAGGAGCTGCTGTGAACTCTCTCGAAGGAGAAAGAACACCAAGTGAGATCTTTAACTTACAAGCTTAAAGCTTGAAGTCTCGTGTTTGATAAATCAACACACGGAAAGCTTTATGAAAAGCCTCGAAAGTACTTTATGCGTCTTTGCAATAATTTCAGTTCTTTCGGTGGTTGAGCAGATGAGTAGAATCATTCAATGGAACAACCGAGAGTTCTTCTAATGTTTGAATGTTGGTGGTTGCGACGTATTTATAGCCGCAGGAACCGATTCAAACTTTCTAGCCGTTTGGACGTATCCGGAAAGGTGTCAGACCTCGGATGTCCTTCTGACGGCGGCAGGTATGTTTTTCCGGAAGGAACCATACCTTTGACCGCTTTATCTGACACAGATCTCTTTGTGTCAGAACGGCTCTCTCTGTCAGTCCGAGGAATAAGACTGGCGTCTTGTGACTGATAGACTTTAAGTTATCCTTCCTTAAAGTCATCCTTTGTCAGTCGATTCCTCAGAGAATCTTCTTCTTGTCTCTACTACGCAGGGAGAGAGAATCTGGAATTCTGCTGGTAACATCTGACTGGTAGATCATACTGGTGATCTTGTGCTGGCAGTCTCTGCTGGTGACTTGCCCTGGCATCATCAAAGTCTACCAAAAGTCTGGATGTTAATTCTTCTCGGAATCTCCCATGACTGGTGAAATCACCGCTGGTGAATAGTGTAAGAACACGCATTCTCCTGGTAAGGTTTGTCAGCCGCCTGCTGATGAAACCCTTCCCAACTGGTGAACAGTAGCCAGTCATAAGCACTTCTCACTACTGGTGAACAGTGCCAGTCATAAGCGCTTCTCACCGCTGGTGAACAGTGTCAGCGCGAGTCTTTGTCAGCTGCCTGCTGATGAAACTTTTCCCAACTGGTGAACAGTAGCCAGTGGTAAGCGTTACTCATGCTGGTGAACAGTGTCAGCATGAGTCTTGATCAGCTGCGACTTACAACTCAAAAGACCTAAACAGGACTTTACATTTAGGACTAGAGCTATGTAGAGACAACTGACGCTGGTAGGACTTAGGATTTGATCCACCAAAACTATAATCTAAACAAGTAAGCTACTGGGAAAGGAAACCTTAGACAGATTTCCCAACACCCTTCTTCATGAGTTGGAGGTCGTCCTTGAGTTGTATCTCCCGAGTCTTTGATTTTTGACTGAATGCCGACTCAAGAGCGAGCCAGACTGAGCGAGAGGAAGGGCAGCCAAGAGTTTCAGCCATGGCTTCTTCAGTGAGAGTGGATAGGAGAAGACTGAGAAGACGTTAGTCCTGTTGACGCCAAGAGAGGTAGGCGGGATTGGGAGAGGATTCGCCGGCAGCCGAGATGAGTGTTGTCGGCGGCGAGGGCGTGGAGCCATCAACATAGCCGAGTAGATTCTGGCAAGATAGAAGCGGAACGAGTTGACCACGCCATAGAAGATAGTTGGTGGAGGATAATTTAATGGTGATCATATGAACTAGGGTCGAGAGAGGGAGAGAATCGGAAGCCGTTGCGGCGTCAGACATGATTGGCGAGGGAGAGAGAGGCGCGAGGGTGAGGTTTTATCCGCGCGAGCGTGAGGCTTGCGAGGGAGAGGGAGCGCGCAAGAGGGAAGAGCGCGGGGGTGAGATGATCGGCAGGCGTGAGGCCTGCACGACGGTGGGCGAGGGAGAGAGGGAAGAGCGCGGGTGTGAGATGATCGGCAGGCGTGAGGCCTGCACGACGATGGGCGAGGGAGAGAGAGGCGCAGTGCGGCGTGAGAGAGGCAAGGGAGAAAAGATTAGGTCAGGATCTAGGGTTAGGCTGATACCATGATAGACCAACAATATTTGCCTCAATGAATTCTATGTATTATTGATCACATATATATAGAGAGATACAAGATATGTGCAAGATATGAATAAATCTATGAAGATACAAAGAATATCTAAACCCTAATTATGCATGCAAACCCTAGTCATGCGTATCTATCTTAATAAAAGCCAAAAGTGATCAACTTTGGCAATTCTCTTTAAATAATTTTATATCTTGTAGAATTTTAGTATAAATACATGATGTATTGATATATATGAATACTACTGAAATAATAATATTGATTGCTCCGTCGTGGACGTAAGCACATTGCCGAACCACGTAAATCTTGTGTTCTTTATTTTCTTGTCTTTAATTCGTATGTCATATTGTCATCCTTTCACAACCCTCCACTATTTGCATGTTGCATCCTAAAGTTTAGTTTCACTAATAAAATTGTAAGTAGAGATTTGTATGATTAATAAAAAAACAAAGTTTCACTAAATCATATATAATTGTACAACGCGTATGAACGAATGGGAAAAGTAGGTATAAAAATAGTTTGACTTAACTATTGAGACTGATTTTGTTTTCTACAACAAGACTTTTTTGTTCTTAGACATCTCTCATTACTCATTCCCAAACTCTTTTAAGGAAAGAAACGCTATTATATATGAAACAATACATATGCTGCCATAATTTCCTGGAAAGTTGCTGATGAGAATTACCTACTTCAATATACTATTTAATATAAAAATAAAAAAAATCTATTTACATTTTAAATAAAAAAGAAGTATAATAAAATGAAGTTAAATATTCTGAAATACCCAAAATTTGAAAACACATCATGAAAATATCCAATATTATGATCATATCAAAAAAAATATCCAAAAGTGCAATTTTTATCATGGGGATTTGTTTAAGCCCGAAACTGATACAATTATTATTGTAATGATGGTGAGATTTGTTACAAAAAAATGTATATTAAATGTATTTTACTACAAGAATATAATTTAAATCTTAAAAATAAATAAAAAATATATTAAATATTAAGGTAGGAATTAGGTCAAACTCAAATCGGGTAGGAAGTGGTCATTGGGTTTAGGGTGGTAGAAATCAGTTCAACTCAAACCGAGTCGGAATCAGGTAGGAATTTGGTTTAGGATATATGGTAGGAATCAAGTCAAATTCAAACCAAGTCGGAATCAAGTCCACATTTAAAAAATTATTTAAAAATATATAAAATATTAAAAATTATTTCAAATTTCTTATTTATTTATTTTTTTTTTAAAAAAAGGATGCCTGACATCTGGACAAAAATTTATAGTTTTAGATATTTTTGTGATGTGCTTATAAAAGTGGATATTTTTAATATGCGTATTAACAAGAATGGATATTTCATAATTTTTCTCATAAATAAATATAATTAAGCGAAGAACATAAGAGGGAATACAAATATATATGTGAAATATGGAGTAATGAGGCGCGTGGACGAGTTCAATGAAGAAAATCCTGAAGACCATCGAGAAGCTAGCTAATCTCATCTCATCTCTGGTCTGCTTAAACAAATTTCAACTATGGTGTTCCTACGCTTTCACAATTCTAATCCACACAACAGTACCGCCTCTCTCTCTCTCTCTATATATATATATATCTATATATATGGTATATACACAACCGCACCATCCAACAAATACAACTTCACTTGATCGCATCAAATCAAATCAAAGCATACATTGATTTCCATGGCAGATTCTAGTGAGAAGGCGCCGCCGCAGACGAACCCATACGGGCGGGTGGACGAGGAGGTGGCGGATGTGGCCGCCAGAGACGAGCGGCGGAAGAAGCGCCTCAAGTGCTTCGGCTACCTCGCCGCCTTCATCGTTTTCCAAACCGCCATATTCTTACTCTTCGGCCTCACCATCATGAAGTTCCGCACCCCCAAGTTCCGAGTGAGGTCCGCCACCTTCGACGCCCTCGACACCACCGCCGACCCTTCTTTCAACATCAGGATGGTGGCGGAGCTCGGCCTCAAGAACGCCAACTTCGGCCGCTACAAATACGACAACAGCACCATTCAGTTCTACTACGGCGCCACCATGGTCGGGGAGGCCTCATTCCCCAAAGCGCGTGCCAAGGCGAGGTCAACGAAGAAATTCAACGTGACGGTGGACTTGTCGTCGGCCAACGTCCCCGCGAACGAGCTGGCGGCGCCGCTGGGGGTGATCGCGCTGACGAGCAGGTCGACGGTGAGGGGGAAGGTGGAGATCATGAAGATTATGAAGAAGAAGAAGTCGGCTAATATGAATTGCACCATGCAGATTGATGTTCAGTCAAGGCAGCTTCAGAGCCTCTCTTGCAGATGACTTTATTTTTAATTTTTAAACACCCATTTTCGATCTACATTATTATTATTTTTCCTGGTTTATTTGATTTATACTTTACTGTTTATAGCCTCTGGATTATGATCTGGAGCTATTATATATTCTTTCTATTTTACCGTACGTGTTTATATGATTATATATGTTTGTACTGTATTTTATGAATTCTTATACATCATTTTTTTCCTACTAATTAGATTTGCTTATCATATGTGTCGGTCAATGTTAGTTATTCTTGCACTGAATTAAACTGGAGTTAATTAAGGACATACATCGACACTTTAATTGACCGGTTTTGTTTCCGGCTCATAGATTTGGAAAAATTACGCTTTCATTTCTTAGGTCGTTTAAAAACAAATAGCTAACCCCAAGTTTTCTTACTAAATGAAAAGGATTGAGTTGATTTGTTTCGTTGCTCTTTAATGGGCACAATTATATAAGTTGAAGAAAAGTTAGAGAGTTGTTGGCCCACAATGGCTACACTCATTTTGAGCCCATTCAGGGGTAAAAATGACTCGCTAAAATGTTAAGGTCCAATAAGTTTAATCTGACGCAAGCGGTCTAAGTCTAATGAACGACATATTCTTCGAAAATTCGCTAAGGATGAAAGCAACTTGAACTACCTCGAGCGACCTCTTCTCGAGGAACCTTGCCTGGAGGGGCCAAGGAAAATCGATTCGATAAAATGGTTGAACCACTCTCAACAACGGCCACTCGAAATACCATTATGTCACGCAAACATGGAAAGAATCCTACATATTTTGTTTCCTAATAAGGTGAGATTTGACTATATTTGTTCCAGGTCTATATATAAAAGAATATACTCCTTTCGTCCCGGTTTATTAGGCCATTTTCTTTTCGACACGGAAATTAAGAGTTGTGAGTGTAGAATGAGTTTAGTGGAATGAATATTTTATTGTTAAATGTAAAAATGTAGTTATTATTGAAAAGGGGCCAATTTAATTGAGACGCTCAATTTGTTAAGAGGGCATATTCTGCTGGGACGGATGGAGTATTTATTTTAGCATAATAAAATTTAGATATTTCTTACCATATCAGATTTTATTTCTCTCCTATAAATATATGTATTGTCATTTTAAAAGGATAGATTCTTCTCCATTCGAAAATATTCAGCATTAAAATCATCACTTTTTCTCCATGTTGAATATTCTTTTTTACTTTCTGTCACCCATCAACCAGAGTAATGACAATTTTTCAGTAGAGGGTAAATCAGGCTCCAAGGATTTGAATTTTGAGGTGTGATCTTAAACTTTAGCAGTTGTAGTGAACTAATAATTTTGTAGATCACCACAAATTAAAAAGTTATTACATTCTCAAAATCTGACATGTATACCGAAAGAACATAAGACTGAATAAAAAAACAGATGAGAGAGCGACACATGATAAATGGACATGACTAATAAAAAGTATGAGCGTTAAGAAATGAGAAACCGACATGACTAACTAAAAATATGGACCGCCTAATTCTTTGCACTTGTTATTATTCCACTTATAATATTCACCACCTTGTTGAGAAAATATCAAGCGCATGGTTCATGAATCATTTTCGACAACAAAATTCAGAGCAGAGAATCTACTTTTAAGATAGAAAGAAAGAAACTTCTCATGGCGTTTGAAAACTCCCAACTCAAATACATTCTCAATCCAGTTTTTTAGAATGCAATAATGTGACAAAACAACATAAAAAGGATATATATCTTGAAATTGGCCGTAAAAATCCACAAGTAATTGATTTGAGGATCGATTTATTCAAATATAATCATTGCCCTCAGAGTAGAGAGATAGGGTGAGAATTTTAATAAATAAATTATACAGCAATAACAAAAACTCTTACTGCACAAACAAAGCCACCATTCCAGATTTTTTTTTTTTACTGCCCTTCCTCTCTTTATATGCTCAAATTCTTCTATAAAAACGGATTTTGATTTCTCTTTCATATGCTGCATCTCTTTGGCTCATCACCTGAACTTCTCCCGAGGTGCAAAGGATCAGTCGACGATTCAAACAATTTTGATGTTTCTGAAATCAGTAAATAGTCAAAAGAATATCAGCTTACTTGAGCAAGTACAAGTACATGCAACCGTTTTGTATCAGAGGTAGATAAAATAGAAGATTTTGTTTCATTTTCACCAAATCTTTCCACGTAAAATCTAACCCTTTTGTAAAGTGATTCACCCATTAAAAGATATCGAGTTTAAATTAAGCAAAATTTGGTGTATACCTTTAGATGAGGAGTTGTAGGATTTTTTGCAATAAAGAACGGCGTTTTGGATTCCATCATGCCGTTCCAATAGCGAATCGTCTCGCCGGGGTTCTGCAACCGCCGTCGACATCGATCGGCTTTTCCCCAAACGCCTCGCCGCGATCTTTAAACTTCCGATCCTGCTAGCGTCGGAGATTCTTTTCGGTGAAAAGTTGGTCGGTGCTGTCGCCGGAGAAGCCAACGGCGTGGACGATCCCGTAAACTTCGTCTTCCCATGCTGCCTCTTCCAAACCATGAGGTACAACGGTCTAATCAGCTTCAGATACTTGGGAAGCGAGCCTCTGACCGATTTTTCAGGCGAGCTTTCGCAATCGAAAGTTTCTTTCAGAATTTGGCTTCTCAAACTGTTTTCCCCGGCCACGCGACACGCCGCCGGCGTTTTCGCCACTCTGCATGTTACAGAGAGACGGTTGCTGTTTTCAATCTTCGAAGATTTCGGGAACCGACTCAACGGACTCCATTTAGGCTCTTCGCCGCACTCCAACTTCTCGCATTTCGACGATTTCCCGAAACCTAACATGAAAACTCTGAATTTCGGAGTGGATCTCACGAGAGTGACCTTATACAAAGGTTTCGAATTCGAGAAATCATTCCTCGTCACGAAAACATCTCTAGGAGATCTGCTGAACTGAAAATCCTTCTCCGCAGAAACATCACGCCGCCGCGCGACTCCGATGCGATCAGGCGATTTGAAAACCAAATCAAAAAACGATTCCTCGTCATCAGCGTGATCCTCGTCGGGTCCGGTAGCTCCAGTCCTCCGGAATCCAAGCGCGCAATAGGCTTCCATTGGGGGAGTCAGAAAGAGCAGTGGAAGAATGCGGAAATTGAAGAGTGGCGTTGCGGGTGAGGTTATGGTTGGCGGTTTTTATAGAGAGAGAGAATGTGTATGGAGCGGAGGGTAATGGAGGATCATGTGAGGAGTAAATGAAGGGGATGATCCAAACATGACCCTGTTTTTAGGTTCAGATTTCAGAGTAGAGTCTATTTTGAGCAGAGTTAACAGACTGAGGAATTCAGAGCTGAGACCTTTGAATTCAGGAATGGTCCAAACAACCTTTATCTTGTGGGCTCACACATTTTCCCCTTTTCTTATTTAATTCTCTTTTGTCAACCAGATTATATTTAGGGGTGATTAAAAATCGAATTAATTATAAATATATTTGAATTTGATTCGAAAATTTTAAGTTTGAGTTCAAGTTTTTAAGTTTGATGAAGCTTGTTTTTTTAATTTATTTTATAATAAAAATTCAATATTATTTATTATTAAATAATAAATATAGGATTAAAATCTTATATTATATTAAACTCGATAAGGTTTGTGAGTCTAACTCAAACCCAAGCTTATATTATTTATTATTAAACAATAATTTTAGAAATAAAATTTTAAATTATATTAAATTGTATAAAGTTCGTCAATCTAACTCGAACCCAAACTCAACTTGGACTCGTTTTAAACCCAAGCTCAATAAGACTTGCGAGCCAATCAAATCGAGCATCATTAAGCTTGAGCTGGACAACTACTTGAATATCTCGAGCTCGAGAAGATTTTGGATTTTTTTCAAGTCGATCCCGAATAAATCGCGAGTTGGCTTGACTCATGGTCACCCATAACCATTTTAAAATATATATATAATAATAATAATATTAATAATAATAATAATAAAAAATAAAAAACAAAACAAAGTAGCACATGAAATACTTTCCACGTCTACAACCTAACAGATTACGAAATGAACTACAAAAAAAAGCACCTAATTATAGACTTGAGCCTAATTCCACGACTGCAACCTAACTAATAAGGAAATGAGAGCCCTAAGTATAGACTAATCCTGTCATTTAAATTTCATTTATGAAAAACAAATTCGAAAATCATATATTTAAAGTTTAAATAAGGAAACTGGAGTAAGACAACAGCTATGCATGGAAATGGCCCATCATAATCGAGTTGTCCTCATTTTTTTTGGTCACACCACTGATCTAATATTTTAGATTTCTGTACACCACTTTTATAGTATCACATTATTGTTGTAGTCATTTTTTTCATGAGAAAGTATTTATTGTTATAAATGTGATAGGCTTTTATCACAATTAAAAGTAGAAATTAGGAAAGCGATTTTACTCTTCTCGTAATGTCATTTCAAAATTTAAAATGCACTAACTCGTATGGATTCGTTATTAGTATAAGGTACTAGCACTAGTTTATGAAGAATGGTCGATTTCAAATTTTTTTTTAAAAAGTAGTTTAATTATTTATTTAAGATTTAAAAAGATAAAATTTTCAGTTTAGATGAAAGATTCTAAATTTCTCAAATCACAATTTGATATTGAGGTTATGCTACATTGAGGAATTTTTTATATTTCAAATCCTCTATTGATAATTAATCTATGCTAGATTTATTGCATAAATCAAATACATGATATAATATTTTAATAGTAAGATAAATTAAACAAAATCATATATTTACATATTTTTTATAAATAAATTCTTGATTTTTATTCATCAATATTGTTGAGGTTCGAATTTTACGGTTAAACGGAGCCCTTGAAATTTTATTAGATAATAACAAAATAGCAACAGAGAACGTGCAAATTAGATTGAATTGAAAGAAAGAAAACGACGAGTAGAATAGTGGAAAGTAATGTTTTTATTCCGGCAAGTCTACAGAAATTTCGGTGGAGTCACATTATAATTTTTAGAGGGAAAAATCGATACAGAAATTGAGTTCCCTACCCCTATTAATAGACAGGATAGGGAGGAGGATGTTGGACCTAACCCTAGGTGCAGAAGAGCTCATGCTCGGGGCAAATCTCAGAGTAGCTCCGAGTTTTTCGGGGTCGGTTAGGGCTTCTAACAGTCACGCGCCGTCGGGCTCCCAGGGCTTCTTCGTCGACCCCCTCAACATCGATCCTCTCAGGTGCTCGGTACCGAGGTGGTGGGCGCGCCGACGCCGACGTCTGGACTTGAGCGATTTCAGGTCTTTTGTCACTCCGGAAGGACCTGCTGCTTTGGTCCGATTGCCACTTGGGCCGACGTGCTTATTGGGTTTGGCCTCGTGGTCTGGCCCCAACAAATATTATATAATGTATATTATAATATGAATTATTTTATATATTATATCTGCAATCATATATAGTTTAATGAAAATAAAATAAATATATCATTCATGAAGCCAACAAAAACAAGAACTTAACTTAAAAAATCTCTCTCATAAACAATTGTATTATTTAAAAAATAATGAATTTAATAAATTAGTAAGTTATAATATTTTTTGTCTTAATATATTAGTAGATTTTGGATTCTGGAGTGATAATACTGCTTTAAAAATAAATTTAAAAAAAAAACGTAAATGAAAATCTCGTAGAGAAGTGAAGATGCCAAAAAGAAAGAAGTGGGTAAGGTAAGATGGGGACGAGAAACTTCGAAAAAGAAAGTGTAATGGAAAAAGGAAAAAAAAAAAGAAAGGAGGTAAAGGAGAAAGGTGGGGTTTCTTTTATTTGCAGGGGGGAGGGGGGTGGGTCAGACATTGAGGCGTGGGCTTGGGCAGGCCGGCCACGCCACCCGGTCAGAGTCAACACTGCTTTCACTTGACTTTCAATTCCTTTTCTTACCCAACCAAACTAGAAATAACACAACACACAACATTCAGATTTCATGCTGCACTAATGAGTAAGGACTAATGATATTTACTGGAATTTTATTAATTTAGAACTCGAAAAATAGTTTAATTATCGATTTAGAGTTTGAAAAATTAATTTTCTATTCAGGACCTAAAAGATTACAAAAATTCTCAATTCAGCACCTGAAAGATCATACAATTCTTAATCAAGGACCTCAATATCAAATTCTGGATTGATAATTGTTTGATCTTTCGGATCCTTAATTAATAATTAAACTATTTTTTGGGTCCTAAATCGACAATTCTGCTATTAAGTTCTGGATTAACATTTTGTACAATTTTTTATGTATAAAACTTGTCTTCAACCAGAATTTCGAATATCAAAATTAAGCATAAAAGTAGGAGTCGATTTATGAAGAAATAGAAAAAAGTGCTTTACCCAACATAAAGTTGAAAAATAACGTGGCAAAAAAAAAAAGGACAAAGAAATAAAGTTGAGGAAAGGGCAAAAGGAAAGCAAAGGAAGAGAATTTCTAAGTTTGTGCTTTCTATAAAAAAAATATACCTTACTTCTTTTGCCTTTGGAACAACTACTAGTACATTAAATCAGTTGACTTGATTTGTAATATATTGTGTGTTAAAAATTTCAAATAAGAAAAATATATTGTTATTGGAAGTTGAATTAAGATATTATCAATATATAACTAATTAACAATGCCTAGAGTTCAAAATCAAACCATTATGATTTATGTATGATGAATGTTTTTTAATTTTATTTTGGGATTGAATATTGAGAAAAAGGTGCTAATGATGAAGAGAGCATATTTATATATTATATAATGTGGCCCTGTAATTATAATACGCATAATCATTTGAATTGGGAAATCAATAAAGCGCAATGGTTCCAATTTCCATCAATTTTATGTTTGAATGATGGTGTAATTAGGCCTATATACATTAAATAGAAGATTCACGGTTGACACTTGACAATATTATAGAAGGAGGGGGTTCAACACAACAATTCGAAGCTACAACCAAAAAACATGAGGAATTGCACTAATTTGTCAATACATATATATGATGTACTAAAATCTTATAAAAAAGTCCTCATTTATTATATGCAGAGACATTGAATTCCTACTAGCTAAAAATCGAGTCAAAAGCATTTATTAACATTTATTAGAATAAGCATTTTTTTTACATTTAATTTATTGTTTGAATAAATTCTTTCATTTTCGTTAAGTACTCTATATAAAATGAACCCACAAAAAATGGACATCAACAGTATTAATTAATAAGTATTGAATAAAAATATGAGAGGAGGGATTATATTTTATTGGCGACCCTACCATCATAATTCTTGTCACACTCTTTCCATTTTATATGCATATACAGGACGACAACGTTTGGAGTCTCATCCAGGTAATATATATATATATATATATACATAGTATATATATACACATAGTATATACTCCCTCCGTCCCATTAGAGTAGTTCTATTTCTTTTCGGCACGGAGATTAAGGGTTGTGAGTGTAGTGGAATTAATATTTTATTGGTGAGTGTGAAAAAATTTGCCATTTTAGGAAAATGAGACTAATTTATAGAACAAACAAAAATGAGAAATTAGACTACTTCAATGGGACGGAGGGAGTATTTTTTTACCTTTCGTCAATCAACACTATTTTTAAGAGAGAAGTTACTTCTGAAGCCCAAGTGAAATAACTATGAGTTTAATGTCTGCGTTGAGATCTGATTTTTTTCCTTTTTATCCCTTTCAGTGACGAGTATGAAGCATCATTCTACATAACAAAACGGGAAATTAACCTTTAAATTGGAGGGTTTTATATTTTCTAAATTATAGGAAAGAAAACTCAGCTTTAAGCCCATGGGCTTCTGTGAAATGAGCCGTTCATATTTTCGAACTACAGAATTTTGATTGTGAAACATGATTTGCATTGTATATTTGTCATGATAGTAAAAATCCCTACATGTTAGTCGGACACTTAGTGAAATTTATGTTTTTTTTCAGCCGTTGTTAATCGTTAAACTATTTTTTTTATATTTAGTATTTATAATATATATATTTATTAATAAATAAAAGATTAAAAATAATTATATGAATTTTTTTTTTTTTTTTAAATAAAAAAATTGATGGTTTGAACAAACTAGCAAGCACTCTTAACTCGCTGGTCCACTTACTAGATAGGCGTCTAGGTCAGCTAAGTACTGATTATTTATCAAATCACCTAGACTAGAGATTTGAGGATTTTGGGTCCGGATAGGGATTGCCTCACACTCAGAGGCGGACCTATGTAGTCACTTGGGGGTACATTTGTACTTTCAATTTTTTTTCCTTTTTGTTAAATATGTATATTTATTATTTTATATATATTTTTGCATATAATTTATATAATATTATATATAATGTATTCTCAATTTATTTTATTTATATATTGCACCCCAATTTTAAATTTTTGGATCCGCCACTGCTAACAGTTAATGGATTTTTACAATAATGATATTTGCATGTGTTGTACACCAAATAATGACTCATTTCTATATTTGATTCCTCAGCAGCATATGCTTCTGAATATACTCTTCCCCAATCTTCGCCTATACAATGGACAGTCTTAGGTTTCTCTTTTTTTTGGATGGAATCGAAGATGAAGAGCGGACTCTCTGTTTCTCTTTCTCCTAATCTTCTTCAAAGGTAACTAACTACCATTCAAATTCAACCATCTTCTTCTCTTTTGGATTATGATTTATGGAATGACAAATCGTCCCCTACTCTTTTAGGTGATTGATTTGAGTGCAGGCAATTTCTCTTTGCTTTTATGGTTACCCATTGTTATTAGTATTAACTGTGTGAGTTGGTTTTTGAGGATTAGATGAAAGTTGACATTTTCATTATCATTAACGTCAACAAAAGTTAACAATATTTTTTTAAGGAGCATAATTTTATAAATTAAGTATAATTAAAACTAGCTACATGAATAAATAAAATTAATAATTAGATCATAATATTAATAGCGAATAGCCCATCTAAAAATAAGGAAAAATACTGAATTTTATCTAAAATTTTATTTGCTAGGGGATTTTATTTAAAAGAATTTTGACTCTAATTTTTAAATTTTTTTTACGATGATCCACTTCTTAAATTCCGTGTAGTGTCCAATTTATTAAATATCGTTGATTAAATTGGATAAAATTTTAAACAGAAAATTTGTTTGATAAAATTTCGAGAAGTGATTTTTTTTTTTTTTTTTTTTTTTTTTTTATACTATCCCATTTTTCCCTATAATACAATTATATTTGTGATGTGGTGTAATCCTAAGGTAAGGATAAATATGATTACAATGCCAACCGCAAACGCTCCATTTAAAATTGTTGTGACAAAACTTAATTCTTATCAAACAACAAACATAGTCTTCCTTCTTCAATCTAGTGTATTTCTCCTTACTTTGTAATAGATCTTATACACATTTATGGCTATAGATATTAAATTTAAAAAATTGATAGATTGCTAGTCGTTTTGATTGTAAGCATCCAAATCTCCTCTCCCAAATTCATATCCACAGACGAAAAAAAATTGCTGCAAATTTAAAACTGTTTTTTTCTGTATATGTCCTCATTATATCTTAAACATGACTCATGAATATACAAAATGCTTTAATTATTTGTGACCTGAATTGGACACTCTTCCAACAAATGTCAAATTGCAATAATGAAATCTTTGTTGGAAAGAATCAATTTAAGTTAGAAGAGATCAGAGAGAAGATTGAGGGATGATATCAGCTGAAAATAAAACAAAATACAGGATTGAAATCACAACTCAACAAGAGAGGGAAGAAGGTCAAATACAGCTCACCAAGAGAAGAAATTAAGGGATTTTACAGGATTGAAATCACAACTCAACAAGAGAGGGAAGAAGGTCAAATACAGCTCACCAAGAGAAGAAATTAAGGGATTAGATTCACATTTATTTTCTTCCTTACATAATTGTTATTGACCCTATTTAAAGGAGTGTATACACTTGTGTAAATTAAAAAAAGACAGAATAAACAATCGATATTCCCTTCATCATCTATTTTATCTCTTATTTTCTATGGAGATACCATGTTTTAACATGGTATCAGAGCAGGTTTAACACACAAAAAAAAAACAAAACAAAAAAAACAAAGGGGCTCAGAATGTGATTCATCACAGCCTATTTGATCCAAACCCTTTTCCAAACCCTCTCGTTATCCTTTTTTTTTTCCCAAAACCAAGGAACTCAGATTATATAATCATCACTGTTCCTATACCAATCTCAACCTCTCAACTAGACCAAGGCAACAACTAATTCCTACTCTCTTTGTCTGTCCCTGCAAATCAAACCATGTCAGAAACTGAAGCAAAAAATGTGATCAAAGCAGCAGACAACATTAATCTAGGGCTCAAGTTGGATGGAGATAACTACCCAATCTGGTCCAGATTGATGAAGGTGGCCATCGGAGGAAGGGGAAAGACAAAACACATTATAGGCGACCCTCCTCCGCCTAAACGAGGAGAAACTGGATTCACACAATGGGAAGAAGATGATCTCACAGTGTTCTCTTGGCTTCTCCAAAACATGGAGACCAAACTAATGTCCCGGCTCGCTCAACATCAGACTGCCAAAGCTATCTGGGATAGCTTGGCAGTCACCTATGGAGCAACATCCGATCCCCTCCAAATTTATGACTTGGAGGTTCGTGCTAATACGGTAAAGCAAGGGGGACAGAGTGTTGAGTCCTACTGGTCCGAGCTAACGAGTATTTGGCTCAACATCGATCAAAGAAATCCTAACCCACTAGATTGCTGCAACAAGGGAATCGAAAAATACCAACATATGATTGATCAAATGAGACTATTTCAATTCCTTTCCGGTCTCGATATGAAGTTGGATGGAGTTAGACGAGACATCTTAAAGGAAACACCCTTACCTTCACTGGAAGCCGCTTTCTCAAGGGTCCGATGGGAGACAACCCGGATGCAGATACAGCAGGCAGCAATTCAAGGATCCGAGTCTCAAATCGGATCGGGTTTCGCAGTGAAAGGGAAGGGGGAACAGAGCCGGCGCAACCCACCTCGACAAAAAATCGACAAAACAAAATTAATATGCAGTCACTGTGGGATGAGAAAACATACAAGAGATCAATGTTTTCAACTTGTTGGTTACCCGGATTGGTGGGAGGACGGCCACAAAACCGTCGTCGGAAAAGGGAAAGCTGCCGTCGGAGTGGAGCCCGGCGAGAGAACCGAACACGTTCGTTCCCGTGACGGCTCTTCCATCGCCGGGCAACAGGAGGATGCTGGGATTGGGTTTTTCGGAGGGGCGGTCCAGTCGGCCGGAGGAGCAGCGCGATCGACCGGAGAGGCGATGCGGCCGATCGGAGAAGATGCAGAGGGAGGGGCTGCGGCTAATCGTGCGAGAGGTAAAGGGTTTGGTTTAAAACCAAACCCTTATTTTGTTAAGAACCAGCACATTCCCATTTTACCCCCCTTTATGTCAGATATTACCTCACAATACCCCTCTCCCTTATGCAATGACACACACATACCCAATTCCACACATTTATCATTTAAAGGTTGGATTTTTGATTGTGGTGCCACTGATACGATGTCTTTCTCGCGATCTGATTTTTTAAATCTCACAAAATCACCCAAAACACATATACAAACAACTAGTGGAGATTTAATACATGTTGTATGATTAGGCACCATACAAATTTCCCCTACATTGTGTCTCTCAAACTGCCTTTTTGTTCCTTCGTTATCTCATAAACTGCTCTCTGTCAGTCATGTGACTCGCGAATTAAACTGTACCCTTCTCATCAATCCTTTCTTCTGTATTCTGCAGGATATCAGGACGAAGGAGATTATTGGGCGTGGCACTGAAAAGCTTGGACTGTACTGCGTAGATAAGATCACTCAAAATGGTACTGTGTTACTTACTCAAGGATCTCAGAATCAAAAACTTTGGCTTTGGCATAGACGGTTAGGGCATCCCTCCAATAGTTATCTAAAAATGCTATTTCCTAGTCTAGTTCAAAACTCTGTTATTCCTTGTGATTCTTGTATTTTGGCCAAGAGCCACAGACGTTCGTTCAAATCTAAACAAAATCGTGTGGATTCAATTTTTTCGCTGATTCACTCTGATGTGTGGGGTCCTGCTCCTGTCTTAGGTGGCCTTAGGTTCAAATATTTTCTTCTTTTTGTGGATGACTGTTCTCGCATGACCTGGGTATATTTTTTAGAAACAAAATCTCAAGTTTTTGAAAAATTTACTCAGTTTTATACTATGATACAAACCCAATTCCACAAAAACATTCAAATTCTCCGCTCTGATAACGGTGGTGAATTCATCAACTCTTCAATGACAACCTTTTGTCAACAAAGAGGTATTCTTCACCAAACATCTTGCCCATATACCCCTGAACAAAATGGGGTTGTGGAAAGAAAAAACCGGATTATCCTAGAAATGACTCGAGCTATGATGCTAGAATCCAATGTTCCTTTCTTTCTCTGGCCTGAAGCCGTTGCCACAAGTGTTTATCTTCTAAATAGATTACCCACTAAAATTCTTCACTTCCAAACTCCACTCCAATATCTATCCTCTATCACTTCCGTTCCTTCCGCTCTCACTCTTGAACCGAGAATCTTTGGCTGTTCCGTCTTTATTCATATCCCAAAACACGAGCGCACTAAATTTGAGCCATGTGCCGAAAAATGTGTGTTTGTAGGTTATGGGGTACAAAGAAAAGGATATCGGTGCTACAATCCTAAAACCCGTCAACTTGTCACTACCATTCACTGTGATTTCCTTGAAACAGAATACTTCTTTCGTAACCAGCTTAGAGGTCAGGGGGAGAGTGGATCAAATGACCCTCTAAACTGGCTCCTTCCTAATATTCCTCCCATTTCTCCAGATAATCCTCCGGCTGCCCCTCCTGAGTCACACATACAAAATGAGTATCTCTCTACAGCAGAACAAACAGTACCAGTGCCTGAAGTGCTGCCTCCAATATCACCGGAAAATCTGATATCCTCAGAAGAAGATGAACAAAACCATCTTGAGCCTGAAAATGAACCTGAAACCTCTGAAGTTGCTGATTCTCAAACACAATATGTTTTACCTCCTCGAAGCACGAGGGGCATTCCCCCCCGACGCTATTCTCCCGAACGGTCTAATCGTAACTCCAGGTATCCTATTGGGCCAGTGGCCAAACTAAATCTATCCAGAGAAGCCACTGCCTATGAGAAGGCACTTTATACAGAACAGATTCCGCCTTCTGAAGTTGAGGCCTTACAGTCCCTCATTGGAGGGAAGTAATTCAAAAGGAACTTGATGCTCTTGCTCGAACCAATACCTATGAGAAGTGCCAACTTCCGAAGGGGAAGGTACCGATTGGATGTAAATGGGTATTCACAATTAAACGGAAGCCAGATGGTTCAGTTGAGAGATACAAAGCTCGCTTGGTAGCTAAAGGCTACACTCAAACCTATGGAATAGACTATGCCGAGACTTTTTCTCCGGTCGCAAAGATGAACACAATCATAATTCTTTTGTCTATACTTGCGTCGAAAGACTGGGCTCTCCATCAATTCGATGTTACTAATGCATTCCTACATGGCGATCTGAAAGAAGAGGTTTATATGCTCCCACCACCAGGTTTCTCTCATGATTTTGGAAAAAATGAAGTCTGTAAGCTTAAGAGGACTCTGTATGGTCTAAAACAGTCTCCAAGGGCTTGGTTCGGAAGGTTTACTGCAGTAATGAAGAAGGTTGGTTATATACAAAGCAACTCAGACCATACCTTGTTTATCAAACGAAGGGGAGAGCGTCTTACATGCTTAATCATATATGTTGATGATATGATTCTGACTGGGGATGATCCAGAAGAAATTGCCAATCTCAGAAAAAATCTGTTCCAAGAGTTTGAGATGAAAGATTTGGGAAAGTTGAAATACTTTCTAGGCATCGAGGTTCTCAGA
The DNA here is from genome assembly GCA_026898455.1 of Plectranthus barbatus. Classification (NCBI taxonomy): domain Eukaryota; kingdom Viridiplantae; phylum Streptophyta; class Magnoliopsida; order Lamiales; family Lamiaceae; genus Plectranthus; species Plectranthus barbatus. The sequence continues at coordinate 507,855 of JAPKLW010000109.1, read as the reverse complement.
TCCCGGCGGGGTATATTTATTAATCAGAAGGAATACACTCTGGACCTCATCACTGAAACTGGACTTCTAGAGTGTAAACCTGTGGCAACCCCAATCGCCGTTAACCACGGATTACAGATTACAGAAGGAGCTGAACTTGTTGACCGCGGCCGATACCAACGACTCGTGGGCCGACTAATCTATCTCTCACACACTCGTCCTGACATTGCTTACGCTGTAAGTGTGGTTAGTCAGTTTATGCATCATCCACAAGTAAATCACCTGGAAGCAGCAATGAGAATCGTAAGATACTTAAAAGGAACGTTTGATTATGGGATTCTCTTCAAGAAATCAAACCATTTGGAGATTCATGCTTATACTGATGCAGATTGGGCCGGAAATCCAATAGATCGAAAGTCTACAGCTGGATACTTTGCTTTTGTTGGAGGAAATCTCGTGTCATGGAGAAGTAAGAAGCAGAAGGTCGTTGCACTATCTAGTGCAGAAGCAGAATTTCAGGGCATCAAAAGTGGTCTTACGGAAATACTCTGGATAAGAAAATTGATGATTGAGCTGGGCTTATATTCTGGAAAAACATGTCGACTCTTGTGTGACAACAAAGCAGCAATAAGTATCTCAGAGAATCCAGTGCAACATGATCGAACAAAACATGTGGAAGTTGATAGGCACTTCATTAAAGAAAAAATCGAAGAAGGCATTGTTGCTCTCCCTTTTGTCTCCTCCAAGAATCAATTGGCTGACATTCTCACAAAGGCAGTGGACTCAAAAATGTTCTCAAATGTCCTTAGCAAGTTGAGCATTGGGAATCCCGACACTCAACTTGAGGGGGAGTGTTGGAAAGAATCAATTTAAGTTAGAAGAGATCAGAGAGAAGATTGAGGGATGATATCAGCTGAAAATAAAACAAAATACAGGATTGAAATCACAACTCAACAAGAGAGGGAAGAAGGTCAAATACAGCTCACCAAGAGAAGAAATTAAGGGATTTTACAGGATTGAAATCATAACTCAACAAGAGAGGGAAGAAGGTCAAATACAGCTCACCAAGAGAAGAAATTAAGGGATTAAATTCACATTTATTTTCTTCCTTACATAATTGTTATTGACCCTATTTAAAGGAGTGTATACACTTGTGTAAATTAAAAAAAGACAGAATAAACAATCGATATTCCCTTCATCATCTATTTTATCTCTTATTTTCTATGGAGATACCATGTTTTAACCATCTTTCCACATAAATCATATAATCATATCATCCCAATCATACAAATTTATCTTTTAAAGATTATATTCAACTATTCGTTTCCCAAATCAATCGCAATCTGACGAAATTATAGATGTTTTTATTATTAATCTCACTTTTCAAATATTGTGATTTGTGAGATAAATGTAGCACTTTAGAAAAAAACAAAATATAGTATATTTTGTAGTTTGCCTCCCAAACTCTAAAACCTAACGTCCGTTAACTCCCAGCACAGATTGATAACTTTCTGTTTGGACCCCCGTTACTCCGAACCTCAGGTTCCGGAACTCCGAAGGGCCATATCTATTTTAATTCACTCGCCTTTCATTGTTGATATATGTAAATCGCATTGAAGAAAACTGAAATATCGGAAAAGTAAAATTATTCTGAAAACTGTAATAGAAATCACCGCACGGCGGCGTCTGAGATCGGAATTTGGAATCGATGGCCGATCACGCCGGTGAGCACGAGAATCACGAGTCTGCCGCTGAATCTCTGGTTGATAAGATCACCGAGAAATTGCACCGATCTGATTCGTCGTCGTCGTCGGATTCGGACGACAATAACGACATTAAATCGGCCGCCTCTGCCGTCAAAACCAAGATCTACCGCCTATTCGGCCGCGAACAGCCCGTGCACAGGGTTCTAGGCGGTGGAAAACGTACGGCATTGTATCTAGATCGTTTTCCATAACTGTTGTGATGTTAAGGGATATATGATGTGGTATATGTGTATGGTCTAACATTCGTTTGTTATCTCATTATGGAATCTCAGGAAATTGCTTGTGTTTTTGCTGGGTAGTGTTTGAGAAAATGTTTCGTTATTATTGATTGAAGATTGATTAACTGGATACGTTTTAGATACTAGGCGCACGATTCTGAGGACTTTAATCGTACATGTTTCTTAGTGAGATAAGGTTGAAATTGTGTTTTCCTCTATTGATTAACTTTTATGAAATGTGCGTGTATGACATAAAGGTGTTTCTAGTGAAATAAATGATGTTAAAAGAAATAGAGAATGGGAGAATGGCTGTTTGTATAATCCATTGAATATGAAACGAAAAGGGAATGGAAGCCCTTAGTTCATAATGTTTAGCTTGTTCTAGGAGGTGGTATAGCTAGAGACATTGATTTCCAGATCTGTTGTTTTCGTTTCCTGTATGATAATATTTTTTCTCTTTCTCTACTCATATGGAAAGCCTTTCTATGCATATGCAACGTGAACTTGACATTGGGTGAATAGCCAATCTGTTTCTCTTGTGCTGACTGGAATATGGACTAGTATTCTCATTCTCACTTCACTGTTATCAGCCTGTTCATAGGGAAAAGTTGGTTTTATATTACTTCTTTGCAATTGTTTATACCTTTTTGGGCTTATGTTGTTAAAAATGTCAACTGAATCCTATTAGTTGATGGTATGTGTCTGTTGATATCGTATTGATTGCATTGTGTAACGATCCATATAGAGCAAAGGTATTTGATTGATACGAAGTTAAGTTGCCAAGCACACATGTTGTTTAATCCTGTATACCGTGTACAAGTAGTGCTACATGTCTGACTTGATTGTGTTTTCTGGCAGCGGCTGATATTTTTTTATGGAGGGACAAGAAAGTATCTTCTGGTGTTCTCGGTGTTGTAACTACAATTTGGGTGCTTTTTGAATTGCTTGAGTACCATTTGCTATCGCTGGTGTGTCATATCTTGATCGTTGGTCTAGCAGTCGTTTTTCTGTGGTCAAATGCGTCCACTGTTATCAACAAGTATTATTATCGACCAACCTGCAAGCTCACTTTCCTTGTTTATGTTAGAACATTCTGCTTACTTACTTTCTTATGCTTTTCAGGTCTCCACCTAGGATCCCCGAGGTTGTTATTCCTGATGACATTGTCCGGGATGTTGCGTCTGCCTTTCGGATTGAAATCAATTCAGCTCTTGCCAACCTTCGAGATATTGCATTAGGGAAAGATGTGAAGAAATTCCTTGGAGTATGTTTATGGTTTTGTTTGGTTATTTCATGTTTCTGGAATCCCATTTTAATAAATATTGAAGATAACCTGGGATTGCTTTGTGCCTCTTTCATTTCTGGGTTGTTTAGTAACTGTAATAGTATTTTGCATCTAAGCTTTTTTTTTTTTTTTGGTCCCGCACTCTTAGATAATTGCTGGACTCTGGATTGTTTCTGTGCTTGGAAGCTCTTTCAACTTCCTCACCTTGTTTTACATCGGTAAGTAACTTGCTAGTTCTGGAATTACTTCAATTTAGGTACTTTTCTCAGAGTTTCATCCAAATTCTCCTCCAAAATCAGGTTTCCTTTTGTTGCACTCGGTGCCTTTGCTTTATGAAAAATACGAGGACCAGGTAGACGCTTTTGCTGAAAAAGCCGAGGCAGAGATCAAGAAGCGGTATGCTGTGATTCAGTCCCAGGTCTTGAGTAAAATCCCCAGAGGTCCCTTGAAGGATAAGAAGTTCCTCTAAACCCTGTGATGGTGCGTTACTAGGCTTCGCTGTTTTTATTTGTTTTGCAACTTACTTGCTCTCACATAACCCATGTTTGTTACTTACCTGTTTGTTTTTTATTACTGTGTTCGACATTGAAAGCGAACTTGGTACTTTTGTAGGCATTTTTTATTGTGTTAAGTTAAATTAAATTGATGTCTCATGTTAGTCTGGAATGATTCGTGGCCAAATTGTAGGATTTAACTTTGATTTAGTAATTGTATTTGTGATATGTTTCATAATGTAAATGTAATTGAGTACATCTTTAAACAATACGCACAAGAATAAAAACCAACACATTCTTCACAACCATAATCACGACAAATCTGTTCTCTGATATTGTTACAGGCAAAATCACAATAACAATGAATAATAAATAGGCTAAGCTTGGCAAGAAGATTTACACCTAAATTTACATTGATGATGCTAGTATAGGATGGCAGTGAATTCTAGAATATGGATCTTAATAACAGTTTCCTATAAAAGGATTATAAATGCGGGCAGAGCTCCAGCATGTTCCTTAGATAATATGTTACTTCTATAATATGCATGTAAAATCGCAATCCAACACAAACCTGAATCATCAAATCTTTCGAAGCAGTTGCAGACCATTATCCAAGGCCTCTCTGAAACCTCCGATTGTTCTTAAGCAATTCGAAAATCCGGAGGAACTGTAAAATCCTGCTCTAGACGAAGTAAGATAACTGCTCTTTCTTCCTTGAACCTCCTTCTCCATATAGATCATTCCATTCCTTTAGCTCGGCCATTATGGACCCTTCAGAAGAAAAACTAGCAGCAACCTGCAGCATCATACTCATAAATGTTCGTGATAGAGAACAGAGAGAGAAAGAGTTAGTTAGTGGATTGGGGGGATCAGCTGGTAGGAATATTCTGGAGAGTGAGAGAAGGTTCTGGAGGGTGGGTGAGTGTGAGTTAGTTAAATAGGGGGTGAGTTAGGGTGACATCTATCGAAGAGTTTAGTCAAGGAGGATCAACTTAGCTGATTAGGGCTGGGAGCATAATACCCAACTTTCTTCTATATTGTATCCCATTTTCAATCAATAAGTGTATCTCCATTTTCCAATTCTATCAGTTCGTTATGGATAGGAACTCGGATTTTGCCTTGATGTATGATTCAACTTGAAGTTTAGAGAAAGGATCAAATCATGTTGCAACGCAGAGTTAGTAATGCTGTTAAGTTTAAGTTTAGAGGATTCATGATATTGGCATAGTTTAGGATGGGTCTTATTACCTGGTTCTTTGCTTGTCTAAAGTCTTCCATGTTTAAGGGCCTCAATGATATTACTGTTTTCTCTTTTGTTTCTGCTTCAGAGCTCTGCCCTTCGTCTATCTGCTTATTTTCCTAACCAGGCAAAGCAGTTTCCAAAATGATGCATTGAGAGTAAAAATTGACAAAATTGGACGAACAAGTATCAAAGTACCTTCTCCTTCTTCACTCTCTCTTGCTGTATGAGTTCTCTGACTGGCCGATAAGCTGCCGTTACACACAAATTCTGTTTACAATGTGTGACAATGTCAGAGTCAGATGATGGAAAAATAAATTTGACTAAAACTCCAAACGAACCTTCAGATCACTTCCGCTGTAGCCTTCTGTCATGGCTGCAAGCTCTTTAAATTCTAGGTCTTCCACTTTTTCTTTGGATAGCAGGGTTCTCAATATCATTTCTCTGTTCTCCACCGAAGGTAGGCCGACCATAATTCTGTTAATGAAACTTAGCACCATCATTGTACAGTCAACAATAGGGGTGATCACGAGTCGAGTATGGCCAGACTCGAGATCTACTCGAGAATTCTAAACTCAAGCTTGATTTTTTAAATTTTATAAAAAAATGAATTAATTATTTTTAAATAATAAATTTAGGTATAAAAATTTAAATTGTATTAAGCTCGATAAGGATCGTGAGCCTAGCTCGAACCCAAGCTCGACTCGGGCTCGATTTAAGCTTGAGCTCGATAAAGCTCGCGAGTCTATTGAATCGAGTATCATGAAGCTCGAGCTCGATTCGATGAGTATCGAGTCAATTACGAATTTTTTTAGTCGATCCCAAGTAGCTCGCGAGCTGGGTTGAATTATGCTCACCCCTAGTCAACAGTGCAAGAAATTATAAGCATGCTTTCAAACCTCAGACACCTACAATGATACAACAAAGTATAGCTACAGGAATGGAACAGAATTCTTATGTGCGAGGAGATTATCATACTTGATACGTGACTTGACCAATAACTTGAAACTCAGGCAACTCAAAGACATCCCAAATTCGATGATTGAGACTTGAGAGGAAACAAAAGAGATACACTAGTTTGACAAACTGTAGATGTGTACCTGCGCTCGAACCGCCTGATAATGGCTTCATCAAGGTCGAATGGTCTATTAGTTGCAGCAAGAACAAGAATCCGCACCCCAGTCTTTGTCAATAGCCCATCCCAGTGTGTCATGAACTCATTTTTAATTTTCCGCATTGCCTCGTGCTCTCCTACTCGTGTTCTCTGCCCAAGCATACTATCTACCTCATCTACAAAGATTATGGTTGGGGAAACCTTGGCTGCAAGCGTGAAAAGAGCTCGAACGTTCTTTTCATCTTCCCCGAACCATTTTGAAGTGATTGTTGACATTGAGACATTTATGAAACTTGCCCCAGCTTCATTGGCGATGGCCTTCGCTAGCATTGTTTTTCCTGTTCCGGGAGGGCCGAAGAGCAGGATGCCTCTGCAAGGCTTGAGAAGACCACCGGTGAACAGGTCTGGCCTTCGAAGAGGAAGCATTACCAGCTCCTGAAGTGATTCCTTGGTCTCATCCAAAGCTCCAATATCGGCAAATGTCACTCCAATATCACTTGCAGGGATAACTTCTGGCCTTATGCGCTTCTCGAATTCATTATCTGGAGGGACTTCCTGGAAATAAGCAGCCAAATGTATAGGAATTAATGTCAACAAGAGTTAGAAGTTTAAAAATATGCCAAAAACATGTCTCTTCGCATACAAGCACGGCTTCTTCTCTTTTACTTTTTTTTTTTTTCTTTCTGCAGGAGTCGATGACTTAACCCGTGATTTCAGATAAATTCTCGAACTTACCACAGGCTTAGAGACAGATGCATTCTCTGTTGAAGAGATTGACTTTTCTGGCTCACTCTTGCTCTCCGATTTGGATTCAGTACCCTGGCATTGTTTAAACACGAACAATTAAATGAGTACTATTCCTACAGGAATGCTTAGGGATTCAGAAAGCAGAAATGAGAAGATAAACCTTTAATAAGTCAGCATTGCTCTCCATTTTAATAGTATCTTTCCCTCCCCTCTTCCCCTCTTGAAAAATGCTTAATCCATGGGCCAGACTACAAGAAGTACAGTGAAGTTAGGGAAACAATAGAACAGGATAAAAAGGAGAGAGAGAGAGAGACCAACCTGACAGATGATATGACAAGCTTTCCATTACGATACTCAGGATCCTTGTTTGCCATCAAGTGGTGTGATACAGTGGAAACTATGATTTCCTCTATATAGTTACTGAGGAGCATGGTGTCAGCATGACAGATGGATCCTAAATCATCACAATCAAGATCATTCTCAGCAAGTACCTCTGCAATATGATTCTTGTTATCCTGAACCTGGATTTTCTTCATATCCTCTTCCAGTTGAGCTTTCCAGCTCAGAAGATGCGCGGCATCTTCCGGGGGTCTGATTTTGATATTATAAGGGAACAATAAAGAAATCCGGTCATCTATTCCCCTGGAACCCTCAGTAAGGTCCAACATCCGAGAACCAAGGACCAAAATTGAGCCTGTTAATTTCTTCAACATTCTATCAAACATCTTATATAGTGTAGACGATTGGAGAAAGAGCCTGTCAACATCCCGGATATACAGAACTATAGAGCTGCTTTCAGACACTAACATCAACACCTGGAAATGGCATATCTCTTATCAATATGAGAAACTAAAAAGCAGTATTTAATTATGTGTAATGGGATTGGGAAAACTATCAAAGTTAGACTCAGACCAATGGATGGTGAAATACACCGACAGAAAGAAATTCAGAAATGGATGAGAGCCATTAAATTGGTATGAGTTCTTGAAGTTACCTTATAAAGCGACTGCATGAAAACTTTCTCATCAAAACTCCAGCTGTTGATGCGTTTCTGTGAAGCTAACAAAGCGAAAAAAGAGCTGGGGTTTCAGACGCTACATTTATAATTTCTTGTGCATGCAAGATTTGTACAATAGAATAATTCATTAGCAGAGCTAATTCTATACTCAAAGAAGAGCATAAGAAGGAAATCATTGTAACAAATGGGAACTTGAATTAAGCAAACTTTAAGCACTAGTTCTTGTGGTATGAATTTTCTGATGTTACTCATATCTGAAGAGACATAATGAGTTCTCTGATGCTTAAAGTGTTTTTTGCTCTTTCATTTCAACAAATAGAAGTGTGTGAAAGCCGTTAATCGCTAATATATATAAAAAAATTATAAATATCCCTGAAGTGTATTTTTACCATTCATTTCTTCAAATCACAAGTAGCAGATCAGACTACCAAATGTTATACAAATACAATAATAGTTTGATCTGGAAGAAAACAGATTTACACTGCTACACATGTCAATTTTCTCAAAGAACTTAAAACTTCATTTCTCATAATTTTATCATTGAACGAGCACATATGTTCAAACTGTTTTTAACGTTTTCTGGTTCTCTACGTAAGTATGAAAACATTCAGAAGCACATAGCCAGTATATAAAGTTTTTAAGTGGTTTTCCTTGTGAAAAAAGCTAGAATCATGGACTGTCTTATACCTCTGTTATCCTCTTTTGATGGAAGGCCAGAAAAGGAACCGAGAAAACTGGACACTCGTGCCAATGTTACTTCGGACATGGACCGCTGCAGAGACTACAACGCAAAGTGGATTTAGTACAAGCTTTAAGAAAATTGGTTGTCTGTTTTATTCATAACAAATAATTCTCCATGAATGTTCCATAAAGTAAAACGAACATCATATGATCCACTTGTCACTCCTTTGATAAAAAAGATGGTATGAAAAGCAGTACTCACTGTCTCTTTCTTGTTGTTACCATACTTGCTCTGCATCTGTTGATCACAGAAGGAATGAATAAATATTACAACACAAAAAAATGTGGACTATGAGATAAACACACCCAAGGCAACCCCCACCTTACGCGAAAAATCGGCCACATCCAGTAGCAGCAACTTGGCTTCAACATGATGAGCCAGTGCCTTAGCAAGCGCCTGCTGGTAAGATTCTGCAGAAAGGAAACTGAAGGTTTAGCAAAGGATAAAAAGCAACAAGAAATGAAAATAACTACATAACAAAACTAGCTACCTGCAGGCCCAGAGAGCAATATAGCACGACTTGCAGGAGACAGATTTCGAATGTGCTTAGAGACATCTAGGTGCTTTAGATGAACATATGCAGCATTCGTTAGTAACAGACGAGTTCGCTCACTGTCAATTTCATCAAATTATATTTGTTAACACACTATTTGGTGACAAACATTTAGCTTAAGATTTATGAAACTGGTGAGCAAGGAGGTGGAAACTGTGATTATCTCGCGAGGAAATTAACAAAAGAGACTGCGCCTCAACGATTAAGCAATTATATATCATGCACCGTTGAAAGGAAATCGACCATCTGAGAAGCATAAACAACTCTTAGAAATAATTTCGTTTCAATAAATTCACCTGAGATAATACGGAAAGTCGTCCAAGGTAAATCCGCAACTCTTTCCATCAACGACGAATCTAAGAAGCTCCAGCTGTACTACATCGGCGGAGATGCCGCCTGCGGCGGCGGAGGGCGAAGAGCCGGTCCATCGGCCAAGCGTGGGACCGGAAACTAAACCGAGGCCTACTCCAACCCCGACGCTCAATGCCGACAGCAATACGTGCTTCTGTTCCATCACACAATCATCATTCATCAACAATAACACATGAAAAAACACAAAATCCCCAGCTCTATATGTCTATACGTATAATTGAGAGTATGCGTATCGCCTATAATGCGAATCTACGAATGAGACGTTGGTCGATTCCTTTGTGGAATCTGTTTGTGCATTACAGAGGTGAGTGAGCAAGTTTGATGAGGCTCATTGCGGAGATGGCTGCTATGCATACTTATATAGGCGAGCGGGCGTGTCAGAGAAGAGATGAAAGAAAAAGTTTGCGGAGAGAGAATGCTAAGAAAGGGAGAAGAAAAACCAAGGAAATTTGGTGTGGAGACTTTTTAACATTTCTTTTGCAAAAATGTCAGAAATGGAGGAGTCACTACTGTTTTCGTTTTTTCTTTCACAATAAAATTTCTAAACTTGAAAAGGAGCTTCCTTCCCCACATTACAAAGGTGTAATCGCGAAACACTTTGTATATGATCAAAAGATTATAAATTCAAACTTTTAAATAATGCATTATTATTAAAAAAACAAACAAACCGAGATCCGTACATTGAAATCGAGCTTGGACAATCAAATATTAGTACAATGTGAATTTACTTGATTTCATGGAGCAAATAATTCATATTTACTTAGTTAGATATTGATGCTGATCTAATATTTTTTTCCCCTAAAAAAGGAAGCGAATGCTAGATTTTGAAAATAATTGGTAGTTGCAACTTGCAAGACATTGGACAGCAATGTCCAATTCAATTACTTCATCCCTAAGTATATATACAGGGATGCATTCATATGTTAACCACTTCCCAGATGTTAACTGTTACCTCATTGTCAGTGCATTATCTAGATAAGCTAATTACATTATTCAGGTCATATGCGGTACATTGCGAAGATAATATATTACATTATTATTGCATTATATTATCTATCAGTCTGTATATTATCTTCGTAATGTACCGCACATGGCCTAGATCATGTAATTAGCTTGTCTAAATAGTGCACCGACAATGAGGTAAGATGTAACATTTGGGAAGTGGTTAACATATTAATATATATATATATATATATATATATATATAAATGATATGCTGCCCACCTTCTGTGAGCTACAACATATATTTTTATTTTTTTTACTAAAATTTTATTTTGTTAATCATTTATTTTTTATAATTTTAATTTATTATAGTTTTAATTAATTTTATAAATTCAATCGTAGGGTTCATACACTCAATTAGAGTATATTATATTCTTGTAGCTCACGAAAGCTCACCATAAGGTGGATAGCATATCATTACTATATATATATATATATATATATATATAGTTAAGCTATGTGGATACTGGACAGTGTTATAAAGGTTAATCGCACGTGTCAATATTGGAAATATGCCTTACATGTAAATGGCATAGCATTCAAATAAATCGTAAATAATTAGCAGTTATTATAACATGAAGGTCTAACAAAACAATTTGTATGAAAATATAAAATGGATATAATAATTAATTATATGGCGTGTGATCTCTACCAGAGGTACATGCTTTCATAAGTTTAAAGTTGTATTTTCCAAGTAATTTGTTTCTTAATTATAAAGCCTAAAAGTGTAACCAACAGCACAGGTTGTGGAATTCTTAAAAGTCGATAAGAGAAGTGTTGTTCCAATATAAATTCGACTATTATTGGGCCACGTCTCTAGCTTTAGAGAAGTGCAATTTAATTAGTAACCCTTTATACTTTACATTCATGATAATAATTCATAAATTACAAAAAATTAATTACGCCCACCGTGGGGCTCGAACCCACGACCACAAGGTTAAGAGCCTTGCGCTCTACCAACTGAGCTAGACGGGCTTGTGAAGTTTTATATTCAAGAAATAGTTTTCATATCTTTTATTTGCATTTTATAAGGTTGTCTTCTTCTATGAAAAGCATACTCATTCAACTTCCATCCTTTGAGGAAAGGAAATATTTCTCCTTTTCTTGTAGATTCAATTTTCGTTTAGTAAATAGTTTTTGCTAGATTCACTTTTTTTTTTTTTTTTTTGAAACTTTATATGGTGCGGGGGTGTTGAGATTTGTTTTGGAAAGGCAACCACACTACAAAAGTTGAGGCTTTTCTTGCACCCCAGATGGGAAATTACTTCTCCACCTTGTGCTTATAAGAGTATGTCGCACTAATAATAAAGAACTAAAAGATAATATAATTATTAAGGCAAAAATTTACGTTAGACACGCCTAAATGGTTTAGGCAGGTTTTATCGATGCCCAAATGGGTTCAACCATCTCAAATAGGGTTAATTAATCCCCAATTAGGGTATATTAAATGGGTTTGGGTTGGGTTAATGGATAGAACCCGCCTAAACCGTTTAGGCGTGTCTAACCTGAGACCTTCCCAATTATTAATTAAAAATTTAAAAGATAAATTCTCAATATAAGATCTTAAAGATCATAAATTTATAAATTCAAAACTTGATATTGTGGTCCTGAATTAAAATTTTAATTATATTTCGAATCATAAAAATATATAATTATACTATCCTTTCGGTTCTAAATCAATAAAACTATTCCTGGGTTTATAATACTCTCGAAAAAAAAAACTAAACCTAAATGCATAAATATGCTTCTATATAGTTGGTGATAATAATATCATAGACTACTGTATTTAAATTATTGGACCAAAACTTAAATAAAAAACAATATATTAAGAGCATAGTATGTGTTGCATTAAAGAAAAACACCACTTCCATTATAATAATGAAAGAAAAAGAATGATTTGGACAATATTAGGCATTTAGAGAGCATGGTGTTATTGAAATTTGAAGAGTGGTGGACATTTTAACAGCTAGGAGGCCCACACATAACTAACGGTTAAAGGGAGGGGCAAAAACCCATAATAAAGTTTAAAGTTTAATTGGTTTTCTTAGTATTTCCACATCAGCATCACATGTTATGCTCTTTGCCATCTCAGTGATTGTTGGATTACACGCAATGCCACTCGCCTTTTTTATTTTTAGCAACAAAATTCATATAAGAAAGATCAATTCAATTCAATGAAAAGTTGAAGCTTTAGAAAGGAAGTAGACTTGTTTTCTTTTCAGATTTTATGATGGATGTTATAATAATAATAAGGGAAGGTCTTGGGTTAGGCAAACCTAAACGATTTAGGTGGGTTTTATCCATTAACCCAAGCCCAAACCCATATAATATACCCTAATTGGGATTAATAAACCCTATTTGGGATGGATCAATCCATTTGGGTAGGATAAAACCCGCCTAAACCGTTTAGGTCTGCCTAACGCAAGTTTTTGCCTAATAATAATTGTTATGTCCCAAAATGTCCGCACCTATTTTGGGCTTATTTACAAATAATGAAATCTACCCAGCAAGATTAAGTCCAACGGTTCAATCATTATTAACTTAGATGAGCGGTCGAATTGCTCAAATTGCCTCTTTTATTGAGACGACGAACGACCTAGCTAACAGATACTCGAAGCGCATGGTAAGATGGGTATATGCGGAGAAGATATGTTGGTTCTCGTTTCCTATTTGGGCTAGATTTGATTATGTCCACTTTAGATTTGAACAGAAAATAATTTATTTGTGGCAGTTAAAGATTTAGATATATTCTACCATATCTAAATCTGACTTCCTTCTAAATCTAGGGTTTCCTCCCTATAAATACCTCTATTTTATTATTGTAAAAGATATCGATTTTTCTCTCCCTAAACAATCAATAATAAAATTCTGCTATTTCTTTTGTCTCAAGTATTCTTTCTTTATTTTCTGTATTCTCTTAAATTTCACTCAACAACAACAACAATAACAATAATAATAATAATTTGATTATAATAAAATATATGGAGAATGAATCTTGAAGGATGTGACATAAACCGGATCCTCCACCAAAAACCAATGGAATTCCCCGGCCGGGTTTAATTTACTTGCTGCTTTATGGCATATCAATTAGCCCCACTTACTTTGTGAGGTGTCGGATCCATTTACTGGTAAACAAAATATACAATCCCCACCAAATATTTAGTGAGTAACAAAACTACAAGATTCCAAAAGTAACAATTATGAATTGCATTACTGTAGTTTGTCTCACTTTATAAAGATGCATGCTTCGTTCTACCAATGAGATATATATAGAGAGAGAGAGAGAGAGGGGGAGAGAGAGCTTAATTATGTTGGAATCTAACACAGTATTTGCATTTTGATTTTTTTTATTGGCATATATATGTGTGTGTGAATTTTTGATGAGTTCTCTGGTGTCTAATCATATGTTCTTTTCTTCATTGAAAAGACTTTAGCAATAAGATTTTTTTAGCTTTGTACTCCTTTCGTCCCGGCTGAATTATCCCGGGTTGACCGGGCACAATAACCAAGGAGTATGAGTGTAAAGTAAGTTGAGTGGAATTAATATTTTATTGTTGAGTGTGAAAAAGTTACCTTTTTAAGTAATGAGACAATTGAGGTGGGACGGACGAAAAATGAAAGTGGGATAATTGAGGTGGGACGAAGGGAGTACATAACTCAGCATATTTTAAGCATTTTGCCGTTTTAAAGAAATTTTGTGGCCTACAGGCCGACAATAATTAGTTTTCTTTTGATATCTTCATTTGGCCTTTCTTCATTTGTCCAGATTTTTCATATCTAAAGCTATTATTATTTATAAATTTTTTTAAATGAAAAGGATATGCCAACAACTTGAATATAATAATGTATTCGATATCAACTTCACGATTGATCAAAATGTTTATTAATGTAAATATATATTTGGTCATGAGCTTTCATATGGATTAATGTAAGTTGTCTCACAATTAAGTTTCACCAAGTGTCACTCCCTGCTTCGGCCATTACATGCTTACTCACCGCTCTTCTTTTTTAAATAGAAATACTTTTATTTAAATTTACACACATTTTTTCCTAGGAAGTTCGAATATGTAACCTTTTAGTTCTGATAAAGTGCTTTTATCACTACATTCCGAGCAAATGATGTTTACTCACCTCTGTTTGTTTCATTTCATGTTGTTGTTTTATGTTGATAACGATCAATATACATTAATGTAAATCGTGATGGTGTTATTAGCGATTGTATATTGAAAAGAAAAATAAAACCCTAATTATACAAAACCCACCGAAAATAACGAAGGGAAGAAAAAGTTTTTTCAAAGACGGGAAGAATGCATGGGCCATAGCCAAGTAGGTCGAGAAACTTAATTAAGCAATTAATTAACAACTATATTTCTTTGGAGAGTTAACAACTCCAATTTAAGAGACAAAGAGTGGTCCAAAACAAATTAATATCAAATCAAAGCCTTTAATACTTTTTATTTACAATTTTTACAAACTAAATTAATTAAATAATTAATTGCTTGAGGTTGAGGAAGACTTGTCACGTTGAATTGCTTATAGGTGCATGTGCATGTGCTGACTGCCATAACTTTCTTTGTTGCGGCTTTTAGCCTAAGGGGGGATAATATGTCAATTGGTTATTATTTTTTTAAATTTTTTTTTAAAGTATATATGCTAGTTAATTATTGAATGCACGTAAAAATATCTCTTTAAATGTACGATTTCTGCGATGGTTTAAGGTCGCCTAACATCACTTCTGTCATAATCAAACTCTCATTTGCTTCAGATCTACTCAAGCGAATAATATTTTCTGTAAATACATAATATTTATTTCTTTATAATCAATCTCTTTTTTTTTTTTCTTTTTCTTTTTTTTTCACACACGAAAAGTTTGTCATTCGAATTTGAGATGTCGCGTATGACTTCTTAATTAAGACTAAAATTATGTACTCCATCCATCCCGGTTTAATTGTCCCATTTTCCTTTTTTATTTGTCCCACTTCATTAGTCTAATTTTTAAAAAATGTAATTTTTTTACACTCAATAATAAAATATCAATTTTACTCAACTCATTCTACATTCACAGTTCTTGGTTATTTGTGTCTGGTCAAACGGGGACAATTAAATCGGGATGGAGTGAGTAATGCTTTATAGGAACTCACTTTAGATCTTATACTGTTATACATGCCATCACCAAAATTGAGTACTTAATTTCTATTTGACATTTATATACTAAACATTCATTATTGAAATACTTTGGAAAAAAAAAAAAAGAAATGTAATACTATAATTTAATTAAAAAAAACTAATCTTAGTTATTCATCACGCAAGGCGAAGTTTTGTTGGGCTTAGAGATGAAAGGCCCATCAAACTGCCCAGATACAGCCTTTAGAGAAGCTTCATGCGTACAAATCAAGTCAGGAATAAATAATTTCTTCGTGTTCAATGTATAAATTAATTTATATGTATGATTATTTCATGAGATTTTTGGGGTTTTTATTTTATTTGTGCAGACATTTTTATATTGAAGAATTTTGTGATGGGACAACATCCACGACAAACGAAAGAAAATGATACAAAAAAAAAATAAAAATAAATTAATAATGCATAATTAATTATAAATATTAATTTGAAGGACAATAATCTAAACAAGCTCGATCCACCGTCCGCGTCGATCAGAATTGTCATCTTCCTACGCAAACCTTTTCTGAATATTTTCATTCCTCTATTAAGTGCCAAAAACCTATACCGAATCCCACTAATTATGCTCCCTTTTTTTTTTCTTTTCAATTTTCATCATTTTACAATGGCTTATTATGCATTAAAAAGCCTATTAAAATTGATTAGAGAGAAATCATTTGGTACGGTTCATTCTTTTTGAGTTGTTCGGATCTCCATTTGATAAGAATTTGTTCGAGTTCGTTATATGAAGCTTATTTATTAAACGGACGTAATTTGAGTATTATAGTATTCGATTCGTAAACTTGTTAATTAAAATTAGTAATAAATATAAAATAATTAATTTTATATATGTAATATTTTTATAATTTAAGATTAACAAAAATGATGAATCTTTCTAGTAACGAGAAAAAATTAATTTTGGAATGAATAATTTTTCTTACAAAATAATAATAAATATTTTGGATATATTCAAATTAAAAAAAATCATTTAGGTTCAATTAAAATTCGTAAAATTTAAAATATTCGATAAAAGAACTCAAAGTTAAATGAATCAAATTTAAATATAATATTACTCGGCTCAGTTACCCACCACTTTTATAAATTGTCATAGGGGTAAATTCCACCCATGTATAACCAGTAGTTTGTTTTTTGTTTTGTTTTTTTTTTTTAATTAAAAAAAAAACCGAAAAAGTTACTACAGTTAAATTCGTTACCCTTTCAGCTACGACCGTATCCACAGAACCGTACGTGCACACCACTACAAGAGAGCAAATCTATAATTTATTAATTAATATGCTATTTTTGCATATTGTTAACATCAGCTGAGCTTATTTGAAGTTTATATATAGATATGTCATATGTGTGTATCATGTGTGCAAAATATGTATATATTTTGTGCAGTAACATATTTGACCTAATGATATTTGAATCGATATAATGATAAGTATATATGTCAAAGGGGCCCAGAGAGGGACGGTGGGAATATGCTACCAATATTTTGCATTACTAGTTAGGACCTAAACCACTTAATTTTGTTTTAATAGAATATAAATTTTAATTTCTTCACAAGAAGATTCGCAACTTGTGTGGTTGCTTTCAAATTAGTACTACTAGTTAATTTGATATAAACTAATATAATAATATGTTCGGTATTTAAGATAAAAACATATAAAGATTTTAATCTGGTTTTAATTGATCCATATCGAAATTAGTTAATCAATTCATAGCATAGTAGGCAAGCTAATAATTGTGTTTTGACTCTGGCTAGTGAAAATTTTGTTTGGAAAAATCTGGTAGACAGACTTATTTGCTGTGGAGAACCTGCGCCGCCGTCTATTATTCTGGGCTTCTGACAGCTGCTAAAAATATTATACGGCTGTACATGTAAAGAATATTTTTGTTAGTTGTTGTATAATTAATCAAGTTGAGCTTGTAAAAACACGTTCACTTAATTATTTTCATCACTTTGGATAAACGGGTTACTGCGGTTAATTTATTGTCTGAGTTAACTGTGTTTTAACAGAGCACATAAAATAAGCTCATGCCAAGACAAAGGTTTCCAGCTCCTTAGATGCTTCGCTCACCTAACGTTAATATATAATGTTTTTTTTAATTATTATTATTATTATAATTTTTTAATAATCAGCACCATTGTCGCGATCTCATAATATTTCTTGATTCGATGGTGTTCTCAGGTGTCGTTGTCATTGACTGCGCAGCCGTTTTGTTTTCTTGCACAGACACACATTCCTTGCTCCAGATTATAAAATACCTCGAGCCTCAATTCAGTCGTTGAACTATCTGCTTTTGCTAGAGAATATATATATGTTTTCTAGCTTTTTGCCGGTGAAGATCATCGGTTTTCTTTCAATAAGCAGGAAAGAAGCAGCTCCTAGCTAGGTAAGTTTACTTTGTATTTGATCATCATATGAAGTTGAGGTGACCAATAATGAACATATTTTTACTCCCTTCACAGAAGCTGGTTAATTATGGAGAAGGGTGACCAAATTCAGACACATCCTCCTCAATCACTCATCAAAGTCATCACCGATCACGAGGTGTCTCATTGTATATTGCATCTCTTTATATATATATGTCTCAATATTGAAATCATTGGATTGTAGTAGTCATATATATATAATGATAAATCATCATTTCAGGGAATAAGAGAAGAAAGTGAGAATATGGGCGAGCAACAAAGAATCCAATCAGTTTCCATCAGCATGCCGCCTTCGCCTGCTAAAGAATATCACTCGCAGCAAACAAAGAGAGTTCTCTTCCACTCTCAACCCATAGAAAAAATCTCTACCATGCACGATGCCATCGCCCAAGGAAACTCCGCCCAACTCCCACCAAGAACTCCCATCAGAAGCCACAGTCTCAGAGACAAAACGTTCGACACTTTCAAGACATTTTCCGGCGGGCTGGAGAGGCAGCTATCCAACTTCCGCGGCAGAGCTCAAGAACCCGAACCCGACTCCGTCCCGAATCATCATCATCATCATGCAGAGAGAGGAAACGTCCCCGTCGACCGTTTCTTCGACGCCTTGGAGGGACCCGAATTGGACGTGCTCCGCCCCTCGGAGAAGATAATCCTCCCAAACGACCAGCAGTGGCCCTTCCTCCTCCGCTTCCCCATCACATCGTTCGGTATCTGCGTCGGCGTCAGCAGCCAAGCCGTGATGTGGAAAACGCTCGCTTCCACGGATTCTGCCAAGTACCTCCATATCAGCCCACGTGGAAACCACATCTCATGGTTCGTATCTATAGCTCTCATGATCATCGTCTCCACGATTTACGCTCTCAAGATCGTCTTCTACTTTGAGGCCGTCCGTCGTGAGTACCACCACCCAATACGAGTCAACTTCTTCTTCGCCCCGTGGATCACCCTCCTCTTCTTGGGACAAGGAGTGCCATCATCCATAGCTCATACTCTGCATCAATCCGTGTGGTACATCCTCATGGCCCCGATCTTGTGCCTCGAGCTGAAGATCTACGGTCAGTGGATGTCGGGAGGGCAGCGGAGGCTATCCAAGGTGGCCAACCCCTCCAACCACCTCTCAATACTCGGGAACTTTGTGGGCGCCCTTCTCGGGGCAAATATGGGACTGAAAGAAGGGCCTATCTTCTTCTTCGCCATTGGAGTTGCTCACTACATCGTCTTGTTCGTCACTCTCTACCAAAGACTCCCCACTAATGAAACACTCCCTAAGGAGCTCCATCCCGTTTTCTTCCTCTTCGTAGCTGCTCCTAGCGTCGCCTCCATGGCATGGGACAAAATCGGAGGCTCATTCGATGTGGGATCGCGGATCGCCTACTTCATCGCCATGTTCCTATATTTCTCTCTGGTAATTAAAATCTCATGATCACACGATTAACATCAGAAAGCTGAATTATATGTGTTTAAGTGACTGAATATTGGTGATGCAGGCTATCCGTGTAAATTTCTTCCGCGGCTTCAGATTTTCGCTGGCGTGGTGGGCTTATACGTCCCCAATGACCGGAGCTGCCATCGCCTCCGTCAGATACTCGAGCGTTGTGAGCAACAGTTTTACTAAGACTTTTGCAGGCCTCCTCTGCATTATTGCGACCCTTACGGTGGCAGCGTTGGTGGTGACGACCATGCTCCACGCCTTCGTGTTTCGAAACCTGTTCCCCAATGACATCGGGATTGCTATCAGCGACAGGAGGCCTAAAGGCCCGAAATCGGCGCGTAGATGGTACAACCGGCGATCTGGGAGCTCAGATACCAGCATTCAGCACTACCTTAAGTTTGCAGATGCCAAAGAAGACATCGAGGCTTCTGTCGCTGTGACTGTAACTGATCCCGCTGCATCTGCATCTGCATCTCCATCTTGCAAATGAGAATCCCCTCTCACCCTCTCGTTTGCGTCTCTTGTCAAATAAATCGTGTATATTTTTCTCAATTTGAGACGATATATAGATTATCTTATGTGTGTAGATTTTTTCGGGAGGTGAGGGTTGAGTAAAGCTCTATGGCATTATCATTTACATAGTCGGATCCCCATTGCATGATTTGCATTTCATTAATGTTTTGTTTAGTTTTTTTTTTAAATAGGTATACATTAATTTTAAACACAGATTCACTCGCACACCTAGGTGTCCTTGGAAAGCTCAAACTTATAACTTTGCAATCACAAGCAAAGTATTTTAATCACTACACCCGAGTCAAAAGAACATATTTTATTTAGTTTAGTTTACCATCATCACTGTTGGAGGTTCGATTTGTACATATAGAGAGCCTTGGGAATCAAGTGATATGATCTAGGTAAAATCACCGGAAATAAATTTAAGTACATAATAAATTATTATAGTATATAATTCCAAAATAAAGTCTCATTTTCATTGTTCCCAAATACAGAATTGGATAGGATGCGGGTCCCAAACACCTATTCGACAAAAATCAATGAAACCTTACGACGTCGCTTGGACGCTCCAAGTGAAGGAAAATCCCATTTTTGTCCCTGCTAGTTCTAAAACCCCACCCAACCTAACTGGTTTGGACTGGACAGTAGGAGGCAAGTATCCTCTTCCTCCCTCCATTTTGCTATTTCGATACAAACGATACAAGCTCCCACACAAACACAACCTCCAAATTCATTGGCGATTATTCCAATCTCTCTCCAAATCAATACTCGCTTCTGTTGGAATGGAAAGTCAACAAAAGTATGCTGGCTGAAATTAAGGAT
>JAPKLW010000109.1:454334-466955 GCA_026898455.1 Plectranthus barbatus | reverse complement strand
AGCAAGGACTATTGGAGCCGTCGGTTAGAAGATAGTCACCTGCACGGAAGACTGGTGGCGGGGGCGACAGATTTTCAGTGGCCGAAGGGGAAGCAGGGGAGGCACGGTGGTCGTCGCTCAGAAGAGACTGGATCCGGTCGACCTTCCCCGCCTCCAAGCCCCCGGCAGTAGAAGAGAAGAAGTCGTCGGAGTAGATCGCGTCACCGGCAGCAGCAACTGGCGGTGAGGGAGACAGATGAAGGATCGTCGGCAAATCATCCTCGCGGGAGAGAGATGCAGAGAAGAGGGTACTCATCATCGCGGAAAAGGAGAACCACCGGCGGTTAGAAGAGAGGGGCGAGAGAGATCGAGGGTTGCGGCGGATGAGGGTTGCGGTGGATCGAATTAGGGTTGGGGGGTGAGCGAGAGAATTAGGGTTGGGGGGGTGAGTGAATGATCGAGATAGGGAAGAATGAGGGTCAAAAGCGGCGGGGGTAGGGGGTAATTTTTTTTAGGGTTAGGAGGGTAGTTTAGTAAATTCAGTATTAGGTTATTAAATTTAATTAAATAAAATGATTATTTTAATAATTTAAATTTTCCAAAATTAGAAATGGGACTAATAGGTTGGGACGGACCGAAATGGCAAATGGGACTAATAGGACGGGACGGAGGGAGTATAAAACTAAAATCTACTTAATATATTAAAATAAAATAGTTGCACATAATAACCATTTACCATTTTCCAACCAAAACATAAATACATTTTGTTGAGGTTCGAATTTCAAAAAATCGGAGCTCTCGAAACTTTATGAACAATCACAAGCAACAACGAAAAGAAGAATAGATAATCAAGCAAAAATGACAAGCCAACGTAAATGTATTATTAGAATTCTGTCAAAAAATTGGCAGCGTTACAGTATAGCCTTTAGGGAGAAAAATGGTGCTAAAAATGAGTTCCCCACCCCTATTTATAGACAATATAGGGGGAAGGGTTCATGGCCTAACCCTAGCTGCTGGCGACCCACGGTTCGCGGTGATTTTTGGAGCAGATCCGGGTTTATCGGGGTTGGTTAGGGCTTCTAACGGTCGTGCGCCGCCGGACTCCTAGGGTTTCCTTTATTTGACTCCTCGATATCGATCCCTTCGACTGGTCGGTCGCCGAGGCTTTACTAGGGTCGGCATCGACCATTGGACTTGGAACTTTTCAGGGGTTGTGTCGTCCTTGGTGGGCTTGCTGCTTGGGTCATGTTGTCGTTTGGGCCGGTGTGTCTATCGGGCCTGGGCCCCGTGGATCTGGCCCTAACAATAGCTCCTTTTAATTTTAGGGTCTATCCGGGATAGGTGCTGGAATCAAAACTCAAGTTGAGATGTGCTATAGAGTGCGGAGTTTCGAGGCATCCAAGTTACTATCCTCGGGCCCTAGAGATGCCTCCGGAGAGAGCAGGTCCGATAAGGAGTAGCCGGGATACTACCCCAAGCCGATACAAAGATTTCTTGGGAATGCAAGCGCATGGCTATTCTGGGTGACATCGGGATGCCGCCCCGTGGGCCAATACGTGAGTCCGGAGTTCACGCGGGTTAGAATCATTCCGGGGAATGTTCTCTTGCATGGAACGACGTTCTCATGCGAGCACTCTGTTTGGGCTCTTGGGAGCGTTGGAGGGATGAGTTCCGGTGGATCGTGAGACACTTGTGGGTTTCCAGGGGAAGCCCCACATTCTCGTTGATGGTGTCAATCACGCCAGAGGTCTTCCCACAGAATAAGAATCGAAGCCTTGAGCTTCGGAGGTCGGGTCGAGCACCGAAGGATGTTGGGGATCGGTGTTAAGCCTTTGGAGTGTTCGACGTCGAGCCGTATCTTCCGACGGTTTCTAATTTTGCCGCCCTTGGGATGGCACGGCGGTAATTATTGCCAACTTTGGGGGCGGTTATCTGAATCTGAACGGTTTTTCCTTTAAAAGGAGAAACCGCTCCTCTTGAGTCGACACTTTCACGATTGCAATCACTTCTTGCGCATCTTTCGATCTATCTTCCCGGTGAATGGCGACTATTCCGGTGACTTCCTAGTTCCAGTGCTACTGTTCCGGCAACTTTCTGGCTTGTTCGTTGTCTCTTCCTGGTATAGAACTCGCCATTCACGCAGGTAACTCACCTTCTCCTTGTCCTTCTTTCTTTTGATTCTCGTTTCACTATCTGTGCGTGAATGCTTAAATAAACGGTCGGAATCTTCATGACCTAGGATTCGAATTATTTCATTCGTGCAGTCGTAGGATTCTCTATATTTTGGTCTCTGGATTTCGTATGGTAGAAGGTAGGATGCCACGGGTTTGGCAGGGTGTGGGTGATGTTTAGCATGGCTTGATATCTGTGTTGATTTGATTTCCTCTCGATGTGTTTTGAGCGTTCTTGATTCTAACCCCTATCATGGTTTTGCGTCAGTTTCGCCATTCTTCCTGTGGGTTTGTTTCTGGGCTGTACTGCTAATTTTGTGAGATTTGTTGTACTTAATTTTCCATGGATAGGCCTTGTCGAATCCTTTGTGTGTGAACGTTGAGTCTACAATTTGCGAATGTGATTGTGTCTTTTGGAATAGTCATCTGCATGGCAGGCTCGGTTTAGTTTTTGATTTTCTCGCGAACATTTGCCTTTGGAATCTTTGTGTTGTTTACATTTTCGTACCGCTTTGCTTTCGTATGTATGGTTGAGCCGGTAGGGATAATCGTATGTCGTCACCCTGTTTCGAGTCTGAATTGTGAGGTCTTTTCTCTCTCGTTTCGAATGTGTGTGTTGTTTTCTTTGTCTTTCTTCTTTCCTCTTTTTGAGTTTTTGGGAGGCCTCTTTTTTTTTTTCGCCAATTTTCGTGCTATTGTGCTTCGTGTTGTTTCAGTCCCATTGTGTTCGATGTTTTCATCGGTTGAGATTTGGGAGGAGCCTTCCTCTTCTTCTGGTTCTACGGAGGTCGAAATTAGAGGGTCATCTCATCGAGAGGAAGCCAATTCTTCGGGTTCTGAGGCAGATCGATTCGCACGCGAGTCCCCTGTTGAGGATCTTGAACCCGAGGAGATTTCCAATGCGGAGGATCGCGAAGACTTGGGTAGTGATGGGCAAGGAAGTGAGGATTCTTTCGTGCCCCTTGTGGTGGATAGGTCCTTTATTAATAAGGATCAGATTAGTCCTGACGATCCGGTTCGGACAGCGATATCTCTCGCCACCGAGGACGACGTTAAACGGAGCTCGATGGGTGTTGCTTTCCATAAGATGGTGTACACTCTACCGAGGCGTGATGATAGGTGCGACCGTCTGCCTCGACCCGATGTCGTCTCTTTCTTCCTACCGGTGATTAAGTATGGGATCGGTGTTCCTGCTCACGTCTTTTTTCGAGCTGTTCTCCAGTCGTATGGCTTAGCACCCTTCGAGCTCGAGCCGATCGCGTGGTGTCACATGCTCGGGACTCTGCTCGTGTTTTACGATGCGGGTCTAGGTTATCCGACCCTCCGAGAATGGCACTATTTGTACTGGCTGGGTTGGTTCACGGCTGGATATTACTACTTTTCGAAGAGGGATTCGTTATCTAAAGCGATGATTACAAAGTGTGCTCAGAACGCCCTGAGGTGGAAGTACAAGTGGGTGTGGCTGGAGGTGAGCCATACCGACCCCGAGTTTCTTACTGAGGGTGGAGTGCCCATAAGTGCGATTTCAATTCAAGTGACCTGATCGCTTGGTTTCGATCTTCCACTGACCCGATGTTTGTTCTTCTTGCAGGGTATAGGCAGACAGTTCTTACGACCGAGGAGGATTCCCGTATAAACATTGCTTACTCTCAGAAGAACCAAAAATTCACGTCAGTTTGCAGGAAAAGGAGCATCGGTGCCGAGCATTGGGTCAACTCCGAAGGCGAGAAGGAATCGTTGCCAGCCGATATGGTCGGACTGAGCCCGCAAGACTTGTTAGACGCTATGATGTCACAGAAGCGCCCTCGGGAGGCGACCTCGTCTGGACCGACCGAGGATCAGCCTCCTAAGAAGAAGACTACGACTGAGCCTTCTCAGGGCGGTGGTTCGCGAGGTTCGGGGTTGACCCCGAAGACTGTTGGCGGTTCCACTTCCGCCGTGCCGCCAACTCCCCCATCTCCTCCGCGCCAGCCTTCGCCCTCGAAGAGGAGGGATCGGGATGAAAGGCGGAAGAAAAAGGTTCATGAATCGAGCCTGGACTCCAGGGCTCGGTCAGAGATGACCGGGCAACCTGATCATCTCGAGCTTGTGTTTAGCGGCTTGGGTCCGACTAACATAGCCTCTTCTTCTACGGCCTATGCTATCCGAGTCAAGAAGATATTGGATGGTGAGATCAGGGCCGAGGACTTCGATAGCGCCTATGCCCGGGAGGCCTTCACTATGGAGCTGGTTCTCCATAAGGTTAGGAATTTCCTCAAGTTCACCTTTCGGTTCTTATCTGAGCTAATCGTTTTATTGCAGATGACTCGAAAGTTCGCAGTTTACACCAAGGGGCTTATACGATCTCTGGATTCGGCAAGCGAGGGTGCGAGCCAGTCTCGAAGGGAGCTTGCCACCGAATGCAGGAAAAGAGCCGATCTGGCTGACAAGTACGCCTCGGTCTCGACCGAGCTTAAAGACTCGAGGCTGGAGGCGACCTCTCTCTGCAGCAAGTACGAGGAGATAAAGAAAAAGAGGTCAGACCTGGAGCTTCGGAGCAAGGTGCTCGAATACGAACTGAAGAAGGCCATGGATGAATTCGAGGCCACCAGCGCCAAGAAGGACATGGAGCTTGAATCTTACAAGATGAGGTTTCGGAAGGGCCAGGAGGAAAGATTGAGCGACCGACAGAAGCACGAAGCCGAGGTCGAAGCCTTGAAGAGGGGTGATGGGGTTGATCTTCAGTTGGTCGTGGCAAACCCCATCTTCAAGCCTACGTTCGATCTACTGGTGAATATGGTCACCAGCTCCATATGCACCTTGGTCGGGCGGAGGTGTCCGCGGTTCGACCTCGACAATATTACATGTCCCCCGACTCCTCCTCCCATTGTTGCAGAAGAGGTCAGTGGCGAGATCCCTGTTCTCGATACTGAATCATTGAAGGAACCCGAGGTCTAGAAAAGCCAGGAGAAGAGAGCGGCCGAGACCTTTCTGAATGATGAAGCTGATGAGGAGGCCGAGAAGAAAGCAGACGAGGATGTTGCTGCTTGAAGTGTTTTCTGTTTGCTGATCTTTCGACTTGTAATTGTTTTACCGATACACTGTTTTTGCTTTTCGGGTACTTGGATACATTTTCTTTTATTTTTGGTTGTGAATGCTCAACGTATGTTCTCTGTTAATCGTCTTGCTTTTATCCTTGAATGGTTTCTGTCTTGCTTGTTTGTAACTTGGTTGTTCGACCCGATGTCGATTAGTTGTGAACTTCGAAGATATAGGGCTCAATTCGGTCGAGAGCTATGTGCATCGATACCGACCGAGCAGCGGCGTCGATGCTAAGGAAAAAGGGGTTGCATTGGTAGCGCTCCTTGGGGTGGTTCGATAGGACCAGAGCACGGCTGGCAGCTCATCTACCCATCTTGCGCCATGTAGGTTGAGTTTCTTTTTTAGCGTACTGATTATTGTCTTGTTTGTCGATTTGGCCAGTCCGTTGGCCTCAGGGTATCGTGGTGTGGAGAATGTTAGTCTGATCCCATAGGTGTTGCAGAAGGTTTGCATCCTGTCGCTGGCGAATTGTCACTCATTATTCGTGCGTATTTCTTTGGGTATCCCGAAGCGACATAGTACATGCTTCCAGAGAAATTTGATGATCTCCAGGTCCCGGGTTTTTCCTAGGGCCTCGCCTTCGACCCACTTAGTAAAATAATCTGTCACCATGAGCACATGGTCTTTTTGCCCTGTCCCTTTTGGGAAAGGACCTACCAGGTCCATTCCCCACACCATGAAGGGCCACGGGGTGATTGACATGTGGAGGGGTTCCGCGCTCAAGTGAGTTGATGTTCCAAAGCGCTGGCAGCTGTCGCAGCGCCGGACGTGGTCAGTGGCGTCCTTTCTGATTGTTGGCCAGTAGAACCCGGCTGTGATCGCTTTATGATATAGGGAGCGAGCCCCAGCGTGGTTGCCACAGTCACCTTCGTGTATTTCTGATAGTACCAACTCGATCTCCGGGGAGACGATGCATCGGAGGAGGGGTCCCCCAAATGACCGTCGGTATATTGACCATGGTGAACCTAGTGGCCATCATTTCCATCTTGACGGCTTCGTTTCTATCGCATAGGATGTGCCTGTTTGTTAGATACTGGATTATGGGGTCTCTCCAATCAGTTTCTTATTGGTTGACGGGTGCGATGTAGTCTTGTACTGCCACGGAAGGGGATGGTAGCCATATTTCTGGGACCGGGTGACTGTTTTGCGTGGAGCTGGTGGTGGCCAGATTAGCCAGCGCGTCAGCTCGAGCGTTTGTTTCACGCAGAATATGACGGAGGTCCCATTCGTCCATCTTGTTCTTGAGCTCTAGGACCTTCACGTGATATAGTTTCAGTCGAGCCTCTTTTACGGAGTACGTTTCGTTTAACTGGTTAACGACCAGCTGCGAGTCGCTCTCCGCTCGTACCTACGTGCTCCGAGTTCTAGTGCCATCCCCACTCCCTGAATGAGGGCTTCGTACTCGGCCTCGTTGTTTGTGGTGGGAAAGTCGAGACAGATAGCTCGTTCGTAGTTATCATCTTGAGGGTTGGTTAATACTATTCCGGCCCCATTGCCGTGTAAATTGCTGGCGCCATCAATCTTTAAGGACCAGAGGTCGGCGTCGGTGTCTGCATGGGTCATACTGGCGATTTCGCTCTCAGCTTTCAATTGAAGGTTAGTGGTGATGTCTGCGACAAAGTCGGCCAGCACCTGTGACTTGATAGCTGTCCGTGGCTCGTATTGGATTCCGTGGCCTCCAATTTCTACGGCCCACTTGAGTAGCCGACCGGAGAGGTCGGGTTTCGAGAGTACAGCGCGTATTGGGGATGCAGTAATTACTTTGATGGGGTGCACTTCAAAGTACGGGCGTAATTTGCGAACTGCATTTACGAGGGCGAGCGTAAGTTTTTCCAACGCGGTATATCTAGTTTCGGAATCCAGTAGGGACTTGCTTGCGTAATGGACCGGGTGTTGTTTTCCATCAAGCTCTCGTACTAAAACTGCTCCTACGGCATGGTCGGATACCGACAAATAAAGCAGGAGTGTTTCGCCGCCAATGGGCTTGGATAGTAGTGGTGGGCTGGCAAGATAAGCTTTTTAGCTCCTCCAGGGCTTTGCTGCACTCTTCGGTCCACTCGAAGCATTTTTCTTTCCGAAGAGTGCTGAAGAAGGAGTGAGTGCGTTCGGAGTAGCGCGAGATAAAGCGGTTTAATGCGGCCAGTCGCCGGGTAAGTTTTTGAACCTCATTGGGGGTTTTGGGGTGTTCGATGCTCTGTATCGCCCTGATCTGAGCGGGATCCGCTTCTATTCCTCTTTGGGTTACGATGTGCCCTAGGAATTTACCGGAGGATACCCCAAAGAAGCACTTGGCCGGATTTAACTTCATGTTGTATCGTTCGAGAGTCTGGAAGGCGTCTTCAAGATGGGTTACGTGATCCGAAGAGTTTAACGACTTGACGAGCATGTCGTCGATGTAGACTTCCATGGTTTTTCCAATTTTTTCCTTAAACATGAGGTTTACGAGGCGTTGGTATGTTGAGCCAGCATTTTTCAATCCGAACGGCATCACCTTGTAGCAGTAGATGCCTTGGCTGGTGATGAATGCGGTTTTTCTTGGTCGTCTGGGTGCACCTGTATCTGGTTATACCCGGAGAATGCATCCATGAAGCTTAGCAGTTTGTGTCCTGCTGTTGCATTGACGATGGCGATGATGTGTGGTAGAGGGTAAGGAACCTTCGGACATGCTTTGTTGAGGTCCGTAAAGTCGATGCAGACCCGATTTTTGCCATTTTTTTCTTCACAACAATCACGTTAGCAAGCCAGGTGGGGTAATGCACTTCGCGGACAGATCCGATATCTATAAGTTTCTGCACTTTCTCGTTTATTGCCTGGTTCTTTTCAGCGGAGAACTTTCGCCTCCTTTGTTGTACGGGTTTGCAGTTAGGGTCGACTGGTAGCCGGTGCGTAGTGACTGAAGGGTCGATTCCCATCATGTCTCGATGCGACCAAGCAAACACATGCGTCTTATGACAGAGGAATTCCATGAGCGCGCCCCGAATATTTGGGAAGAGTTCGGCCCCGATGAAGGTTGTGTGAGTTTGGTCGGCATCGTCGACTGCAACCTCCTCTAGCTCATCGGCTTCGGGTCGAGCCGGGGCATTTGGTTGCTATTCGTGCTATTGTGCGCATACGGCTCTGAAGCTGGCGTAGTAGCAGTCTCTCGAGGCTTTTTGTTCCCCTCGTATGGTCTGAATTCCCCAAGGCATCGGGAATTTGAGGATTTGATGGTAGGATGACGGGATTGCCTTGAGTTCGTGGATCCATGGTCGTTCTAGAATCGCATTGTGCGCTGAGGTGGTGTCCACCACTTGAAATTTCACGTCCAGATTTAATCCGCCGCACTATATTGGTAGGGTGATTTCTCCTACGGTTCGCTGCTGATTGCCGTTGAAGCCGTAGAGGGTCATCGTGATGGGTTCTATCTTGCTCATAGGGATTTGCATCTCTCTTAGGGTTCGGAGGAACATGATGTTCGCTGAGCTACCATTATCGACCAATAGTCTTTTAACTTGATAGTTAGAGATGAGGAGCGAGATTACAAGCGCATCATGGTGTGGGTGGACGAGGTCAGGCGCATCATCGCACGAGAACTCAATTGCTTCATGCTCTGGCTTGTATGTTGTTGCGGGGGTTCCTTGGTGCAAGGCCCTTCGTGCCCTTTTTGCGGCAGATCGTGACTTCCCGCTGACCTCTGATCCTCTTGTAATGACGTGTATTGTTCGTTCAGGTTGTGGAGACTGGTTTTGTGGCCCCGCATTCTCGGTGGGGTTAGCCTGCCTTCTTCTCGTCCAAGTGTTCTTTCCTTTGTTGGTCAGGTACTCCGTGAGTAGCCCCTTCTTAAGCAGTTCTAGAACCTCCACGCAGAGTGCCTGGCACTCTTCGGTCTTGTGTCCGTGGTCATTGTGGAAGCCACATAATTTCTTTGTGTCACGCGTCTTTGGGTCCGACTTCATCTTCCCCGGCCACTTTACTGCGTTGCCAAGGCTTTTAAGCACGTTGTTGACTAGGTAGTTCTGGTCGATGCAAAGATTATAAGGCACAGAGGATACTTCACCGATCCTTGGTGTTAGGCTGTAGGGATGTTCTCGCCTCGAATGGTGGTCGTTTCAGTAGTCCCTACGATCCACGTACCGCGAACCTGGATGATCGGTTCGGGACCGATCTCTGCTTTGCGCGCCAGCCATTTTGTATGCTCTTTGTTCATTCATGCGCTCGACTAGGTTCGATTCGTCTTCCTCCCAGTTGATCTCAGCCCAGGCTTGGGAGAGGACCGAGTCCATATCGTAGCAGGGGTGGCTGGTCAGGTCGCGATAGAACTTTGAGGTAACATCTAAACCGTTCTTGAAGGCAACAACGGCGGTCAGGGGCGGAAAATTTGGTATCGAGGCGAGCTCTTGATTTAACCGACCTACATAGGATCTTAGTGACTCCCCTTTTTTTATGCGTATGTTGTTGAGCGCGTCGGGGTGTTTAGCTATGCATCTGCAGTTCGAATACTGCTTTCTGAATGCAATGTGCAGTTCTGAGAACGTCGAGAAGGAGCCCCTCGGTAGATTGACGAACCACTGGAGGGCCGGTCCTGTAAGATTGGCTCCGAAGCTTTTGCACATGCATGCTTCACGAAGGTCGCCAGGGATGGAGGTAGTCAGCATCTTTTGCTTGTAGAGGGCGACGTGGTCCTTTGGATCGGTTGTTCCGTCGTATAGCTGGAACGAGGGTGGCACAAACCTTGCTGGGAAGTCTGTGTTGGTGATGTCGGGCGTGAACGGCGAGTCGGCGTAGCTATCACGGGGTATCAGAGTGTCTGGTGGAATCACCCCTGGGATACTGGTTAGCAGCTTTTCGAAGTTTGCCATTCGAGCTTCTAGTTGCCTCTCATATTCACTCCTTGGCTCGGGGAATCTGCGCTCTGTGTGGGGGAGATCGATCGTTTGAGGGGTTGCACCCGAGGAGCCATGACCGAGGCCTCTCCCTGCAGGGGAGTCGATATCGACCACGTCGTCCAAATCCCTGGCAAGATTTTTGCGAGGGTCGGTCTGCTTCTTTCCTGTAGAGGGTTCCTCGACAATTGGTTAGTTCTTTCGAGCATTCTCTTGGCAAAGCTGCTCGTTCTCTCATCGCAGAGCATGATTTGTAGCGTGTAGCTCCATGATTCTGGAGTCCGTCTCTTTTGCGTGCCTTTGATTTTCCTCAGATTCCTTGGCCAACCTTGCCAGAATCGTATTCAGCATATCAGGGGGGACGGCTTGGCCAATCATAAATACAATAAAAATCAATTATAAATCTACTAACTGATATTTGAATGACTTTATAAATTATAAATATAATAAAAATTATCATTATTTTTTATAAATCATTACATATATATGTAATGATAAACATTAATATTCAGATCCTTATGGTATAATTTTTTGTGTAATTTTATAATCTATTTTGTAGATAGTTTTCTACAAAAATAGTGCCAATGACATAAATATATTTGTTTAATTCATTTTGCATTATTTTTTATAAAATCAATTGCAATATTTTCCTATTAATTTTAAGTTGTTGGTTTTAATTTAATCAATTGATATAATATTAAATATTTATTCAATAAATAAATTTATTAGATATTGGGAATAGATTTTTTTAATTAATTTTGGAATATAATTTTGAGAGTAAATATTATCAAACTTTAAAATATGGAAACTTTTACTTCAAAGTTAATGAAACTTTTAAATTAATTAATGAATCATTAAATGTATTTTCAATTTCCAAATATGTCCTCCGTTATTATTTATATATATATATATATATATATATATATATAGATAGATAGATAGATAGATATAGATTTTCAGCTATTCGTGCTGAACTATAGCAAATTCAAACTAAAGATTTTTTTTTATATGAATTTCAGTATATACTTTTTAATAGTATTTATTTAAAATATATAAAATTTACATTGTTCTCCTCTGTCTCATTTTATTAGTCCTGCTTGACTTTTTGATCTGTCCTATTTATTAGTCTTGTTTTCTAAAATAATAATTTTTTTTACACTCATTAATAAATTATTAATTTCACTATACTCATAAATATTAGTCATTATACCTTTGGGTTTGGAACTATTAAATAAAAGCGGAGGGAGTATATAAAAATTAAGTGACACCTAACCATTGGATGCCACGTGTGTTATGTAGAGGTGAGAGATGAGGTTTGGCAGCCGGGTCATATCTATGGCTCTAGTCTTAAAAATAGCGAATGAGAAAATTATTACTTGTGTGGCCCGCAAATTTGTCCCATCCGGAGTTTTTTTATCCTGATACAAATTATTATAGATTAAATTCAACGATTATTTCGATTGCAAACACTATAGATTTTATTTTAAAATTATTATTTTATAGAATATATGTTTTATGATTCATTATATACTTATATATATATATATATATATATATATATATATATATTTATATATATATCTCAAAATTATTTTTTAAATTAAAATCTTCTCATTATTTTTATTCAAAATGTATGATTTTATTATCATCATTTTAGGAAAGATTATCCATAAATAGAGTACAAAATCACACTAAAAATAATATTAAAAGAATTCAAATCTTATTGTTCATGACATTTATATAAAGATTTATGAAAATGAGCAATTACTTTTAATTAACTTATCAATGAATAAATCTTATATTATTTTATTTTATATTCTTAAATGTAATCTTATAGTATTTTAAATCAAATATAAAAATATGGTAAAAAAATATAAAATCCATTTTTGATACAATAAGATTAAAAAAATAATAAAATATACATTGTACAATAAAATGAAATAGGAGAAAAAAATTAGAATATTGTAATAGTTTGCTATTTATGCATACAATTTTATTATTAGATTATTATTAAAATATTTTAATTTTATTTACTATGTTAATATGTAGCAGTGAAATTTTTTAAATTTGATTGAATTAGCTAAAATTTTGAATTTGTTAGTCAAATTAAAGCTGACACTTTAAATTATTTAAATAATTAACTGATTTATAATCTTAGTAAAAAATATATTGTTCCACATCCTTGGTTCTCAAACAATATTGTCATGAATGATGCTTCTGCTTCCTTTGCACAACACTGCATGAGTTGCATGAACATATGACTTCCGCTAGAGCAGCCCGGTGCAGCTTATTTGTGAGAGATGTGAATGAATTATGATTTTCACTATTTATTGATTTTCTAGAGTTGTAGTCTATACATAATAATAACATTCAATCATGAACAGCCAAAGTCCTTTTTATTTATTCATGAACTATAGCTAGATGGGAGACAGCATCTGTTATTCAATCCCATGTGAATCATAAATATTTTTAAAAAATTGAAGTGATGGTGAGCATTCATTTTCTTGAAGATTTATTAGCAGGATATG
>JAPKLW010000109.1:338150-454324 GCA_026898455.1 Plectranthus barbatus | reverse complement strand
AACAATATTATCTGTTTTCAATCCATTGAATATTAATTATATAATATTTGGATCATAAATGTTTTTAAAAATTTGAAGTGGTGATGAACATTCATTTTCTTGAAGATTCATTAATTAGCAGGAGATGGATAAGAAGATGAAATCTGCTCCCTGGCAGATTGAAATTCATTTTATTGAATAACCAAAAGTTATTTATTCATGAGATCGACATTAGGAGGCAATGCCGAAAGGCAGATTATTCAAAGAGCTTGAGAGCTGCTGCCGGTGGAACACACCGCTGAAACTATACTTGCACTGTATCCGTTGAGAATATCATACCACCGGCTCCACAGCATCACCCCTCCATAGTTGGCCGAGTTCCTGATCACCGGCAGAATCTCATTCACTAGCGTTCCCGGATCAATGTATCCGCCGCCCGCTGCCGCCGGAGACGCCGGCAGCCCCAAGAAAAGCTGGTTTCCCGAAGGCAGCGCCGAACTCCATGCGTTCCATGAAGCGATCAAACCAGCGATGCCGCTTCTGATATCGCACCCGGGGTTGTTGTAGAACTGCACCCAAACGTAGTCGAAAAGGCCGGTATTGATGGCGACATCCAGATTCAGATCGGGGCGAGGGCATTGAGGCGCCGCAGATAAGTAGATCTTTCTCTGCGGAGTGCTGTAAGCTGCAATGGCTCTAGCCAGATCATCCCAGTACAAGGTGGACGACGGATATTCGATGTCGAAGTCGACGCCGTCGAGAGCGGCGTTGCCAAGTGGGCCGGGGTTGCCGGATAAGTAGTTGTCCCATAGATAAGCGGCAACTTGCTGTGCATCAGCGGGGGAGGAGAGGCCGTAGCTGCCAACGGCGCCGCCGAGTGAGAGCAGCACTTGGATGCCTTGGTTCTGGCAGTAGCGGATCTGGTCGGCTAAGAAGGTGCAGGTGCCGGAGGGGGGGTCGCAGTGACCGGCCAGGTTTAGGACGGGAGTTTGTCCATTGCCGAAGGTGGTTAGGAATGCGACGGCGACGTATTTATAGTAGCCGGTGGCGCAGGCTTCTTGCAGCGTGCCTTCGTTGCCGTTTTGGCCCCAGTAGACTGCGATGCCGCAGGATTGGGAGGGAGTGATTAGCAGTGAAAATGGGATAAGGATGGATAGTAGGAGTAGAAGGGGGCGGGGGGCCATTTTCAGCATTTTTTTGTTCTCTCTTTTTTTATCAACGTGCATCTCTTATAGGATTAGGATATGAGATTTGAGGGGATTGGAGGCACGTTTTTGGAATTGAAACAAACGTTGATTTAATTTCATAGTTCTTTGGTATGAGGAATAAAGAAGTCCGGATGGGACAAATTGGCGGGCCACACCAGTCCTAATTTTCTCACTATCTTTAAGGATCAAATTAGGGAGGTTGATCAGGCTAATTTTAGGTTAAATTTATCGAATTGTGGACTATTCGATCCGGGTTCAATTAAACTGAGTTTTTTCGAATTAATAATTATTGATCTAACTCACATCTAATTTTTGGTTTAACTTATGGGGCCACAAAATTTATAAGTCTATTTTTTCACATATATTTTGTACCTATTAGTGACCCATCAAATAAAATAAAATGAGAAAAATAATGGACAAAGATAAAAACTAGAAATAATATTATCCCAGACAACAAGGACAACAAAATGTTCAATGATAGTTTGTTTTGAGAAAGAAAATTAATAAAAACTATATCAACTCTTATACAATCACCACACTAAATAATAAATACATTCTTCAACAACATTAGTACAATTAATAATATATATTTGCAGAAGCAACATAACCAAAAATAAAGAGAAACAAATACATGAGTATACATAATTAAAATATTAAATAATGTTAGCCTTATAAAATATGAACCGTATACCTCCACCACCACATTCCTCGTATTCAATTTAATTAAAGAAAACACCCATGCACAATTCAAATTCAAGAAAATGATTCCTTGTCTCTCACACAAACACTCACATTTCTCTAAACATCGAGTAGCATGGCCTCCCATTCCTTGATCATCAAATTAGATGTATCATATATTACATTCAAGTAAGATACTCCCTCCGTCCCGGCTTAATTGTCCCGAGTTGACCAGACACAATAATCAAGGAATGTGAATGTAAAATAAGTTGAGTGAAATTAATATTTTATTGTTGAGTATGAAAAAGTTACATTTTTTAGTAACAGAATAATTAAGCTGGGAAAGACATAAAAAGAAAAGTGAGACAATTGAGCTGGGACGGATGAAGTAATATGATTTCCATAGGATACACAGGGGCCTGGGCAATACAGTTCAGTTCATATTTATTTATTTATTTGTATGTAAAAGATGTTATTCCAGATTCATATATATTTATTTTAGATGAGTCTAAGAAGTGAGATTTCAGATACTGCTCAAAATGGCTCCACTATAGCCCTGATCGTAGAACCTATTCCACAGCATCACCCCTCCATACTTTTGGGAAGTCTTGATCACCGGCAGAACCTGAGTATTCAGCACATCAGGGGGAATATATCCGCCGCCCGCTGCTGCTTCAGCCGCCGGCAATCCCATGAAAATCTGACCTCCGGGAACCGACGCCCACTGGTTCCAGCTAGCAAGAAGATTGTCGACGCTTCCGCTGTAATCACAGCCGGGGTTGTTGTAAAACTGCACCCAAATGTAGTCGAAAAGCCCGGTTTGGATGGCAGTATTCAAGTTGGCATCAGGAATCGGACACTGCGGCGCCGCCGATAAGTAAACCTTTCCCTGCGAGCTGAATCCGGAAAGGTCCCGGGCTAGGTCATCCCAATACTCGCCAGAACCGGATTCGATATCAAAGTCTATGCCGTCGAGCACGGCGTCCCCGAGAGGCCGGTCGCCTGAACTCCCACCCAAGTAGGAGTTCCACAGGTAGTCAGCGACTTGAGTTGCATCGTCGGCAGAGGCCAGGGAGTAGCTCCCGGAGGCGCCGCCGATAGAGAGCAGCACTTTGATGCCGAGGCCCTGGCAGGTTTGAATGTCGCTGCTGATGCCAGTGCACGTGCCTGCCGCGGGATCGCAGTGGCCGGCTAAATTTAGAACGGGGGTTTGGCCGTTGCCGAATGTTGTTAAGAATGCAATATTGATGAATTGGTAGTCGCCGGAGTTGCATGCGTCGGCGAGGGAACCTTCGTCGCCGTTTTGGCCCCAGTAGACGGCGATTCCGGCAGCTTCAGAGGAGCTGAATAGTGTGAAGGTGGTGAGGAGGGAGAGTGTGATGAGGAGGGATGTGAGAGAATAGGCTGCCATTTTCAATCGTGTGTTTGGTGATTGTGAGAAGAGGAGTTGTTTTTGTGTGTGAATTTATAGTAGCTGGAAGTCGACTATTAATCTGTGGAATTTCTATGTAAACCAAGAATTGACTCAGTTACAGACTACTCCATTAATTGTTCATTTATTTGCTTTAGAAATTTCTTGTTACTTAATGTACTACCACTTTATACTAGGAAAATGACTTTGAGAAATTGAACAAACTAATTCTTAGTCAGAATTCTCATACGACTAGCATTTAAGGTTGTGGAAGGACTTCTGATATCTTTTTATGCAACTTTATGTTCAGAAATCGATTATTGGATTAATTTTCCATGAAAATTTCTAGAAGTTGACAAGGCAAACGAAAGCCGCAGACAGATACATGAAAGAGAGGCTGCTGAATTTTTCAGTAGCTACATGCAGGAGGCTGCTAGTTAGAGATCAGTCAGCATCAAGATTGGTGGCTTTTACAGATATGTGGTTAAGAATTTGCACTGGTAAATAAAAATGAAAAGCAGTTGAAAAAGAAGAGAGTTTTTTATGCACTAACCCGAAATCCAGGTACATATGGAAGCAAATCTTCAAGATAGAGACTATACTTTGTGTGATCAAAGCTTCCCAATAATCTCCGCATAATGATACATGCCATTCAACTTATTCACCAGTAATCACCACATGAGCAAATGCCATTTTCAAAATGGTGATATCGATTCGTGTCCCTTACGATGATTAGACGCTTGGTTATCTTGGAAATAAGCTTGATAGCAATGTGGCAATCCTCACAGACACGCAGATTCTTAGTAACCCTGATTGGAGACTCGGGCTTGCTATTGATAATCGCAAATACTATGGCCAGCTTCTCACTGTGGACAGCCAAATGGTTTTCTTTTTCTTCCTCCTCCACATCATGCAGGGCAGTCTCTGTTTTCGAAACATAACCAGCTTCTTTCATTTTTCCTACCAAGATGTCTAGCTCGTCATATATCTCCTTTGCTTGTTGGTGTGATCTATCACCGGCAAGAAAAGTGTGGACCTGATCACCGAGCTCAACATTGCTCACACCGGGTATCTTCCTTATTCCTCTTTCCTTCATGATTGATCGAATTAAGGTCACATCCTTCCATCTCCCAGCCTTAGCATAAATGTTTGATAACAGGACATAGTAGCCAGATTGCTGTGGAGCCAATTGGAAGAGATTATCTGCTGCAACAACCCCAATGTCTACGTTATTATGTACATGGCAAGCGTTCAATAGAGCACCCCATACCCTGTCGTTGGGCTCGATTTGCATCTGCCTAATGTGAGCATACGCCTCATCAATTCGACCAGCACGACCAAGTAGATCAACCATGCAAGTAAAATGTTCTAATCTAGGAACTATCTTATATTTTTCTGTCATTAATCTATAATAATGACGTCCTTCTGATGATAATCCTGCGTGGCTGCAAGCTGAAAGAATTGAGACAAATGCTATTGAATCAGGGGCAAGGCCTAAATCCTGCATTTTGGAGAATAACTCAATCGCTTCATGGCCTTTCCCACTCCTACCATATGCAGACATCATAGAAGTCCAAGAAATAACATCCTTGACTTTCATCTCTTCAAATACTTTCCTCGCTTCTAATAAGCACCCACACTTAGCATACATATCAATCAAGGCATTCTCTATGGATAAATTAGGCCGCAGCCTCTTTGATTCGATGAGCTGATGAATACTCTTTCCCAACGACACAGCAGAAATATCACCACAGGCCGGAAGAATGCTAGCTAGAGTAATGGCATCAGGCTCTATCCCTTGAGCTTCCATTTGTGAGTAGAGCTCAACTGCCTCAGCAGACATGGAATTATTTGTATACATAGCTATCATTACATTCCATGCCACTAATTCCTTTCTAGGCATATTCAAGAAGATTTTCCTCACAAACATGACATTTTCTACACTGGTGTTTGTCACAGCAGGAGAGAGACTAGCCATCGTGCCAGAATCATGCTTCACGCCTAACAACTCCATTTCTTTACACACCTCTAACGCCTTATCAAACCGTCCATTCTGCGCAAAACCCGCTACCATGGAATTCCAAGACACGATATCCCTACACGGCATTTCATCAAAAACCCGCCTCGCCTCCGCCAGTTTCCCGCATTTCCCATACATCGCAACGAGACCATTACCAGTAAACAGAGTCATATTAAGTCCCTTCTTCATAGCTGGCGAATGCATCTGCACCCCAAACAGGATATTATCCGAGCCCGAGCAGGCTTTCAGAACACAAGGAAACGTGTAGTGATCGGGCGTGACACCGGATGCCAGCGTCATCTTGTACATCAAGATCGCATCTTCATATAAATGATTATTCACATAGCTCCTAATCATGACATTACAGATGACATTGTTTCTCTCGGAAATTCTATCGAACACCTTGCGGGTGGCATCGGGATAGCCGCGCCCGGCATAAGCCCGCATCAGCTTGATAGCAATGGACGTGTCGGAGCACAATTCCGGGTCGCCAATAATCCGAGCATGGATTTTCCTTATCGTTTTGAGATCTGGGTTTTTGTCAAGTAAGTGGATGATCGAAGCTTCTGCCCTTGAAGTTGCAGTTATAATATGGCGGGAAATTTTGCTGGCGCTTCTAACGGGTTTCATGGAGCAAACGGTCAAAACGCTTGCCTCACTAAACTGCGTTTTTAAGGAAAAAATCTCTAAAAGCGACTTTTTTTTTGGGGGGGGGGGGGGGGGGGCCGGCTATAGCCTATATTAGCCATTAGGCTTCAATCAAAGATGTTAAGTTTTTTATATGGACTTATCTTATTATCATCCATTCAAAAAATATATTTAGGGACGTTAATTGGGTTAATCCATTGAATTTTGGGCCAGTCTTATTGGATTGCGAATCAATTTATTCGGGTTAAATTGTGCTAAAAAAAATTTCGAACTAAAAAATCTTGATCCTAACTCTAATCCTTCAATTTTCGGGCTAACTCACGGATTTTGGGCTAAATGACATTGCTAAATATATCTTTTAATTTATGGTAGCAAAGAGATGAAAACTTAATTATTTTGATTTCGACGCAGACCTATTTTCTCATGCAACATAAAATGATTGAAAAACAACCTCAATTTTACGGGAAGGTTTTGGGTTAGGCAGGTCTAAACGATTTAGGCGGGTTTTATTAACCCAAGCTCAAATCCATATAATATACCCTAATTGGGATTAATAAACCCTATTTGGGATGAGTCAACCCATTTAAGTAGGATAAAACCCGTCTAAACCGTTTAGGCCTGCCTAACACAAGTTTTTGCCCAATTTAACATTTTAGTGATAAAAAATCCGCGACGGAAATATTGATATGGAACGGAACTTCAACTAGAGACAACTTTTGACAGTTATTCATCTTCCTTTTTCTTTTCAGAATGACAGTTTTTTGTTTATATTATATTGTTAGCCCATGTTAAAATATACTAAAATATACTGGTTTACAAGTATGTCCATGTGCAGGGTCAAACACTTAAATTTATATGATTATCAACCTTAAGTCATATATATATTGAACATGCAGTGGAAAAGAGATAATTCATCTTAAATATTTATACTGAAAAACTTTTATATATATCTTCGAAAAGATAATAATAATATATACATCAACAAAGTCTTCGCGCGATACGGCAATAGTAATTATAGGTACGGCTTACGAATACGAAAGACGACACAAAAAATTAATATTTGTTAATCTTAATTTATTTCAAATGGATTATTTTAGCGACCGCATTTATTTTGAAGTTGAGTTGAGTACAAGCAACATCATGCATAGTGTTAAAATATCTACTATCTATTTAATAATTTACAAAACGACCAAGTCAGGAATAGGAACTCGTTATTCACATGATTAGGATAGTATTTATATGATCATATAATTGTTCAGTATGTGGATTAGTATGTATTAAAGTGAAGGATTATTATTTAATTAATTGATGATGATGCGGAATGAGCAGACAGTGCTAGCGTTTTAAGACAGTGATGACACCGGTGCAGCGGAGTGGCGATTACGTGAACCACCGCCTCCATAAATTCTGGTCTCTCCTCCCCGCTGTAGCCTGTATTCGTTTACGCTGCCACCACGTGCACTCCCCACTCTTGCCGCGCCATTAAACCCACTCATCTACAACTAAAACTCAATTTACCCCCCCCCCCCCCCCCCACACCATTTCTATTCATTTATGTCGACTGTAAACACTTCTTTCCATCATTTATTGCTCGGTCCCCCCAATCATTTCATTTTGCGCCCCCCCCCCCCCCCCCGCTCTCATCACCCCCATCCTCTTCACTCTTACATCTCCTCGCCTCAATCTCACCTTCCCTAGCTCCATCCATTTTCTCTTTTTCTTCAACGGCTGCTTTCATTACATTCTCAATTCTTGGTTGTTGCGTTTGTCAGTGATTTATTGTTCTGTGTTTAGTGCTTACAGGTGAGTCTTCATTTCTCGCGCTGCTTCGCTTTTATGGGCCGCATTTATATTCATGAATTGTTTAGCTCCATACATGATTTTAGATACAGTGGTGAAGCGTAGGAATTGGGAAGACAGAGAGAGAGAGAAAGAGATGTGCGTTACTTGTTTTCTTTTTTGGCCTTTTTACTTTGTTCTTTTTTTCTAATAAAACCCAACTTTTAGATTAAGTTGGTTGACCTAACGTTGTTTAGAAATATTCAAAATAACGGCTAATACATTGATGTGGAAATTGAATTATCACTGTTGTGTCTGGATTCCGTTTCTCTAATTAGTTCTTGCTTCTTTTCTTGAAATTTCTCAGAGATGGTAGAGATTAAGAGTATTATTTGAGCTTCCTAGCTTTCACATATTTGACTAGACAAAATGGGCGTCAACTTCAAGTTCATCTTTTCAGCAATCTTGGTCTACTCTACTCAGTTCATCCCTGCTACGACTGAGCCAGTTGAAGATAAACGAGCTCTGCTCGATTTCATAGATAGCATTTACCATTCAAGAAAGCTGAATTGGGATGAAGGGTCTTCTCCTTGCAGTAATTGGACCGGAGTTACCTGCAATCATGATAATTCAAGAGTTGTAGCAGTTCGGTTGCCCGGAGTTGGGCTCGGAGGCAGCATTGCTTCCAACACTCTCAGCCGTTTATCTGCCCTTGAGATCTTGAGCTTGAGATCCAACGGTCTCAGTGGCTCCTTCCCTTCCGATCTTTTGGAGCTCCGGAGCTTGATTGGTCTTCATCTTCAAGACAACAATTTCGAGGGTCCGTTGCCGTTGGATGTTTCGGTTTGGAGGAATCTTACGGTGTTGAATCTGTCGGATAACGGTTTTAATGGAAGTATCCCATCTTCCATATCGAATCTGACACATTTAACCGTTTTGAATCTTGCCAACAACTCGTTTTCTGGCGATGTTCCTGATATCAATGTCCCTAGCCTGCTGTTTTTGGATTTGTCCAACAACAATCTCACCGGAGCCTTGCCTCGATCGCTCTCAAGATTTCCGAGTTCATCCTTCTCCGGTAACAGTTTTTCGCCTGAGGATTTGTTTTCTCCGGCCCCACAACCGGCGCCTGCAGTGATCAAGCATTCATCCAAGTTTAGTGAGTCTGCTATCCTGGGGATTGTTATTGGTAGTTGTGTGGTGGCGTTTGTGTCGATTGCCCTGCTGTTGATTGTTATCAACAGAAAGAAAGATGGTGATGTTGATGATGATGATAAGTCCCAGAAGGAAAAACCGATCAAGAATGTGGTTCCTGATGGGAATAACAGGCTTACATTTTTTGAGGGTGGTAGTAATCTTGCATTTGATCTGGAAGATTTGTTGAGGGCCTCTGCCGAGGTGCTTGGGAAGGGGACGTTTGGCACGACGTACAAGGCGGCATTGGAGGATGCAACCATAGTTGCAGTGAAGAGATTGAAGGAAGTTGGTGCTGGGAGGAAGGAGTTCGAGCAGCAAATGGAGTTGGTTGGCAGCATCAGACATGAGAATGTGGCTCCATTGAGGGCTTACTACTATTCTAAAGATGAAAAGCTGATGGTGTACGATTATTACAATCAAGGAAGTGTCTCTGCTTTATTACATGGTATGTTTTTCATTTGAAGCAACAACTAGGTAGACTAGTTGAAGTTATTAATCTTATTCATCACTTGTGCAGCGAAAAGGGGAGAAAACCGCGTTCCCTTGGACTGGGAGACGCGGCTGAGGATTGCAACGGGAGCTGCTCGGGGGTTAGCTCACATCCACTCACAAAACGGAGGGAAGCTCGTTCATGGAAATGTGAAGGCCTCCAACATTTTCATCAACTCCAAGCACTACGGGTGTGTGTGCGACGTAGGGTTAGTAGCAGTGATGACCCCGGGTGCAGCGCCAGGGACACGGATTGCTGGATACCGTGCACCTGAAGCTGTGGACAACAGGAAGGTGTCTCAGGCATCCGATGTCTACAGCTTCGGGGTGTTGTTGCTGGAACTTCTCACGGGGAAATCCCCAGTCCACGGGTCTGGTGGCGAGGAGGCCATCCACCTGGTGAGATGGGTTCACTCTGTGGTTCGTGAGGAATGGACTGGTGAAGTGTTCGACGTGGAGCTGCTGAGGTACCCTGATATAGAGGAAGAGATGGTGGCGATGCTGCAAATAGGCATGAGCTGCGTCGCGAGGGCGGCGGCGCAGAGGCCTAAGATTGCAGATGTGGTGAAGTTGGTGGAGGATATTAGGAGTGTTAATACAGGCAACACTCAATCTGCTGGGACCAGATCTCCAGTGTCAACTCCACCTCTCACCCAGATGGGATCTCCTTCTCTTCCTCTCTAGATTCTTGCTTGCTCTAACCCTCTATTTGTTATCATTTCCCTACCATTGTTTTTTTCAATTCTTAATTTATAATGTGTCTAGTTGCAAGAAGCTACTGGTCACAGAATTTGATATCTGCCTTAGTTTGTATTCTTGATTTTTATTTGACAATTCTGTGGCCTGAGAATTGTTGATAGATCTTATTCAGTGGAAAGTTCTCTTCTTGATTTAGATGGGAATGGAAGAAAATAAAAGGCAATGCTAGTCGATGAATATCGATATGCAATATGCTTTTAACTTCTACGATACTTGGTCCTATGTTGATCTGCAATTCTTGCCTGTGAGAAAGCAGAGGAGATATGTGGTTCAAAAACAAAAAACAAGAATCAGAATGTAGTAAGAGGCTGGGGTGGGCTCCAATCCCCAAGCTGATTTTTTTTCGATTTTTATAATAAAATGATATGATATTTTATGATATAATTCTTTTTATTGGCAAGTTATTAAGAAGAAAAACACGTGTGAAGGGACTGAGAGACAAGTTGAGTCGAAAATTC
This sequence comes from Plectranthus barbatus, assembly GCA_026898455.1. Classification (NCBI taxonomy): domain Eukaryota; kingdom Viridiplantae; phylum Streptophyta; class Magnoliopsida; order Lamiales; family Lamiaceae; genus Plectranthus; species Plectranthus barbatus. The sequence continues at coordinate 443,698 of JAPKLW010000109.1, read as the reverse complement.
TCTTTATCAAGTCTTGAGATTTAAATTTTTATAGAAAAATGAGATTAACTTTGATATATGAATTTTATTATTATCATGAGCTGATTTTTACGTAATTTTTTGTTACTAAAAATAAAATAAAGACCCCTACAAATTATTTTTGGATCCGTCGGATTGTGCATGCACAACAACAAACAGCATTTCATCTCTGGACAATTCTTGTTTTAAAAATCTCCAATGGCAACATATTTATCTACCTTCACATGTGTGTCACGTCATCATCTACCTCTACTTCTACCCACTTCACTTTTAAACTCATTTTTATCTACCTTACTTTTAATTATTTATGGGTCCCACAAATCATAATCCCTTCTCAATATAATATACTACAAATATTCTTTATATTTTTTATTATGTATTTTAAATTAAATTAATTAATTATTAATTACAATTATTTTAAATTTAAAATATTATTTATCGTAATTAATATAATTATATTAAAATGTCAAACATAAAATTAATATATATAGATATACATATATATATAAAACGTTCAAAAGAAAAAAAATATATATAAAATAATCCCCCTCAACCCAGCCCCCCCTCAGCCCAGCCCCACCCCAACGGCTACCAACTTTCCCCACTCTCATTACGGCGCGTGTTACACACACGCCGTCTTTTTTTGGGCAGTGCCTCAACGCGCGAGTGAATGGATTTTTGAAAGGGACCACATATTTATTCTTCTTCCGAAAGAAATTCCTCTACCCCAAACCCTTCTCTCTCATGCCACCTCACATTATCTCTCCTAGGTGGGGAAGAAATTTTGTGTATTTTTCCCCCCATTGGAGAAGGCACAACTGTCCATCAATCACAAATGTCATGGTTTGTGGCAACTCATTTCTCAAGTCCAAGAATACCAACATGGAATTGTGGCAGACCAGACAAAGCAAAATAACAGTGGGGAGTCTCTTAATTAGGAAGTGGTGAATTCTCAAGACATGTGAAAAGATGTAAATTTTGTTACTTCTTTGGTGATAATTTGGAAGGGACTAGCTGACTAACTAAGCAGATTACCTGTTCGATAGGGAAACTTCGATGCTCTCTTAATTTGTAGCATCCACTAAGAGTGTCTCCAACTGAATTGGAGAGCGCATCGCATAAATGTAAAATGCGTTTCCAGCTTTTTAATTCTCTGCACTATTCACATATTCCTTTTTTTTTTTTAAATTGCACTTTAGTCCTCAAGTTTATATAATTATGCAAATTTCATATTTATAAGTTTTGTTTTGTCTTTATTTATTTATCTTAGTAATATATATATGTAGGGTAGTGATTACGCGATAATAGGATTTCTCGTGCTAAATAAGAAAAGATCTCAGGTATTTAAAATATCAATCGACGGCACAGATTAAGCCCGTCCCTTCCAATTTTTTATGTATATTTTGCACGTACTCAATGTATAAAAGGGCAAAAATGTAAAAAATATATATTCTAGAATTTCATTTCGTACAGTTCATAAAACATAATATGCATACGTTCAATGTAAAAAATACAATATTTTAGGCATAAAACTGCAATATATAATCAATTCAAAAAATCTACTCAATATGAATACAAAAATGCATCTGCTTTAGAATAAAAATGCATCTTATTCAAGTTAATAATACATCATTTTGATGCAAAAAATGCAAATATTTAGGAACATTTTTTTATGCATAATTGATGCATTTTTTATCATGAACGTAAATATAATGAAGAACATATACCAGCTGAATATGAAATCAAGATTTTCGTACGAATCTTCTAAATTTAACATATGAATCGTCATAAGAATACGTTTAATTTGATATATGATTCGTAAAAAATAGATTTGAATCGAATGTACAAAATATGCATCGAAAATTGGAAGGGACGAGCTTAATCTGTGCCGTCGATTGAGATTTTAAACGGCTGAGATCTTTTCTCATTTAGCACAGGAAATTCTATTATTCTGTTATGGTTAGAATCATCGAATGCTATTTTATATTTATCATCTACTTTTTTTTTTTTTTTTTTTTTGAGGAAAAAAAAAAACAATTTGAACCAAAATCGGAAGAAACGAAGCAAGAAACCTTGTAGCTTTCACTGAAAGTAGAAATGGTATTAATGTAGCCCACACGATGACATCGGGAATCAACCAATGAGAAGGTGAATGTCGACATATTGAATATCCCACAAAGATAAAGATCCAATCATTTTTTTTAGATGCCAGAAAAAGATTTATTAATCCAACTTATCCATCAACCACTAAACCTATATAAAACTGACTGCCTCTTGTCACAAACAATTCCTCTGCAAGGATTTCTTTCTTCTTCTTTTTTTTTCCTCATTCTAATTGTTTAGTTTTTTTTTTTTTCTCTAGCGGGAAGGAGCCGGCAATTCTCTCAGGTATAGCGTCGAAATTATCGACTTCTCATTTGGAATTTTTGTGATTAAATTTCTTATCCATATAAGTGATCTTTTGAGTTCATTTTGTTGGATCGCAGAAAAAAGGGTCATGGCATCGAAGAGGATCTTGAAGGAGCTCAAGGATCTTCAGAAGGATCCTCCTACCTCTTGCAGCGCAGGTATGCTTCTATTTTACCAAAATTTTAATTTTCTATTTTGAAGAAAAAATGCAGAATCTCATTTGTTTGGTTGAACGATCTCTTCGTAGGCGTGCTTATTGTTTTCGGATAAATTTTTCGCAAATCAACACTTGGTTAAACGATTATGTTTGTTAGATTGTGGAATTTGAATTTAGTGGTTCGTTCCCGGTGCTTCAGCTCAGAATATTCATTCTATGTTTACGAGGCTTGAAGTCTCCTCTGGCTTCTGCTATATTTATGTGCATTATATTTCTTTCTTTCTTTTTTTCTTCACTATCTAGGTGCTAGTTATTGAAGTAATTAGGAATTCGGGAGAATGATTTAGGCATGTCTAGTGCACGTACAATTCTAATTTCTGATCATCCAAGTTAGAATCAAGTCTATGTTGATTATCCCACATTGGAAAGTCCCTTCTTCTTAAGAGCCGGCTCGATGTAGGATCTGATTTATGCCGATAATGGGATTCCCGTGAAACTCCATGCTATGAGTGAGGGAATGTGTTGAATATATCCCTGTGAAATTCCATGCTATGAGTGGAGTGTGTGTTGAATATCCCACAGTGACTATGAACTAGGAGTATACTATCATATAACGAAGATTCTTATCTTTCCTTACAAGCCGATTTTGTAGAAAAAAGAAATGAAAACTTTACAGTATTTAGGCTTATGTGGGGTGTTCTACCTTACCTTTGAGTTGATTGAGAAATGTGTAAATCAAATCTGCATATTTTCAGGTCCAGTAGCTGAGGACATGTTTCATTGGCAAGCTACCATCATGGGTCCTCCAGATAGTCCATACACAGGCGGTGTTTTCCTTGCTACTATTCATTTCCCTCCAGATTATCCCTTCAAGCCTCCTAAGGTTCCTTTCTCTTCAAGAATGCAAATATCAGTATCACTCTCTACTGCAGCATATTAATGGTGGTGGTGGTTAAGCTTTGGCCGATTCTGCAGGTTGCTTTCAGGACTAAAGTGTTCCACCCTAATATCAACAGCAACGGGAGCATATGCCTGGACATATTGAAGGAACAATGGAGCCCTGCACTCACCATTTCCAAGGTGCTGCTCTCTATTTGTTCATTGTTAACGGACCCGAACCCGGATGACCCTCTGGTGCCTGAGATTGCCCACATGTACAAAACGGACCGGAGCAAGTATGAGACCACTGCAAGGAGCTGGACCCAGAAATACGCCATGGGCTGACAATCTCTGCTTTCTTACATATTAATACTATAAAATTTAGATTTTAAGTGTGATATAGTCTATAATCTTTGCTGGAGTCCGAAATTGGACGTAGTAGAGGCCAGGGTGCCCTGAGGAGAAAGGGGAGAGACATCAACATGTTGCTTTCTGATTGTTGTATACTATTATTGAACTTGGGAAACATTTTCAGCCAGAGCGGTATGATGATGAGAAAGATGTATGAAGTTGTTGCTTACTTTAAAGGATCAAATGGAGAGACTCTCAATCCAATATTTGTGAGGCCCATCATATGGGCTTGCAAAGCAATACTTTCTTGAAATGGGCTACTGCTTAATCAAAAGAATGGGCTACCAACATATATTTGCATATAAGTAATAGATTAAAACATCAATTTTAGTCTCAACTATCAGCCTTATTTTATTTCATAATTTTATGTCTAAATTATCAAAAATTATTCAAATATGAATAACTATCGAAAACTATTCAAATCTAGGACAGATAAATTTTTTCGTCATAAAAAAACTAACGGAGCATCCCGGAAATGTTCATAAGTTGATTTACAACGTGTCATTTTTTTAATAATATATTGTATTTCCAGCATGCCACGTCAGTTTTTCAATGCCGAAAAAAAAAATCATTCTATATTTGAGTAGTTTTTTATAGTTTGGATATAAAATTGTAAAATGAAATAGTTGGTTCTAGAACTGAAAAAAGACATGTGATATTTAAAAATTTGTATTCAAATGCATGTATAATATAAGTGCAATTTATGAAGAGTAGGAAACTGAGACGTGTGTTACATATTAGTGGATTATTAGAAATTACACAAACCTAGTCCCTGCTTATTTTCTTGATGAATGAGTCGTGGACAGTATGAAATTCTTGGCTTATTTTTTGTTTTGAGCGTTTAAGTCAGAAATCCTAGATTCCTGTCTTTGCAGTGTAAATTGTCAAATATGGCACTCCAAATTTGAAATGCCCATTATTTGGAAGGAAAAAAGTGAGAGAAATAGAAAATCGACTCGCTGGCAAAAAACAAGAATGTTTTTTCTTCTTTCCAACTTACTTTTGAAGAAATCTGAATGGGAATGAATAAACATGAAAAGGCGTGTTTAGTGTTTACTTCTTCTTCTATGGCCACGTGAGTTTGATAGATCATTATGCATGATTACCAATTTGATTGGATTTTGTTTAAGCAACGCGATTAGGGGCGAAAATAGGCCGGACCAAAGTCACCAAACTGAATTTTGATTCGATAGAGCTGGACCTGCTATAATTGGAAGAGGCCCGAACCAGGTCTGTTACCTACTATATGTTTTTTTTTTTCGAGCTCGAGTATGGTCTTTTAAGTTAAATAGATTTTATTCTTAACCTATTTCATATTTATAATTATTTTTATTTCTTAAATTATAAATATATCACATAATTTCAACATCAAATATGTATAGTATTTATATTATTCTATTATTTGTTAACAAATAAAAAATATTCAATATATTTTAGATTTCTATATTATATAATATGATTATTTAAATAGGCCAACGTGTTAGGTTTCGTAGGCCTATTTTGAAGCTCATGCCTGATCTTGCTTAACTAAAAAAGTTTGGTCTGACCTACCCTGTGGTAGGTTAAGTTGTAGGCCCCTATCGGGCAGCCCAACCTATTCTCACTTCTAACCATGATTTATGATATTAGATTTGGATTTGACATGATTTTATGTGCTATATTTCATATTATCCATATATAGCTGTTTTCGTGGAATGAATAGAGTAAATGAAATTTGGTGGATAAGTAAAAAATAAATTTAAGGGAGGAAGTTGACTCTATTGCTGTTTAAACAACATGTAAATATTTATCATGAATAAATTATGAAAGTAAAGAAATAAAAAGAAAAAGAGTAAGATGGTGGGAATTAAGAAGGAAATAACAAACATTATGGGGGAAAATAGGTGTGTCGGTTGGTTTGAAGAAACATATTTGAAGAGTCCTGACCCCAAATCACGTGCCCAATTATAGACGCAGCAGCAGCAGCGAGCCCATAAAATCAATATATATATATATATATATATATATATATATATATATATATATATTATTATATTCAATTTCACCAAATGGATCGCATTCGCACGCCTGCTTCTCTCTCCCAATCCCAAACCATCATTATTCATCATGGATGGATGAAATTTTCACATTTTAATTCACACTACCAAATTTATTTTACGATATGGGCTTTCCATATTATGTCTCCAAAATCAATTTCACTCTAAAGTTTATCATTTCTCCCTACAAAACTGGCTTGTAAGGAGAGTGGACTTCCACCGTTATATAGTGGTATATTCTATCATATGACAAATTGGATCCCACATCGAACCGAACCTGGCTCTGCTACCATGTAAAGTTTTTCATTTCTTCCTACAAAACCAACTTGTAAGGAGAGGGACCTCTACTGTTATATAGGGGTATACTCCCAAGTTCATGGTCGATACGGGACATTCAACACTCACCAATGATTTCAACGGTTGAGATTTCAAATTAAAATTGAATCGTACCGATTTGTTAAATCAAAAAATTGAGATGAGAGAGAGTTGGGTTCTTAAATATTTAAGAATACATTCTTGAAATGTGTCTGCCATGAAGAGCACAAATTCTCAAACCCATCACGCACTTATATTTATTTTTTCCAGCAATAATTTTATCTCTAAAACTCAAAATGATTATGCGTTGACTAAATTAAAAAGAAAAAGTAGCCACCCTCTATAGTTTTTAACAAGTTATTTGTCTTTAGTTAAAATTAACTTTAATATCTCATTGAGATTTTCTTTTTCACTAAATAGGATTAATATCTTTAAGTCTATCCATTTTCCAAATTGGCATTAACTAAATTATAAAAAATTTACATTTTTACTGAGATTTAAATTCCAAGACAACCCTTTGATAAAAAAAATTAGAGGAATTGCATAAGTCGGATTCCAAAATTGTGTAAAAGAATAGATATGAAGTTTGTGGTAAGACAGAGTGAAGCACATCATAAAGTTGGAATGAATTAAAATAGTAATTCCCAGGAAAAAAATAAAGTAAAAATATCATGTGAAGAACTGAGACTGTGAAAGACGTGTAGCATTAAAAGTTGTTAGGCAGACATAAGGTACAGAAAATGTAATAGTGATAACATTAATTATTTCAACCTATCATCATAATATCATATCATATCATATCAGTTTTAATATTAATTGGTTAAATTTTGCAAATTAACGTAAGATGAACCTTTCCTAAATAAAGTAAGATGAACACATCTTCTACCCAAGATGTAGTGATCAAAATATTTATTTGTAACCCAGAAATTAAATGTTAGAGATTTCACGAACTTTGAATGTATGCATTTTAAGTTGATTCATTGTTTTTTTAGAAATAAGTTATGGGGTCGACAATAAATGGCCCAATTACGTGTCCAAGTATACGGCCCACGAATTGTTTTGCTGGAGAAGGGAGTAGACCGGCCCAAGAAAGGTAATACGAAAAGGAAGACAATTCGACCAAATAAGTTCGGATAAAATAGTTCAATTGAAAGCGGCTCGACTGAAGACTGTTCAATCCTATTAAAGAGTAGTCCGATTTGAGGAGTAACGATGTCGAATGGATTGTGGGGACTGCTCAACGGTCGAAAAGGGCTATTAAATGATAGGGAGTTACGATTGCGGAGCCCTTGGAAAACGACAAGAAACATGCGCGAGAGGCAGGTACTCATTTATTGCTACCTGACGGTAAAATAGGAAACGCTCGAGGCTTGAAGATGCTTATAAATATCCCTTGTATATCTATTTCTGGGGACGGCTAAGCTCACGTATACGAAATTTATACAATTATAGATTTCAAAAATAAATGATATTGGGTCTTCCTTTGAAGGAGGAGACAATCAAATTAGTCAATTGGTCGGAACAGGCGAATCTGATCTTGGTTTGTGATCCGATTTTATTTCATCTTTCATTCACTCATTTCTTTTTAATACATTTCGTGCAATTTTCGTCGTTATTTCTATATAAATTTTTGGGGCCTAATTATCCAATAAAAAGTACCCTCAACAATAAGTAAGATTGAACTTTTACTTTAACATCCATAACAAATTATGAGGTATTACTTCGATCTTCATTGCAGTTGAAATTTTGTCGTAGGGGACTCACATATATGCTTTTCATATTTATTTATGTGAAGACAAAACTACATAATGATACTGTTTTTATTTGTATTTTAGAATTCCATAACAATATTAAATTAAGATTAATGAAGAAATTCTACCATAATCTCTAACCCACTTATGCTATAACATTATTACTAGTTTCTTATTAAGTCACTCTCAGAAAGGTGAACGTGAATAAACTAAGGGTCCAATTCGGGAGGGCATATTTACAATGTAATATAACTGGGTGTTTTCTTTTAACTTTCGGAAATTATTATGAGCATGTGTTGGATAGTAAAAGAAAATAAATATGAGTTTGGATTTGAGAATCATTCTCAATTAGAATGTTTGATTTATAAGATGAGTTTGGAAATCATTTTCAATTTTAATAATTACCTTTTTAAGTTTATAGATTTAGAAAAAAATTAAAATATTATATAAATAATAATAAAAAATCAAGAAAAAGAATCATACAAATAAAAAAAAGAAATAATATATTTATCTTTATAAAATATAAAATCAAGATACAAATAAAGTATTATCTTAATTATAATATTTGATACAAAATTAAAATTAGATAATAATATAATTATTATAATATTTTATAATATTATTACAAAGAAAAAATTAAAAATAACATGAAGTAAAAAATAAGAAACAAATAATTTTGATAATGAGATTCGAGAATGAGAATGAAACACAGCATTTTGAAAAAAATTTGCGATTCTCATATATTTAGTTATCATTTTAATTCTTTCAACAAGCGGCAAGTTTCGAAATCATTCTGAAACTCACATATTAAAAACAAACCCTTATATATGAAACAAAATTGTTCCCTTTTTTCTTGTTCCATAAAAATGTTAATTTGCAGCAATGGTCAACTCTATTGAGGATATATAAGGTGGGCAACACACACGAAGAAGGCAGCAGTTCGACTACACACTTGCATGGGAACATGCATACTCATTCTACACTCACAATTCTTAATTTTCGTGCCGAAAAGAAACATGTCAATTGGCATGGAACAGAGGAAATTATTTCGAGTTTTACAAGTTGAATGATTTTTTCATCCATTAAAACTCGGTCACAAAAGTATCCATTATGTGATGAAAATTTCGGGAAAAAGGAAAACATTAAAAATAGAAGTAAGAGTTTTGCGTGGAAATTATGTAATTATTTAATTGAATAGTGAAAATGACTGCGAATGAGCAATGTGTTGTTTGTTTCAATGGAAAATGATTAATGCTTTATGTAGAAATAAAAGAGAGTTTTGATACAAAATCAGTTCCAGCGTGGATTGGTCAAAGCCGTTAAGAAAATCAACAGTTAAATAACAAAAGAGTAGGCGAAAAAAAGGTTTTCAGACAACATTATTTGACTGGGGCTGCCTGCTTCTCCACGGGTTGATGCAACGTCTCAATGTGACTACAATTTGTTCATTTTTCTCACTTTCAAACATAAATATTTCTTAATAAATTAATTTGGAATCCATCATTTTCTATTTCTTATTAAACTTTCCATAATATCACAACTCATGAAAATCTTATTTTATTTCTTAGTTTGGTCATATATTATTAATAAAATTTATTGAACTAATTTTTTTGAATTTGATTTAAATCACGGAAGAATCATGTTCAGCTTAAATTTTGGATGATATTTTTTTATTATTTCATATATATTTTGAGTTTTCGGACTACATATATGTCTTTGGACTTCAACCAACCAGGAGCGAATCTAAAAATTTAAATTTGAAAATATATTATATAAATAAAATAAATTAGGAGTGCATTATGTGAATATATATATAAATAATAATAAAAAGATATATTAAATTGTAATAAATCAAGAATTTGGGGTACAAGTGTACCTCCATTTTACATTATAGATCTGCCTATGCAGCCAACGGGTTATATAAGGGGAAGATCCATATAATATATTTTACAAATTACTTTTATTATGCATAAGTTTGGTAAAAGTGTTAACATTAAATTAAAGTCCATTGTTGTGTTCGAGGTGTAGTGTGGTGTAAGTACTCTAACAATGATCTCACAGTTCATGAGTTTGAGCTTTTACGGAGACATGTAGGGTGTGTGTTTTTAAATTAATATAATTTTAAAAAAAAAAAAAAAAACTCACCTCAATCATTTAAAATTGCTATCTTTTTTTTTTTTTTTTTTTTTTTGAAATAGAACTTCATTACCAAAGAATTAAGCATCCCTGCTAGCTAAAGATGATAGCCAACCAGGGAAATTGTTCGTCCAAATGACGAAATCATTACAACAAGCACCAAAACGAGCTAAGTTGTGAGCCACGTGATTGGCTTCACGGAACCTATGAGAAAAGCAAATAATAAAATTGCTATCTTTTTTATTCCATGTGGAATTGGTATGATTAGGCTATTTTGTTTTCAAGATATATAGTATAATTATTTAAAATTGAAGTTATACTTAATAAGTATTGAGAATTTGAGGGTCTTTAAAAAATATAAATATAACAAACTCAAGACAAAAAATTGTGGATATGTAAACATATAGTATAGTAATTATTTTTTATTATACATAATAAGTTAACAATGAATTTCATTTTTGTTTTCTTGTAGTTCTTTAGTATATCTCCATGGCTAAATTAATTTTCAAAAAAAAAAAAAACTGCAATTCGGAAAAATTGTTCTGAATTATTTATTTTCTAAAAGGAATGTGGTATTTTTGGAAGCTTCATAGAATCATAAGGCTGTAAATCTGTACGAAATAAATAACTTGTTACCAAAATATGAAAAATAATATAGGAAACCAAAATTGTATTCAATTCTTCCTTATCCGTTTATCTAATGATTTTTGGCAGTACAAAACGGAAACCACGATTTTAAAATTTAAAAATACGCATAACCCAACATAGAATTTAATTTTCTGATACCATCGATATGAATTATATACCTTTTAAGACCATACACCCATTCCTATTTTTATTTATTTTTTTCTTTAAATTTCCACTTTTCTTACTTTAGCACAACTTTTCTTTAATGCTTTCACCACAATGTGCGTATTAAATTAGGAAAACAACCTTTTTTACATAAAAATTAATTAATAAAATACACGTACTTTTTAATTATTTTACATTATACATTAATACCGCCGGATTTAAATTTAATAGATCTTTACATCAATCAAAAGAAAATTTCAAGCAATAAATCAGTAAATGCGACACAATTCTAAACTTTTTTTTTTTCAACCTTAAATACTCAATTATTGCTTGAAAAATAAAGATGGCTCAATTATCGTGCGAAAATATCTCAAAAATAAAACGGTAGACGATTTGATTTTTTCTTAATTGAAATGTGTGAAGTCAAATCTGCAACCGCAAATTACGCCAACCCGTGTGGCGATAGCAACAAAATGGAATGACACTTTGGCATTACGAGATCCACATATATCCCTAACTATAATTATACGATTTTCTCCACATTATAAAAAAAAAAACATTTTAATAATAGCCTCAAATTATATTATATAAAAATTAATTAAATTGAAAACACTAGTACGGAACAAAATTTGGCATTAATTGGAAGCCGGAAAAAAAAAAACAATCATGGAGCTAAGACACAGTCTCTATCACTCCATCTGCAACCATGTCTAATACATTTTCTTGGAAATAACTGTCAAAATTAATGAAATCTCCGAAACCAACATCGTCTTGAACTGCATAGCTGGAATTGTATTCCATGATTTGATCTTCGAAATGAGCTTGTTTGTTGCTGGGTGGGAATTCATCTTGGAATGAATCTTTGAAGAAACCTGGGAATTCTTGTTTTAACTCTTCAAAATCAAACTCTTCCGAGGGCGATTCCTCGTGAAACTCTCCCAAGCCGAACATGTTGCCGACTGGAAACTCATCACTGCGATTTGTATGATCGCTGATGTTCGTTGAATCAAACAACAACGTTTGATTTTCGCTTTCGAAATTGAAAAACTCATCTATGAAGTCGGCATCCAATTCAGAATGACTCGTTAACATAGAACATTCATCACGACTCTTTTCCCCTGGTGAAGAAGATGACAACAGTGCCTGTTGACTCTGTTCATCATTGGAGATGTTAGTATCCGTATAACTCTCGGTGGGTAAATAATCAGGTAAAACACAACATTCTTCCGGAGAAATCAAATCAGTCCGGCGATGCAAGGAGTCCACCGCTGAATACATCAAATCATCGGAGTCTTCATCTTCATTCTTGGAGGCAGAGATTGAACTGTGGTGACTATGCTCGGCGCTATTCAAACCACTTCTAAAGCGAAGCACAGATGACGGCGATAGGTGTTCATTAACGGAATCAAATCCCGACACGACAACATCTTCAGTTTTCGGAACCTTGGGCGGAACTGCAAAGTTTGTTAAGGCATCGGGACCACGGATCATGATCGCCGCATTATCGTATACCATGGCAGCCTCCTCCGCCGTTTCGTATGTCCCTAACCAAAGCCTCACCTTCTTAGTAGGGTCCCTTATTTCGGCGGCCCATTTGCCCCACGGACGTCGCCGAACTCCTCTGAACTTCCTGTACTCGCCTTCCGGCAGCGGCAGCGGTGTAACATCCTTCATCTTCTTTGTTGGGTTGGTTTGCTTGGGTTTCGTCCGGAGTGCGTCTGCATTTCTCTTTTTAGTAACGGGATCAACCATGGCCGTTTCTATTCTTATCTCGCTCACAAATTTCTTCACGCGCCGCCGCGGAAAAAGATCCTCCTCGTCGTCGCTGGAGGAATCAGTGGCGTCGGGATCCGTAACGGAAAACCGAATGGTTCTTGGCTCTTGGATCGGCTTGACCAGTATTTTAGTGACGTTTTTGTGCTCGGATTGTTTGATTGGGCGTAAACATGCCTCCATCGCTAAAAGATTTGATCAGTAACATAAAATAAAAAAGATGAGAAAGAAAGGAGTGAGAGAGAAGGAAACACGAGTGGGTCTGAAAGAAAGAAGCCGCTATAGACTGAGAAGAAATTGAAATTGAGAAGGGAAGTAGGATTTGCAGAGAAGAAGGCAGGGCCAAGTCATAGAAGAGGAAAGAATGGAATAAAAAAGGCAGAATTTTAACATGGGAAATAATAATTATGTGAATAGGAAAAATGAAATTGTAAATATCTGGATTCCTTGGTGGAGTGTAAAGAATCCCTGTTGAATCTGCTAAATCTTTGACTCTCTCTCTCTCTCTACCAAGATTGTATATTCGGAGGTTTGGTTTGTGTGAACGACGACGATTAAATCGCTGTCTTATAGGATCGCCGGATTTCCCTTTCCCAAATTTCGGATACCTTCTGTTTTTAAAAATTTTATTTTTTACCATGTTTAAGAAATCTCCCTCTACCAAACATGGTAAATATTAATGCTATCAAATATCTCCCAACGGATTCAAGAAAGTCGACACCGGCCACGGCTTTGGATGGGCCGGGCGTACGCCTCGCCGCATATTCAATCCGCCCAGCTTCGACACGTGGCTGCGGGAGTAGGTCCGATATTTAACTTTTTTTTAATTAATTAAAGAAAATCAAAATCTTGAAGTACGTGTGGCCAGTCACGTGAGGCCCAGGATGCTCGGCTCCGTTAATATATGTCGGTCAGTTTTTTAGTCGTACCGGTACAGTAAGAAGACTAAGGCCATGTTTGTTTTGAATTAGCGATTTTTAGATTGCTACTTTCATTTCATTAGCGATTTTCTTTGCTGTTTAATAGGTCAGTTAATTTTACAAAATATTTTTTACGGTTTTTTTATGTATTTGATATTTATGTTACTAATGCACTCCGCCTTGAACTTGTGGTTAATAGGAATTATATAATATTTTTATATGCTATGTAAATTTTAAATGATTTGCGAGAATCATTGTTTAAGTCGAAACGAATACCCACAAATTTTAATATCTAATCGATTTGACGAGTAATGATCACCTAGACACTGCGTAATCCGTCTAGGCACCAATTTAGGTGGCCGACTAAGCTTGCTACGCGCTGCTTAAGTGACCGACTATTTGTTTATATTCTTATAAAAAATAATTAAAATTTATATAATCTTAATTTTTATTTATTGATAATATATAGTATAAATATAAAAAATTAAAAATTAACCTGCCGATTAACTACTACCTAAAAAAATTCCTTGGCTCTGCCTAAAGCCACTAGACCCCACCTGAGCGTCGAGCTAATGTTTAACGATTTTTACAACCGTGATGAGAACATAGTTTGATTGTTTAACACTATCAGAATATTAATATTTCAGGTATTATAGATTTTTATTTAATGACTGTAGTTTCTAATTGATAAAAAACTCTGAAATATCACACGAAATCTAATTTTAAGATGTATTGTGGAAATGTTATGTGAAATATTTAAGTAAAATGTAACATGAATCTAAAATACAATATAATTAATTTTAAATCTACACACATAATGTATTAGATTGATTTACTGTTATAACATCCGATATCGATAACAAATTACTCATATAGTATAAAAAATATATGATTTAATTATATATATTAACTTGATCAATATTTTATCCTTCAAATTCCTTAAATAAAATCATGTACACCCTACTAAATTGTTAATATATTTAATCGCAAATGTTTCCCAAAATACAAGTGGGAAAATGGATTTAAAAAAAAAGTGAAATTGAATTAAAAGTTGGATGTGTGGAATCTGATGAAATGGACAATATATGTAGAAATGTAGCTGCAGAGACATGTAAATAATTTGGTCACGTGAAGGAGCAGTCGCTACATTTCCAGCATATCAATTCGTCTTATTTCATGCTTATATGTAATTACTTCACTGGGGAAAAAAAAGGTTTATCACATGCCTTATATAATTACAAAACCAATTCAATATATACACATATATTTCATGATTTATAATAATTAGGTTTGGGCAGGGACGACTGATTTTTGGCAGGCTACAATAATTTGCATTTCTCACATGAACTCGTGATGTCCGATTTTTGTATGTCTGAGGTAGTTTAGTCAAAGTCAAACATTTGTTTCGTCTTCGTTTTAATCTTTTCTCAAATTGAAAAAAAAATTTTAAAAAAAGAAGGTTGCAGAGTTAATTAAATCTGCTCTCGTCGTTGTTTTGTTGGACTATTTTTTCTACTAAAATATCTATAATATTTCTATCACATTGAGTTTTTGTTTTCTCAACAAGATTATAATGAATAGTTAAATATAATAAATTCTTAGACATGTATCGAATCATAATTTGAATGAACAAAACCTAATTAAAATGCCAGAAACTCAAAGGTGAATAATGTTCATACAATACTTTTTGTGCCTACGAAAAATTTGAGACTTAATTTGTAATATTTCAGAATTCGATATTGATTTGAAAATTGAAATCCACTCAAAATGTAAGTTTTAAATCATCTTATTTTAAAGTTATCCATATTTAGTCTTTTGATTTAATAGTGATTATATTTTATTTATTCATAGCGCATAAGATATTATATACATCCAAGTATATCATTTGCTATAAATTAATAATAATAAAAAAAAAATATGAAAACAATCGTGCAGTATTAATCTTGGAGTTTGGCCTTCCCCATTGAGCCAAGTGAGATCATAAACAAACAACATCGAGCTCGATAAACCCAACTTTCATCTTCCTTTCAAACTCATGATTATATATGCGATTGATATATACATATAATTATATAAACAACATGTAATTAATTTAAAAAAGGTATAAAAAATGGTTTGTTGAATTTGGTGCGTGCATGTAAATTGCAATATATGATTGGTAGAAAAGTTGGGGAATAAGTCAATGATCATCAAGTCCAAGGATGTTTAAGAAATAGTTAATGTATGTGATCATCAACACCTAGATGGCCTTGTTTCAAGTGCTCAAATCCTCAATTTAATATGTATCCGTCATGTCTTACGCAACCACGCTTTTATATATGTTTTCATGCACTACCCACCATCCACCCTCTAATCCCTATATACCACTTGTTTTAGGGAAGGTCTTGGGTTAGGTAGGCTTAAACGATTTAGGCGGGTTTTATCCATTAACCCAAGTCCAAACTCATATAATATACCCTAATTGAGATTAATAAACCCTAGTTGGGATGGGTCAACCCATTTGGGTAAGATAAAACCCGCCTAAACCGTTTAGGTCTGCCTAACGCAAGTTTTTGCCCTTGTTTTATATTACTACACCAGAAATATTTATCACGTGTTCAGGTCGATCCTCAAGGTGGACGGGAGGGACTTCGACCTAGAGCTCTCATTTTTCGAGAAACCTAAAAAGATTATATCTCATTAATTATATATATATATATATATATTAATTATTTAATAAATAAGTTTATAAATGAATGAGATCATAATCAATTACATATATAGTTAATTTAATTAATAAAAGAAAATTTATCTTTAAACTATCAAACACACAAAAAAAAAAGTTTAGATTTAATAAAGATTCATCATATTAGTTAAGAATAAATCTATTATATCTTCAGTAGATACATAAGTATAGATGTAGGTCTCAAAATTAAGATAGAATCCTCTAAGATACACAATTCTTAGGAGCCCGGAAAAAAAATGATAATCATAGATATGCATAAAATATATTATTACAAATTTTTATTTTTATGATAATACTAGAAATGGAAATTGAAATTAATAACTTAAACATATTCGTTTAAAAATTTTAAGAATTTCGATTTATTTTCGCCCCTGGAACCCCACATTAATGTGTTTTACGACTAATATGACAATAAATTTGAGGTATTAATAATTAAAATTGACCACACCATTAATATTATACTAGCACAATGCAGATTAATATATGACCACAATGGGTAGATGAGTATCTTCTAATAACTAGTCACTACATAGTACTTATTTTAAGAAATTGAGTACTTAATTTAAAATAAATAAATTGGAAGTAAGGGCCGCTCTACAATTATTACAAGAGGCGTCCCGGCTCATGTACACGCTTTATTAAACTCAAAATTTGAAGAAACGTGTAATAAATAGCGTTTATTACAAGCAAGAGATGTTGGCCAATCTGCACTTATTTTCATCAGCTTCATACCATCAAACCAACATTCAAATATTATGCAACTTCAAATAAAAATAAAACGAAAGGCTATTTAGATTAATTTTTACATTTGATTTGAATTACTAATACTCCTACATAATTAAATAAAAAGTAATTTATTCATGGAGTTTTATCGATTTAGGACTTGGAAGATAGTTTAATTATAGATTCAGGACCCGAAAGATTAATTCATCTTTCAGGACCTGAAAGATCACAAAAATTCTCAATTCAGGACCCGAAAGATCATACAATTCTCAATCCAGGACCTCAATATCAGGTCCTGGATTGAGAATTGTTTGATCTTTCGGATCCTGTATTGACAAATCATCTTTCGGATCCTGAATTAATAATTAAATCATCTATTGAGTCCTGGATCGGCAACTGTCTTTTTTTATATATACATGTAATTCTTTGTATGTCGGTTAATTTTTAGCTTTCAAAGATAATGAATCGATTGAAAGACTTCATTTGACCAATCTTTTCAGTTTCTTTTAAGTTTGATTCGATTGGTTTTTAAGTAGGAAAAGTTATCATATAAAAAACCACAATCAATCATAAACTAAAATCGAGCTTTTTAATTTTGGAAATTAAAATTAAATAAATTAAGGAGCATGTTGCCCGCGACATTGTATTGTCTCGAGAGTTGACGACAGTGGGGTCCAAACTACCTATGCGGGTCCCGTCTGCCTCTCAACCTTTCAAATAATGACACGTGTCATCCGCACGTGCTGCAGTGTTGGTGGCTTCCACACAGATTCGAAAACTATGCAACTCCATTGCACTGAATAATTTAGAAATTAATTATAAAAAAAAAGCATTTTAGAAATATTCTACAATAAGTAAAATTATGAGGCCAATAAACCGTATGCCCGTAAAATTATTATAATTTACGTGAATTTCAATTTAATTTCAAAAAGTGATTTATTTTAGTTTTCATTAAAACATTGAAGCTTTAATTTTAATTTTTAGTTTTTTAAAAAAAAATAAAAAACAAAAGGGCTAATGTTTATATTTGCCAGTAATAATATTGGCATGCATCAATATCAATATTTATTTTAGTTGTAGTAGTGTGCTTCAACTATCCTAGGACAGCTCCAACCATACCTCATTATAGATTAGTACTATGTAGTATAATAATGTATGCTTGAAATTATGTATATGCCTCGACAATAATTAGAGTAAAATAAGAAAATTAATTGGGCTGTTTCCGGCGGCGGCGGAGTGGCAGCTCCACCACCTCACCGCCACTGAATCTATCTGAAGTGGGAATCAGCTTGTCATTCTTCTTTTTTCTTTTTCTCTGAAATAGCAAAAATTATAAAGCAAAAGCAATGTATAGCAACTCTTATGAAAAACTCTACAAAATAGCAAAAGTGTACTTTTTTATGTTAAAATGTCTTAATCACAACATCACTTCTCTTGATTTTTGTGAAATCAATAACCGATTCATTGTTTATATATTTTTTTTGACACAACTCAATTTTTTATTTATTTTCAGAGAAGTGCAAATAATTAAATATAATATTTGTTGTTCAATATTTAAATTCGGCTGGAAATGCACATCCAGTTGGAACTCGAATAAATCCGGCTGGAAGTCGGGTTTAAATATATTAAATCATATTCCGCAAAATCGGAAAAATAAATTTAATAAATCCTTGGACTAATAATTCGGTTGGAAGTGATATGAAATTAGGCCGGAAATCCATCAAGCAGTTGGAAGTCCAATTAAATTCCGGGTGAAAGTCGGATTTAAAATATATTAAATCAAGATTTAATTCAAATAATTTTTTTTTGAAATTGGGCTAGAAGTTAAACAATTCAGCTGGAAGTCGATTAATTGAGTTGGAACTCGAAACATCCGGATGGAAGTCGGATTTAAAATATATTAAATTCAGATTTAATTCAATATTTTTTTTTTGAAATTGGGCTAAAATAAGTTATAATTCTTTAACTAAACAAAAAAAAAAAGCTAAAATAAATTTCAACGTTGACGGTTGTATTAAGGTAAAATTCATAATGTTCGTTTGAAAGAAATTTAGTGACCTTTAATATTGATTTGTGCAGATGGAGGCAGGGTAAGTACTAAATAATATACTATGTAAAGTAATAAATAATATACAATGGAAACAATGTAAAGTAATTAGCTCAATTAGGTATTTCTTAGTTTTTATCCATGAATTCTTATTTGTATAATCTTGTGCCATTTACATTGTTTGAGAAATATATATATATTCGATGATTATTAAGTTTTTAAAAATATCAAATAATTGTTAACATATTTGATTACACTATCTTACCGCTAAGGATTTAAATTTTTAATCTTGTCAATCTAGCTGGAAGTCGATTAATTGAGCTGGAACTTAAAAAATTCGGATGGAAGTCGGATTTAAAATATATTAAATCCAGATTTAATTCAAATTTTTTTTTTTTAAATTGGGCTGGAAGTTGAACAATCCGGCTGGAAGTCGATTAATTGAGCTGGAACTCGAAAAATCCGGATGGAAGTCGGATTTAAAATATATTAAATCCATATTTAATTCATATAATATTTTTTGAAATTGGGCTGGAAGTTGAACAATCCAGCTGGAACTCGAAAAAATCTGGATGGAAGTCGGACTTAAATATATTAAATCCACATTTAATTCATATAATATTTTTTGAAATTGGGCTGGAAGTGTTACAATCCAGCTGGAATTCGGTCAATTGAGCTGGAGGTGGAACAATCCAGCTGGAAGTCGGTTTTTTTTTTTTTTTTTTTTAGTTCCATCTCTTTTCACATGTAATTTATTCTAACCTAAAAATTGGGAGTGAAATACAACTCAAAGCGACAGGATCTGGAATTATGCGATAACTCTACTCTCAATTTTTTTTAAAAAAATGGATTGAAAATAAAGTCCAATTTTATTTAGCCGGCGTAACTATAGTGTTTCACAAAGTCAATTTTCAAGTTTAATTTTTTTCTAACAATTATTTTTTGTTTTGAGGGGTATTTTAACCTCTTCAATGTATTTTATGCGCAAGTCTTGTTCCAATCTTGATGAATCAATATTATAACTTCAGAGTAATCTTTTTGGATCGAATCTTCATTGATCAAGCTCAATTCAATATTGTATTTATTCATACTTTTCTAAATCATTTTTTTTAATTTGCTGCTGCCGAGTTGCAAATCATTTAGAAACTTAAAACTCAATTTAATTATACGCACATTTCAGTCGAGGATGATAAATATCTAACAAAAATGTACATGAAATCCTGAATTGAAAAAAAGTGACTTTTACTTTTGTGATTGGCAAGATGTAATGGAGTTTCACAAATTCCATACGAAAAAAAAAATTAAATAGACTTCCAACCCAATTTTGTTGACTTCCAGCTGGCTTCACCGAGTTCCATCTCATTTTACCAAGTTCAGGCCAAATTCAATACCGAATTCCAGTTGAAATTGTCGAGTTCCAGCTAGATTGAGCTACTCCAGCCCAATTCTTTCCGAGTTCCAGCTCTTTTTATATGCGAGTTCCGGCTGGAAATTTCCTACTTTTTTATTGCTTTAATATTACTATTTTAATGAAACCTGAATGGATAATAATAAAATAAACAAACAGTTGAGAATTTCGCACAAAATGATAAAAATAATTGGGTGATTGAGACATTGTTGACAGAGAAAGTACACTTTTGCTATTTTGTGGAGTTTTTCATAAGGGTTGTTATTTAGTGAATGTGCACTATAATTTTTGCTATTTAAAATTATTCCCTCATTTTAATAATGCTTGTTAAATGTTAGGTTTAGCACAAATTCATAAAATGGGCTTAATTTCAGGGTCCATGCTCTTAGTAAAATATGGAATTTGATTTTCTAATAAAAAATAATATTCGACATGGGTCACCATAAGCTACTGCACTGTACATATGGGGGGCTGCATACTCACATTTTTAGGTTTATAATTTAATTTATTTATGGGGAACAAGAACATATATAAATTAATTCGTTGAGCATTCCTAAACACTTTATTTCTTTATTTTTATTTTCTATCAAATTTTGCTACTATTAGTTTGTGGCTTTTGTCAACTAATGCTTTTTATTTTTTTATTTAAAAGATTTCTCGGTTTTTAATGTTTAATATTTTTGTGGTACAACATAGGTGAATGTAAATCTAAATTTTACAACAGAAATATTTTAAATTTCAGCTGTCAAAATCTCAAGATATTAACCATTGAAATGAAGTTACAGGTAATTGTCACGTGTATCTATGTGATATTATATAAACTAATCATATGTATATATGTCGAGCTTTGAAACTCTTTTTTCCCCTATAATATGCACTTGTTTTCTCCTTTTTCTTCTTCTTTTTATAAGTCAAACACGTTGATATATATATATATATATATATATATATATATATATATATAGGGAAGGTCTTGGGTTAGGCAGGCCTAAACGATTTAGGCGGGTTTTATCCATTAACCCATGATTTAGGCGGATTTTATCCATTAACCCAAGCCCAAACCCATATAATATACCCTATTTGGGATGGGTGAACCCATTTGGGTAGGATAAAACTCGCCTAAACCGTTTAGGCCTGCCTAACGGAAGTTTTTGCCATATATATATATATACGTTAAAGCTAAAAGCCAAATAATCATAGTCGAATAATCGGATGGATCGATATAGCTTTAGGTGGACATGGTGTTGGTCTTTTAGTGGGATTTGGCTTAGGTATATACATTTATTTATATATAACCTAGCCTATTAGTATTATGCGATTGAACTACTTTCCCAATTATTAATTTAATTTAAACATACAAAACCTGCACCACCATATTAATAATTTATTAAACTTGGATATAGATCGATCCTAAATATTTATTCCAGCATCAAAATTGTTGGCCCCATGACCTGCTTTGGTTTTTCCTCTTATCTTATTAATTGTTAGATACATGTCCTAGTGGCTCAGGCTCAATCAATAACTTGGAGGTCTAATCAGCTTAAAGCCCATAGTTCGTGAATCTAGCCGACGAGATAAACTGCCATAAGTCATACCAGGGGCGAAGGCAGCCCCGGGCTGGGGGGGGCTGCCGACCCCCCGGCGACCGGAATTTTTCTTTTTAGTTATATTTATAAGACTCGATCCAATCGTGATATGGTCGAGCCCCCGAAACATGGTCGAGCCCCCCCTGAACTTGAAGTTTACCTCCGCCCCTGAGTCATACGATCTCAACCAATCCCAATTTATGGTTGGTACCAACCACGAATCAAGCTTGTCATCGAGGAGGTCGGTCAGTGATTTAGGATTTACCGGTGCAGAACCATTGCAAATCTTAACCGACTCCGAGAATCTCCGACGGTTACGAGAATCTTGGCGACAACAGCCTTCCCGGCGACTAGGGCTAAAACTAGGGTTTTGATCTCCCTTTTGTTCCCAAATAATGTCAATATTAATGGGAATTTAATCATATAGCAATGTGATTTACGTGTGTGTGTGTGTTTCCAACTGCATGGATTGAATTTTGAGAGGTTGTCTATATATACAATAATGGCTGATTGCATTATAATTTTCAATAATGATTGAACATAAATGAATTCGGAAGTAGGAGTGTGACTATTTCAAGTTGCAATTTGATCCACCTAATTAATGCTGGCGTTGATATAATTTTGACTTTTAATTTGCCCGCTAATAATTAGTGAAAGAGTGATTGTTAATTAATTATAGTAGGCTGTGTTTGTACCTTATGCATGAATTAATTTCCAAGGGCGTACGAAAATAAACGTGACTGAATTGTGAGAAACAAATTTGAGAATTCTTTTTAAAAGGAATATAAAAAGATTTCATTTTTTTTTTCTTCGCATAAAATGTTTCTCTTCTCAACCCATTTCTATGGATGGTGAATGCAGATTTGGAATTGTATAAGTATTTATTTTCCTCAGTCATGATTATATTAGCATTTCAATATAATCTGAATATATTTCATCTTTTATTGATTTGGTAACAATAATAAATACTAATCTTTACATTTGATTTATAAAGAAACAAGTAATTCTAAAAAGAAAAAAATATACTCCCTCCGTCCCATTTTAATAGTCCTGTTTCCAATTTTCGTCTGTCACACTTTAATAGTCCTATTTCTAAAAAATACAATTTTTTCACACTCAACAATAAAATATTAATTCCACTCAACTCATTCTTCACTCACATGTCTTGGTTATTGTGCCAAAAGCAAACGGGATTATTAATCTGGGACGGAGGGAGTATTTCAGAAAAGAATCAAGATTCAGAGAACCCAAATTGGAAATAAGTATTGGAGGGTAAAAAGAAGTATCTCCAGTCCAGTGTAAATAAATTGAATAGGCCCAACCCAGCACTAGTTTTTTCAATCTAAATAGGAAGAAAAGAGAGAATCTATTTCAAAATTATGATTTGAATATATGATGTGAATTTCAAGAAATCTCTTGTTGATATTTTCCAGGAAGATGAACATGTGAGTTTCAGTATGCAACAGATGAAGTTGACATGTCCTCTTCTGAAATTATTTCATTAGAATTGCACTATTTTATTTTTGAGCTCCTATTTTTTTTTTCTCCTAACCAAACCAGCAAAATTATGCATACTAAAAAAAAATTTAATTAAGAATTTGATAATACTGTTATCGTCTTGAGATAAATTAACACGAATATAAAAAAAGTATCGAAACTTGAATCCTGTTCAGGATGTGATAAAAACATCTTACCTATGATTAAAAAAATATATGAATTCAAATTTCCTCGTAAACATTTGAGTAATATATTATTATTAAAAAAATATGGAAACTTGCACCATAAATATACTAAATATTTAAATAATATTCAAAGAATACAAATTACAATGCACAAACTGCAGTAAAAAAAAAAAGCCTAGTATTTACAGCGAGAAGAAACTAAAATTTAAGTGAAATATTTCAAACTAATATAGGAGTGGTGAAAAGGTTATAGCGGTACATTATTAATAACAAAAAATATCTACAAATATATATATAGAGAGAGAAAAAAAAGAACTCTTTAAATCTACACTGTACACATAATCAAACATTTATAACCACCACAAGAAGTGTGCTTGAAGATCAAACAACATAGTAGGCATTCTACTGATCTAAGAAGACTAAAAAAAAAAAAAAAAACACATAATTTACCCACAAGTGAGAAAATGGACTAGCTCATTATGGATCTACTCATCATCAGATCAGCAATAATTATCAGAAAGTAAAGGCTGCTTAAGCATAGAGACTTCCAAGAAATCTCCCAACAGCTTAACCCCTAGCTAACATAACGTCTAACAGACCATCACCAGTCGATGCACCGCGCAGGTGAGGAACTTTTCTGCTCTCTCTATCAAAAGTGAGAGGAGGGTCTTGCATCGTTGGACCAATTTGGTTTAGATGCAAAAAGGCAAACATGCTTATAGCAAGCAAAGCAGCATTACCCATAATCCCGACCGTGTGATCCAATTTGAGAGACTTTGTAACACAAGCATAGCTAGAAATGAGAAAATTGATAACTGCGTTTGACCTTTTCCTTTTCTCTGGTATAAACTTCTCACCGGAAGGATATGGTATAGAACCATAGAGATGTTCTGGTGCAACGAATCGACTAGCATCACTCACATCACCTACCAAAGCTTGTGCTTCCTCAATGACTCTGTATTTCTTACCGTGGTGTTCAGCTAATCTCATTGCCAGGATAATCCGACTTTGTTCTAGTCGATCTATTGCAGCATCTCTCTCCGCCTTTTGTTGAGTTTGTACAGTCTGTAAATTGACATTATATGACATGTTCAATATTTTTTTTTCCCAAAAGATCAATATATATGTCAAATTACCATAACTCTAATGCAATACTTTTCTAAGATAGTGCAGTTTTTAGCTGACAATCATAATAGATGACACCAATTATCTTAAAACAAAAACACGTGCTCAACTCAAGAACAAACTCCTTGAAATAGGATTATACATGATATACAAATCATATCACTACTCTTACAAAGACACCTATTCAAAAGTGTGAGCTCTATATTGAGCACACCAAATCAGTAGATATGTACCCTCACAGTCTTTTTTTCTAAAAAGCCTAAAAAATCCATAACAAACTATTTCAGATAACTATATTACATATTTCAAACATGTATATATAAAACTGACATGACTTTCTGGACTAGCTCATATCTTTAACTACACTAAAGCCATCTCACAAAGTCTTGATACACACTACAAAGATACTCATTAACACTGAAGTTTACTCATTCTTGGAGACCTAAGCATTGAACCCTAAAAATAAAAATCAGTGATTTGCCCAGTTCATCTCTTCATAATAGAACAATGAAATGCAACAAGTTTAACATAATATTTTTCTCACAATAGTGTTGCCAGAAACCAACCATAGGAGTTCAATACACATAAATATAAACACGGTATGTAACTCTAAATTCCCCCTAGGGCGACTACTTAACTCAAACACACGCCAAAAAATTAGAAATTGAACTCATCGACAAACTCTAATGAGAAAAGATAAGGAACCAAAATATGTACAGCCGGATTTCGAGAGGCATTCTGATTGAAGTTAAATTCTACACAAAAAGGCAAAAAATCATAAGAAATTTCGCCAATCACTTGATTAGTACTAAACTATGAGATATAAAAGCGCACAGAGAAAATAATCCATTTAGTCAAAATTTCAGCACTCACGTGGAAGAACTCGAGCTGGTCTTCAAGATTCTCCAGAGCGCTTCGAATAGAGTACAAGCTCTTCGCCTCCAGAGCCGCCATGTCGTCATCGTAGACCCGAAACTCCTTCATGAAAACAAAGCCCGGCCCGGTTTTAATCTCCGGATCATCTTTCTTTTTTCGAGGGAAACAAAACTCATCTGGTTTCCGCGCGGGGTTCTTGATGGAATTGAGGAAATGAGCTCGAGAGATTGAGTGGATGGCGTCGCTGAGCCTGTCGTGCAAATCCCAGATTTTCTCGAGGACGGCTTCGATCTCGTCTGCCTCCATTTCCCATTTCATTTGGAAAAACGGAGATGAGGAATTGCCAGGGGAAAATATCGGTCAAAATTCAAAAAGTGCGGGGGGAGTGAGTGAGTGCTCTTTGAGTGCGCGAGGGGGAAAAGAATAGAGGGAAATGAAAAAAAGGGTAGTATAGATTTGGGCAACAACAAACATCCATGAGAAGAGCAGCATATTTCTAAGACGGCGGATAATCATCTACAAATTTCGCGTTTTTAGAGTGAACTGGAAGGAATTGGATGATAAGGCAAAGGAGAGAGACCGTCTGAAAAGAGGATTGGATGATTATGGGACACATTTAATTTTTTCAATACCCAAAAATAAACCCAAACAAGAGCAAATAACAAGTTACAAATATGAAAAATACTTGTAAAAGCATATTAATATCAATAAAATAATAATATTATCTTGGAAAATCACAAATTTATAAGTACACTGATACCTAAAAAATAAAAAGATAAACAAAAGTATCGTATTAAAAGTAAATAAAAATATAAAGAAAGTGGAGTTTCATTAATACATTAATTTGCAGTTTGCACACACCAAAACATATCCTTAATTTGTTTTTTTAAAGAAGAAAGATTACAGACAGAGACGATCATACTGCTGCATTTATTTAATTTTGGGGCATCCTTTATTCCAACCATTTCTTCGTCTAAACCGAAACGATCTGCAGTTATGATCACTACAACGTACTAATATAATATCTTCAAGCTCAATTAACAGACTTGCCGCCATTTTACCCAGCTCCCAAACTAGCCATAGTTCCTCGACTCATCTTCCCAATTCTCCGACCGCCCCTCCCCCCTTACTCCCATCTGATTCTCTGCCGCCTGTCCACCATCCTCGCCGGAGATCTCCTCCAAGGATCTCCCCTTGGTCTCGCTTACAAGGAATGTGAAGAAAAATCCCAATAAATTGGTAACAGCCAAGATTATCATGGCCTTCTTGATCTGACTCACCTTCCCATCCTGCGTGTAGTTCTGGATCCCGAAGGCGCTCACCATTGCCCCGGCCTTCCCGGACGCGGCGCTGATGGCGTGGCAAGTGGACCGGACCCTCGTCGGGAAGAGCTCCGCCGGGAGCACGAAGGTGGTGCTGTTGGGGCCGAAGTTGGCGAAGAAGAAGGTCAGGCCGTAGAGCGCCGCGAATGTCCACTTGTGATCCTTGTTCTTCAAGTATTCGTATTTCACTCCGATGATGAACATGAACACCGTCATCATGAAGAAGCCCACCAGCTGGATGTAGAACCGCCCGATCTTCTCGATGAAAGCCACCGTGAACCAGTAGCCGGGGAAGGTGCCGAACAGCGCGATCACGAACATCGCCCGCGACGTCTCGAACATCTCCCTCAGCGCGCTCACGGC
The DNA here is from genome assembly GCA_026898455.1 of Plectranthus barbatus. Taxonomy (NCBI): domain Eukaryota; kingdom Viridiplantae; phylum Streptophyta; class Magnoliopsida; order Lamiales; family Lamiaceae; genus Plectranthus; species Plectranthus barbatus. The sequence goes on along the minus strand of JAPKLW010000109.1, from coordinate 416,244 downwards.
GGTGGCGTCCTGAGTCAGCCCCATCACGGGGAATATGTCTTTTTGCGTTAGGTTTTGGCTGTAGAAGGCGATGTCCAGAAGGAACCACGTCGTCGTCGTGCCGATCAGATGCTTGCCGTGGCGGGCGATGAACTCGCTCGAGAAAAGCGTGTATTCATTCGACGAATTGAACTGAGCTACTTTCTCCTGATCCGCTTGGATCTCGATATCCAGCACCCGCCCCATATCCGCCGCCGCCTGCTTCGCGTTCCCCTCGATCAGCGCCGTGTACCGCCCCGTCTCCGGCATCTTCATCCTCCAGTAAAACGTTAGGATCGCCGGAAGGGACCCCAGCATGAGCACAATTCTCCACACGTAATCGGCTTCCGGCTCTGTCGAGAAAACATGCTCCTCCGTGAACGATGGGCCGCCGTATAAGCTCAGGAACAGTCTAGAAATGATCATGGAAACCAGGCCGGCGAAGATGATCCCAACTCCCTGCATCGCGAACACCGCCGCGATGAAAGCTCCACGAGTTTTCTTGTTAGCGTATTCCGACATGATGGTGGCGGAGAGGGGGTAGTCGCCGCCGATGCCGAAACCGAGCCAGAAGCGGAAGAAGCAGAGAGTCCCCATCACAGCTTTAGGACTGTATCCAAAAGATATGCCGGAGCAGATGGCGCAGAAGGCCATGAGAATCAAAGTGACACCATAAACTTTCTTCCGGCCGAGTTTGTCACCCAAATATCCAAAAAACAGCTGGCCTGAGAGCGTTCCGACGAGGGCGACGCCAATGACGGTGTTGTTGACATGATGAGGAAGCTTCCCCGGCTTGCCGGTGGTGGGGTCGTAGTAGTAGAGGCGGCCTAGTAGTTTGGTGACGGTGGAGATACAGAAAAGATCGTAGGCGTCGGTGAAGAAGCCCATTCCAGCGATGACGATGGCAGTGACGTGGTACCACTGGGTTCGGGCATTGTCGAGGGCGTTGAGAACGGAGATGCTGTTAGAGGCCATTTATGGCTTCGATTGAATGAAGAAGATGAAGACTCTGCTTTTCCTGGTATCATCAATTCAATGAGTGGTGATTTTATACAAGGAGATGAAAATTATGTCGTTTAGACCGAGGTATTCCAACAAGAAATTGATGGGTGTTGGGCATTTCTCTATAGGATATGCTTTATCAATGAATATAGCTAACTCCAGCTACTTTCTAAATTGATTTCTACTGTTACTTGCTAATTCTTTTCTTCGATCCAACCTATGAATAGTGAATATGATACTCCACATCATTATTTATCTTGCTTTTTAATTGGTTGTTGGGCCGCCCAGTTCCACGTTGGTTACGACTGGATTGATAATACAACATTTTAGGCCCATTAAAAATAAAATGTGCTTTGGCCGACTGGATCAAGCTTAATGTAATTCTTTTACATACATGTTTTAAAGGCTAAAACATCAATTTTAGTCCAAACTATTCATTCATTTTTTTTTTTCAATTTTATTACCAACTGTTTCATTTTACAATTTTATGTCCAAACTATCAAAAACTATTCAAATCTAGCAGAAATAAATTTTTCGGCATAAAAAAGTTGACGGACCATGCCGGAAACCAACATCATTTGATTTACAACATGTCATCTTTTTAATTGTTGAGGTTCGAATCGAAAACGTTTCGAGGCTCCTAGGATCTTGTTGATACAACGGCAGCGCACGTGTGCTTCGAATTAAATGCGCAATAAATAAATAAATTGCAAGCAGGAAATTTGAAAAGAACAACGATGATAAGGAAATTTGGATATTTATTAATTATTACACGATAATTGAATTCGACAGAGTTGCAACTAGTTTTTAGCGTGAAGAAAAAGATGCGAATTTCGTGAAAGGACCCTCCTTTTATAGGTGTAGTTCGGCCCACAATCGGTAACGATCTCGGTTTTTCCGGAACGGTCGGTTACGGCAGGCGCTGCAGCTTCTCAATGGCACTTTTCTCCTGGGTCGGTGGCGAGGCTGCTATCGAGGTCGATGTCAATCTCGACACCAATGCCCTAACCGAAGTAGGTTTTGCTCTCTATAGTGGTTGGGCTGACGGTTGCATTTCGTGGGCTGGTTATGCGCTTAGTGGACTTTTATCCGCCTGGATCTGGGCCAAGACTCAACATTAATATTATATGTGTTTCCGACATGTCCGTCAGTTTTCTAATACCGAAAAATTTATTCATCCTATATTTGAATAGTTTTCGACAGTTCGAATATAAAATTATAAAATGAAATAATTGATACTATAGAAAAAAAAAGCAGACAATTTAGACTACAAGTGATGTTTTAACCTATTTAAAAATACTATAGTCCATTTTTAAGCAATTTTAATGGATTTGATAGAAATTCATTATCTAATACTCCCTCCGTCCCGGATCATTAGTCCCATTTATTTTTGACACAGTTACCAATATTTGTGCGCAGTGTAAATTAATATTTTATTGGTGTGAGGAGATTTTTTTTTCCATTTTAGGAAATGAGACTAATTCTGCGGGACAGACGAAAATGATAAATGAGACTAATGAAGCGGGACGGAGGGAATAGATTATTAATTATGGTTAGTTATTTGACAAAAACTTGCATTAGGCAGGCGTAAACGGTTTAGGCGGATTTTATCCTACTCAAATGGGTTGACCCATCCCAAATATGATTTATTAATCCCAATTAGGATATATTATATGAATTTGGGCTTGGATTAATGAATAAAACCTGCCTAAACCTTCCTAACCCAAGACCTTTCCTAGTTATTTTTAATTAGGTGGAGAGGAGTGGCGTATGACTCATGAGGATTGAGGAGAACCAAGCCACGCCATATAAGCTCATTCGGTGCACGCACACCCACAAGATCGACGGGCTTCCGTTACACATCTCTCTCTCCAAAAAGTCGGAGACAAATCGCAGACTTTCTCAAATCAACACCAACCCCTTGCCGCCAGAAAAAATAAACACACATCCTTAAAAAAAAAAAAAAAAAAAAAAAGTAGAGGAAGAGGAAGAAGAGTAAAAGGAGCTATTGCCTGTTGGTAAGGAATAAGAAGTGGCATGCCTTATCATACGTAATAACATCGAATTCAAGTTCCTGGCCAGGGCGATCATAAAGGTCTGTACCTTTTCTAATTTGTTTCCATTTTCGTAGCCGCAATCCCCATGTGTTGCTCTATCGGAATTGACTCCCGAATTATGTTTGCCGATTCGTATTATTTTTAAGCGTAGGGATGCTCATGTATTTCATGAATTTTTATTTTGAGATTTTATTGTTTTGTGTTAAGCTTAGGGTTTTAGGGATTAAATACGAACAAAAATTTATTAATTGATTTACGCCATGTGGCTTTCCTTAATGTTCTTTCTTTTTTTGCTTGGGCCTTCGCCTGTTTGTTAATTGTTACTGTGCTGCATTCCATAGTATGAGCCTTCTGGGTTTAGGGTTTAGTTTCCCTTTTGTGGCCTGGTTTTTATTTACTAACTGAGATACTAAATCGCCATGCGTGCTTAATTTTAGAAGAAGAGGGTGATGCCAGGAGAACTGAAGCACTGTGTAAATCCATGGATGGCCACGGCTGAGCAGCCCTCGAGGATTGCTGAATCTAATAAAGATGTGTCGTTGATGTCGGGAGCAATGGCCATTGTTGATGGAATCGAGGCATCTCAACCATCTCAGACAACCAGACGGGATTTGGATACCTCTTCAGGTGAAAATTTGGGCTTGCCTGAGCGGGCCTTTTCCGCAGCTGGTGCAGCGTTTTTATCCGCCATTTTGGTCAACCCTCTTGATGTGGCTAAGGTGCATGTGATAACTTTTGTGTTTTTTCATTTCCGATTTTCTGTTCAGTTAGTTACTGTAACTGTTTAACTCAGTGAGTGATATAGGTTCCCCTGCCCCTTAATTTTCTGATTCTGCTCTTGTGGCTTTGTTGGATGTAATGTAATTGAGAGTTTTCTGAGATAACTGGCCAATTGGTTGCTAGAATTGCGGTCCTTTAGCGAAGCTAGTTGTCTGTCGAAATAGACTTTATGAATTCTACCCCCTCCCAACTTTGTTAAAAAAAAAAAGGCGTCACTTGCATATGTTTTCCTTCTGTATGTGTACCTAAAGTATCACTTTTCACTTATTCCTCTCTTTCTGATTCTCTACTTTTTGTATGATTGCTCAGACAAGATTGCAGGCACAAGCTGCTGGAGTCCCATACTCTCATCCATTAAGTAATCTTACCACTCGCATGGCATTTTTTGGACCGCACATGGTATGCATGGTTTCTTCTGATACCATCTTCAACTATTTCCTTTCATTTCATTTGGTAGCTGTTAATTGAAGCATCATAGTACATCTTCATCTCAACGGATGACTAGGTTTAGTGCCCCGAGTATCAGTGGATTTCCATACAACTATATTTTTATTATGTACATCATTATATGACATATTCTTCTTCTATTAGTATTTATCCATTTGTTAATTTTCTTATGATCAATGCCATTCTAGGCCTACTTTCTCCTGGAATTTATGAATGTTAACTTGTCCTGCCAATAATTTTTCCCATGTTATTTGATTATTGATAGTGCTCCATATTAGCTTTTCTAGATCTCCTTCTTCTTGGAATGATGGAACTTAATATCAAATTAGTTGGCCAATTTACTTCGATTCCATTTTGGTGTGGACTTATTTTTTATTATTACTCAAAAGGGAGAGTTGTTCGACATTGGTTGTTTTTGTCTCTACTTTTGTGGTGACTTCTTAATCTACATTCAACCCGACAATCTTAATCCTTCAGACTTCAGTAGCATTCTAGAACTCCAAGCCTCGAGACTTGGAAAAACTGAAGCAGTCCGTCATTAATTTAGCACCTATATTTATCACACCTTTATTTATTCAACTGGAGCTCTTAGTGGTGGACTGACAACCGTGTTATGTTGAATAGGACATGGGCATTCTATAATGTTTTCATTTAGTGATTTATATGCAACATTATTAGTGTAGATGTCATGGCTACTATATGCAACTTTGGTGTTGAAGATTTGACTTGCATATGCAATTTGTCACTAGTTGTTTGCTGATCTGAGGTGCTCTCCCTCGTGTACTCGCGCTGGAATTCATGGTACCATAGCAATTTGCCCGCCAGATTGTTTCCATTATAAGGGAACGCTCGATGTTTTCTACAAGATTGTTCGACAGGTTAGTTGTTGACAGTTAATGAGGCAGACAAACATGCATTTTATATATTTAGCTAATTTTATGCATGCTGAGTCTTCTAGTGGAAGTTCTCTGAGAAAAGTTTGGTGGCATGCACAAATTTTACTATTGGTTTCCCTGCCAATTACATACTTTTAAGGCATCAATATATCGCTATGAAAACACTTGCTTACTCACATGTGCATGCTATCTTTACGGTTTCTTGAACATTTATTCGTATGCCGTATATGTACTATGCAGGAAGGGCTTTCTGCTCTCTGGCGAGGAACTAATGCTGGCTTAGCACTTGCTGTTCCCACTGTAAGCTTTAATTTGTCTCTGCTAAAATACGAGGCTTCTACTTACCATGTTATTATTGTGGGTGTTTGTAAATAAATTCCTAAGCAGTAAGCACAGCTTGAATAATTGATAGTATTGTTTTCAATCAGGTTGGTATTTACTTACCATGCTATGATATTTTCCGCAACCATTTAGAGGAGTTTACTGCACGGAATGCTCCTGGATTAGCTCCTTATGCACCGTTAATTGCTGGTACACTGGCACGCTCCTTAGCTTGCACTAGTTGCTATCCTATTGAGCTTGCAAGAACACGAATGCAGGTGATTGACTTTACCTTTAATTTATTTATTGTTATGCATCTTTCTTTTCAACTATCTCATTATAAAATCACCTGGTGTTCAGGCTTTTAAGCATCTCCATGGTGACAAAAGACCTCCAGGAGTGGTGAAGACATTAATTGATGCAATCTCGCAGGTCAAAACTACAACCGGCTTTAATAACAGCTGTAAGTTGATTATCGTAATCTACCGGTTAATAAAATAGTTTTTGGGCGAATGTTCCATCTTTTCTTCTCTTCAGACATCTAACATGTCAAAGCTGTTTTCTGGATTTTCTAATGCCATTATACATAAACTTGTGCTGTTTTTTCCTTTTTACTTGAATTTGGTGAACTCAAATCATGATAATTCATAATTGACAATTGGATGTTATAATCCTCTTAATTTTGCAAGGTGGGAAGATGTTAAGGTGTTTGAGTTTTGTGTGTCACAAAGGAATCTTCCTTTTTCCAATGCATGGACAGTATTATGCTAGGTTATTTAGCATATTCTTATTTTTTTTTTGGTTTGGCCATGCCTTTTTTTTTTTTTTCTGGTGCAGTGCAAAATTGTCGTGTCTTGTGGACAGGCCTCGGGGCTCAGCTTGCTCGTGATGTGCCTTTTTCTGCAATTTGCTGGTCCACCCTTGAACCGGTTCGTCATTGTGATTTCTGTAGCTTGAATTATGTATGATATGCAATAAAAAAATTATGCCCAACTATTTTATGCTTTTTTTGAACTTTTACCACAATAATTTGTTACAGGCGCGGAGGCGGCTTCTAAGTGTGTTTGGAGATGAAGCTAATGCTGTCAATATCCTTGGGGCGAACTTTTCTGCTGGTTTTGTTGCTGGGAGTCTTGCTGCTGCTGCAACATGTCCACTTGATGTTGCAAAGACCCGTAGGCAGATTGAGGTATTAATACTAATTGGAATATATTGCTTTATAAATTATCTGAGATGGATTATACCAGTGTATTGTTTTATTTTGAGCTCAATTAGTGTTTTTTTGAGTGAGGTGGAGATCCGAATTGTCTGGGTAGTAGCATATTCCTGCTCCCTCAAGTCATTAGCAATTTAAGAGTGTGATTCACCGATTTTGGAGTGGTTGATTGAAAATTAACGGTGATTGATCTGATATCTTACACTAGCTGAAGCTCAATCATTTTCTGACTTTATGAGTTTAGTTCTAGGGTGATTGATTGCGATTGCGACCATGTACTGAATTCAAAAGCTTGTTATTCTGAGTGCGACTTTTCATCCGTTTGGACATTCTTGTAGTAACTTTCATTTAGACTAATATAAATCCAGAGTTATAAATTGATTGCTGCTGTTTTCATTGGCATGGTCCTGATGGTAGCTGGCTTCTTTGCTTTCTTATTTTGCAGAAAGATCCAAGCAGGGCACTTAGAATGACTACAAGGCACACACTCCTTGAAGTTTGGAGGTACTTATGCCTATTTATAGTTTTTGCTATCGACTATTCAAAACACGTGAGATGCTGTTGTTATCTATCAAGCAATAATGGGGCTGCAGTTCTGAATCTTTATATATCCCTCTTGATATTCCAAGTTATTCTTTCTCCTCCATATGAGATTTAACTATTTGATATATTCACAGGGATGGGGGGATGAAGGGCTTGTTTGCTGGTGTCGGGCCCCGTGTTGGCCGTGCTGGCCCTTCCGTTGGGATTGTGATTTCGTTTTACGAAGTTGTAAAGTACGTTCTACATCGTCAATATGCTACTGCTTAATCAACCAGATGCCTTTCTTTTCCTTGTTTTTTTGCCACAAATTATGGCTGCTGACTAGAGCTGACTAAGGTTCCCGAGGATTTCAAGGTACATGGTGACAGTCGAAAATATAAGCCCAGATTGCACAGTTTTGAGTCTGATACATGTGAGGAAATAATTTGAATCTAAAAAATTTTCCATATGTGAAGCAATAAGTTAACTTCTCATTTTAATTTTTTTGGATTTTGAGGGACTTGATTACTTGTTTCCAGTTGAGTTCACTATTGAGAAGAAACTTTTGTAGTGAATCTCGTAGATTTCAGTTCTGACTGAAGCGCCTAGGCAGAGAATTTTTTATTGTTGGATAATGGCAATATATACACAACATCCCAAAACCTAGATTGTGAACATTTTTTAGGTTGAATGCTATGCCCCAACTCTGTCTGAATATCAATTATCAATTGTGAATTCTCTCTCTCTCTCTGGGGGTGGTGGATGAAGCACATCGCACGATATAGCCAATTCTCTCCGGTCGTGTACAAAACCTATTTAAAATTTACATAAAACTATACCATATATTATAATAAGAAGTTTAGAGAAATTAAAAAAATATCACTTTCGCTTAAGAGTATCACATTGACTTCATATTTGTTTTTACTTATTTATTTTATTATAGTTTTTTTTTTTTGGTCACTTTTTATATATGTTTGGTGTTTTTACCTTTTTATAGCAACCATGCAACTAATATTTGTAAAAAAGTAGAAAACAGAAATTAATGGATATATCTTTCTCTATAATAAGATGATCCAAATTCTCATCTCACGTAGTTTGATAAAAAAAAATGAAAGTAAAATTTAATTGTGCTTGGAGAATTTTCAAAATTCTAAATACCAATCCAATATAATTGTTTGGGAAAAAGTAAAATATATATCTTAATAATTATTAAAAATGTATGCAATATTTGGTTATTGAAAACAATATTTATCTCTTCAGTCTTTATAATCATAAATGATTTGGACATAATTTTTATGTAAAAAAATTGAATTGCCTTCACAAATCACAATGTTCTGAATTCATGTGGTAAAAAAGAACCCTTCTTGTGCTCAAAAAAAAAAAAACCTGATGTCTCTCCACTCTCCTCCTACTCCGACCAAACAATCAACTGTTTCTACCGCGTTAACGGCGGCGACCCCGGAATGGATGCATTCTTGGAAAAACTAATGAACTACGAAAAACTGAGTGGCACCGATTAAGGTAGAAGGCGACGGCTTCTGCAATCCTCAATCCAAAAAGTGTTGAGTTGAATCGAATGACAGAGAGCAGTAGCTTTAGTTTGCGTTTTCGGCTGTGCACATTGCTGGTACAAAAAGGAAAAAGGCTATACCCCTCCTTATCATGAATTACAAAACTTTAAGAGCTTATTATATAGATCTAACTCTAAGTGACTGAATGAATTATGTGTTTCTGCTTGAAATATGAGTCTTTATCTGTCTGATTAAATATATTCTCTATTCTTAGATTAATATTTGGTGTTTGGGCTTCAGCCTTGCTATTGAAATCCTGACTATTAAAGTCATTCTTTTGGTTATTTTGATGTAGATTGATCTGTATGTGGGGTTGCTTGACCTCAATTTTTCTCTAGTCTCTCACCTAACATCTGCACTCGTCTATCAATGCTTTATTAATTAATATCTTTATTGAAATTTGCCTTGAGTACTATTAAGATTTTCAAAATAGAGCCTAAAACTTTGGTAAGTTGAGCATCTTATCTGAAATTAATGCGCACTCTGTTACCTGAGTTTGTGTTTCGTTTTTCATTATATGTACTCCTGAATTCCAACCAATCTTAGCTTTGAAAACAGTTGTATCGAACTGAAAATTCTCAAATTTTCAAATCTCCGTGTCTAGGTAGTTTGATAAGTAATCAGTGCCTAAGTGCTGCCTAAGCTCCAATCTAGGCGGTCGACTAGGAGCACTTAGGTGGGATTGACACCGCCTAATCGGTTCAGAAAATCAAAATTTTATATATTTCTTAAAAAAAATTTAAATTTTATATTATTTATTAATAAATATATATTATAAATATTAAATATAAAAAATCAACTTATTAATTAACTATAACCTAAAAAACGCTTAGTCTGCTTAGGTACTAGACCTCATTCTCCCAAGCCTAACGATTTTTACAACTTTGCATTTACTTGTTGTGTTCAGTATGCAAATCACATGAAGGAAGACACAATTATTTATTTACAATCCTTACATATCATATCATGCACAGAAAAAGGGAATGTCTTCATAAACTATTCATGTCCTAAATTTCATCTCATCAATAGTGTAATGCTTTAAGATGCACTGTGTAACCAAACTCCTAGATGTTCTCCTTTCTTCTTGTTGGGCTCAGAGCATGACATGCTGTGTGTTGTTGTGTTTATATGATAAGACTCCAAGGGAGTCAGTGATGGATGAAACCTTATTGGTTCTTATTCACCAGTGCTTCTGTGGGTCATTCCACCAAAGGAAAAACTTTGAAATGCTCTCACTCATTTCTTATCTATTCTTTCAATTGTAGTGGCTATTATCTTTGTCTCCACACCTTTTAACTTGCTTTCTTTCCCATCATTACATGTAAAACAGTAAAAGTAAGCTTATATTTGTTTATATGTCTTTGGGGGGCTATATCCTACAACTGCTATGATGTAGGAATAAGACAAAATAAAAAAATGGGGCATGTACAATGTAGTCAATATGGGAGGTGGAGCCCCTAACATGGCCTCTGATCAAACATAAGATCGCCCGAAAATCCTGCCCCAGACATGGATTTCTTTCCGGCGTGTAAAACAAGGCAGCCTTTAAAATGAGGTTAGTAGTCACTGTGTGGTAAAAATTATTCTGGAGTAATGCTGTGTGGGTCTGTCTGCCTTTAATGGTTTTGGCAGAGTCAGGCTGAGTAATAATAGAGTTCGGGAAGGGAAGGCCCCGCCTTATTTATTTCAGTTTTCGTTAAGAATTTTTTTTTTTTTCCCACATTGCTAACATAAATCAAAAAAGAAAATGCATATTTACATTTACTGACAAAATATGGTAAGAAATTTATCGTTTGATAGTAGGTTATAGCTATACTGTAATTTGGTATACTTTTTGTGTCTGAGTTAAATTCTCAATCTAGTCTCTATAGTTATTGTCTGTATGTTTGCTCTTAGCAGGTCCCAAGTCTTCATTCTAATATATCTCAATTGTGAAGTTTTTTATATCATATTTATTTTAAACTTCGGTGCTAGAATTATTGTTATAAAAATTCTCGCCTAGGACCGTCTAGACTCCCGCCTATCCGAACTGAATGCCTTCAAATCCTCATGTTTAGTTAGTTTGGCGAGTAATCTACGTCTAAATATCACCTAAGCTGCTTAATCAATTCAGGCCTATATAGCTCCCTTCCTCCCACTAAGAGAAGTGGACTCAATTCAAGAGCCTATTTTTTTTTTATGTTCTTTAAATAATAAGTAAAATTTATATAATTTAATTTTTATTTATTGATAAATATAATTATTATTGAGGTCTGATTCGTAAGGATACGGGACCTCGAGAACTATAGTTCCAAACGACACTGAAAATGGCAACAAGCAATGTATGAAATATAAAGCGAATGAAAACGAGCGAGTGAACGTGACTTAATGAATACTACAGAATACACGATCGGATGACTGGCCCGACAAAGTGGAGCACGACAGGTCGATAGATACAACTTGAGATGAATGATGATGGGGGCTCGAATGTGTTAGGGTTTCCTAGATTCTCGCAGGATCCGTTGAGTAGCGGACTCCGGCTTTATCGGGGTAGTTACGGCACTAGTCTTTAACTATTTCCGAGATTCTCGCAGGCTTATCCCTTCATCACCTGATGACTTTTTTGATCGTTGAGTAGCTCTCCCTCGACCGTTGAATACCTTCCTCTAGCTCGTCTCTCGGGGGAATCTCTTCTTTCGTGGAGCTACCTTTCGACTCTAGCTCGTCTCTCGGGGGAATCTCTTCTTTCGTGGAGCTACCTTTTGTCCTAATCGAACTGCTTTGATCGGACTACTTCCTCTTGCAAACTGCTCTCTGTTGGGCCGGCTTCCAACAGACTTGCTACTTGGCCTGCAAGAGTGTTGATGGGTCTGCCTCTTTAGTGGCTAATTTTTATTAAATTCCAATAATGATAAATATTAAATATAAAAAATTAGTTTACCGATTAAATTAGGTGTTAGGCTCCACCCGAGCGCCTAACTATTTTTAGAACCTTGCCTTCTACCCTAACAATTGAGTGTGTGTTCAAATTTGAATTCGAATAATCTTCTCAAATTCTTATTAAAGTCTTCCCTCCAAATTAGGGCAATGACGTGCATAGATAGAGTTATGTTTCCCTGCGCAGTTATTATGATTTTGAATGCAGTTTACATGGAAGAAAATGATGAAGAGAAGATTAGCAGAGTAGACTGTTAATGTATTTATTGATCAAATACTAACAAACTGATGGAGTTGATTCGGAACGCACTCCCATGCAGAGTAATAGGTCTGCCAACTACTGCATTATCTCTCTCTCTCTCCCATGCATGATGCCATGGATGGAGCACCAAGAAGCCAAAAAACACGCCGTCACACTCACTCTGCGAAGGTGAGTAAATGTGAATTATGAGATGCATTTGAAGATATCAACGACATTGATGACAGGAAGAGGTGGCACGGAGATACCGTGTATGTGGCTGCGCATTTAAAGCCATCTTCTTGAAGCTGCCTTCTCAATACACACAACTTGCAGTCCTTACCCACACCCACCCTCATTTACTACCTCCACCCGTCCCACGGTAAATAACCATCCATCTATACATACACATTGTTATATGATATGCATCTTCTTGCATTTCTCTCTATGTTGCCGTCATCATGTTCTGCATTTGATTCTTCCATTAACAATGTTCAGTAATAACGAATCCTTATCCAAACTCACCCTTAACTGATGAATCTCTTTGCATGCATGATGATGGTGATGGTGTGTCTCCGACTCCATGTGTATATATATATATATAGTAAGATTTGTTTCTGTTTAATGTTCTAGATTCTTGTGTCTGAATTAGAGTGAGATATGAGAATGGATGGAACTTTGTCTGTTTGTCTTGCAACTTCTATTCTACAATTCTTCAAAATGAACAAGTGATTTTTTCCTGATACCTACCTACTCCCATGCCTTGGTAAAAATTAATAACTCTTTAGTCTTTCCATTACTAGGCCATCTTTCAATTATGGCAGCACAACTTGCATTCACGCTAACGCGCATGTAGAGGTGGCCAAATGGAACCGAAACTTCCCGAACTGACCTTGAACAAGCTTGCCGGTTCATGATTCCGAACCGGAACCGCCACATGCGGTTTGGAACCAGAATTGTTTTTGGCCAGGCTGGTTCAGGTCAACAAAAAATTGGAACTAGAACCGGTAGTTCCGAACTGTCGAACCACCAAAATTTTAAATTAAAAAAAATTGGAAATTTTAAACCGGCCAATGAGAGCGCGCCATGTCACACCACGAGGCAGAACCAACCGTTCAATGAAAATTTTTAAATAATAAAATTTAAAAATAATATTGAGCGAACTGTTACAGTAATGGACTGGTCACCTCTACGCGGATGGTACAACATTTAGGCTTAAAATACAAATAAGGGCTGCTGGGATTTTGTAGCTTTGTTATACTATTTCATTTTCTGCAGTAGTAGTGGGACTTGGGAGATATCAGACAAAACGTGAAGCCACATATGTATTAAGGTTCTTCTATTCTTTTCTTTTCTATTTTTGTTGCATCTGATGTTATTACTCTATATCAATTTGATTTTTTGAATAGATTTTTGCCATTTCAAACAGTGACAATAATGTTATATTTCAAACGTGAAAGCTTGAAATTCTATACTGACGTGGGACCCACTGTCGTCTCGATAGATCATTTGAGTAATTTAAATCGTAAGATTTAATTGACTGACAAATTAATGTAATGTCCAAGATCGATCAATTTTAATATCGGATTACTACATAACACATAATAATTAAAATTGATATAATTTATAATAAATTATCAATAAAAATATATATATTCTGCGCAGGCAGCAATCTAGTTTCTATCAATTTGTTCCCGCTAACTTTTTGTTACACAAATTATTCTAGTACGGCCCAGACATTCCTAAATGTTGCAACATGCTATGTCTTATGCCGAAGCCGAAGCAGTTCCATCTTAATTTATCATGGACAAAAATGATTCTGCAAAATATATAATTTTCTTGGAATCGTCTATTGATTTCATTATCGAGCTCCATTGTTTATTTATTTTTTAACTTCTGATGTGTTTAATTCTAGAAGAATTTATTGTCAGACATACAAGACTATTTTGAATGCAAGACAGACAAACATGATCCGATTCATTATACCAGTAATATAATAAATACTTACACACTGATATTATATATATATATATATATATATAGATACAATTTTCTGTTCCTTCCTGCAATACTCTCTCTCTAACGGCTCCATAATCTTAATTTCTTCTCTGTCTCACTGTACTACTGACTACTGTCACTCTCTTCTCCCATTTCCATGTGAATTTTCTCAACCCCACTTTTCTCTAGCTAATATGTATCCTAATGTTAGTGTTTTTTCCTTAAACAACACCACGCATGCTTTTTGATGGTGATTGTTTGGTCCCTTTCCACTCGTTTCATCTACAATTTCTGAGCTCCTTAGATTATATATCGTCTCCATCTGTGCTCTTTTCTTTTTGAAATGGATGGAACAGAGTTTCTCGAGGAAACTGCTAATTTCTCGACCTCGTCAGACGACATTTTCAGAGTTTTTGAAGCATGGGAGAACTCTTCTTCTTACTCATCAGCAGCTGACCATCATCATCCGCCAGTTGGAGACGACGAAAAAGGCTTTGCGTTTCAACAGTCGAGCAGAAATGCTTTCCCATCGTCGTGCAAGCGGCAGAAGGTGATGAACAGTGAAGAAGGGCCGCAGAGAGTGTCGTCTCTCCCTCACATCACCGTGGAGAGAAACCGCAGGAAGCAAATGAACGAGCACCTCTCTGTGCTTCGCTCCCTGATGCCTTGTTTCTATGTCAAAAGAGTATATATATATTAATATCACTTTAATTTCTTGCTCCAAAACATATATAGCTATGATTTGTTTTTAATGAAAATGTTTGTGGATTGTAGGGGGATCAAGCATCGATAATCGGTGGAGTGGTGGATTACATCAAGGAGTTGCAGCAGGTGGTGCAATCTCTAGAAGCCAAGAAGCAACGGAAAGCAGCGTGTAATGAAGTTTTGAGCCCAAGGCCAAGGGTGGTGGTGTCGAAGGGTTCATTGAGCTTGCCGATAAGCCCGAGGACCCCACAGCCGAGGCTGCAGCCACCGGCTGGTTCACTTCCCAGCCCCGTCGACCCTTCTCCCTGCAATTCCTCCACTTCCTCGTCCATCCATGACGCCCTCAATGAGCTCGTCGCCACCTCGAAATCAGCCGTGGCTGAAATCGAGGTGAAGTTTTCGGGGGCCAATCTGCTGCTGAAAACGGTGTCGCATCGCGTCCCAGGCCAAGTCTTAAAGATCGTTTCTGCTCTTGAAGAACTTGCCCTCGAAATCCTCCACGTTAGCATCACCACCGTTGATGAAAAAATGCTCAATTCCTTCACCATTAAGGTAATACTGAACACTTATGAATTATTATTGTTGTTGAAATTGTGTATGAAAAGAAATTAAATACAGACGAAGATGAGGCTACCTACACCTACCTAGCTAGGGTATCTTTAATCATTAAAAGTAAAAGTAGATCTGTATGCCACCATTCTCTCGATAACAACATTTTCACTGAAAACAAGAAGATACTTTACATGTATCGATCATAGCCACCTACCTCATACTGTCTGATTTATTACAGATCTGAATGTAGTCATGTAGTAAATATTGCACACCGCATGCATGCATGTGGTTTGAGATTAGAAGTTAGAACTGATCATCACCATTATTATGCATTGGTAGATTGGGATTCAATGCCAACTTAGCGCAGAAGAGTTAGCCGAGCAGATTCAACACACATTCTGCTGCTGCTAGTGTGGGACGATTCTTCTTCTCCTTTTGCATACCAGAGAGAGAGAGAGAGAAATAAAGCGAATGTGGGGAAGCACTTGACTACACTAACCAGTAACCACTGATGCTGAGTTTTAGTTGTTGAGAACTAGTGTAATTGTGTAGTTTAGCTGATTAGTTTGACGCAAGTTACTACTTTTTATTAACATTTCTGTGTTCAGTAGTTTTCTGATATATATCATATGATGAATTGATGAGTGACCATTTCTATATTATCATGAATCATGATACATACATGCAGAAGAATAGATAATTATGAGACATAAAATATAATATATATAGAGAGATTTAGCAACCATTATACTTATGGTGGTCCAATGGATTAGCTGTGCTTTTATGAGTGTTGGTCATATATATTTACTCCGGAGAAATGGTCCTAAATAATTGTGAGGTTTTACACATGGCACGCTACGCTTCGGAATTCATATACTCCATTTATTCTTATGAACATTCACATAATCCTGTACCAATTATATAAACAAAGGCAAAAACTTGCGTTAGGCGGGTTTTATCTTATCCAAATGGGTTGACCCATCCCAAATAGGGTTTATTAATCCCAATTAGAGTATATTATATGAGTTTGAACTTAGGTTAATGAATAAAACCCGCCTAAATCGTTTAAGTCTGTCTAACCCAAGGCCTTCCCATAAACAAATAGTTTTGATATACTACTGATGCATGTTAAGGCTAACATATTTATTATAATATTCTATAATGAAACATCATGCCTAAGCAATTACAGTATGTACAAATAAACCCTCCATCTCTGTTCTTCAATTTTCGATTATTTATATATTTAAATAATAATAATAATAATTTATAAAGTGATTACGATTTTGCAACATTTTATAATATTTCTAAGATTTAAATTATTATTCTTAATATAAATTGAGAATAAGATATTTACAATAAGTTATTCATATTCTGATATTTATCTTTTATTTCATTTATTAAATTCTTTTAATATCATAATAAATAGTAATTTCTAATAATTCTGTTTTTGGAATAATAATTTTAATATATTTTCTAGAAAAATTTATAATTTCTTACGCTTTTGATAATATAATAAATATGGAAAGATTAAGAAGGATTTATTTGGTCAATTGTAAAAAAATATTGCTACAATATTTATACCTATAAATTCTGAAAAAAAGGTATTTGTAGCTTAGAGTAAACATTAAATATGTATTTAATCATTTTCTCAAACTGAATTCCCCCCGCAAATGGGCTCACGTTTAGTTTCAAAACTCTGGATATTTGGGCTGGGGCCCAAATATTAGTTTCTCAAATCAAAAGACTTTCCGCGGTTGATTATTATTTTTTTAATTTTTAAATTTTTGACAAACGATTATATTTACAAGGAATTCAGAGTTGTTACTCGAGTTTTATCAATTATGATTATTAAAAAAATTGGAGGAACTTATGGGGTGAAAGTGAAATAGATGATGGAGAATGAAACAAATGTACATTAAGCTGAATTTGTAATTTTATTTATGATAAAATAAGGCAGCCCACAAATTGTTGAGCAAATGGGGGCAGACGTGGGGTGAACACTATCCACAAACACCCGGAAAATATCTGCCCTTCCACTCTCAGCATGCCACGTCATTCATTCACTCTCTCTCTGCTGCAATTCCGGCCACGTCACCACATCATTAGTTCTAACTGACGTGGACATATTTATCTACGTCGGTATTCTGGCGTCCATAATATTGTGTCGAAAAAGCTTGTGGACACCGAAATTCCGGGCCGTATTTTTTGTTTTTCTATTTTTTTAAGGGCCAAAATCTCTCATTCCGCTGAGATCCATCAACGGAATATTTCTTCATCGGCCAACAGAATCTTCTAGTTGACTCGCCTGCTCGGATTACTATCGATTCTCTGCAATTTTTCAGGTAGTGCTTGGTTTTTGAAATACTGTGTTGATTGTATTTGTTATGTAAATAAATTATAAAAGTGCTTTTGTTTATGTATTATTCATGAAAAGCAGAGATCCTTCTGTAGTTCGTTTCAGTTCTCACTAGATTGCTTCATTTTAGTGTTTCTCCTTTGCTGTATGGATTGTTTTGTTTGTTGGAAATTGTGGTTTATGCCACCTTTGCTGATTAGGTAATGACTTAGTTCTGGTATCAGTAATGATTTAGCATCGACAGACATCTGCTGATCTTTGGAGTGAGTACATGATGATTAGTTCATTATCCGGCGGCATTAATAATACTGTGCTATCGACAGCGATCGCTTGTTATACGATTCGTGAGTCGTGATTAGAGTTCAATTCATACTTCATACGAATGATGAACTCCTTTGGTATCGGTTTTTGATCTATGGGGATGCTGCTGTATCAATTGCTGGGGGAATGATTTGAGCATTTTCACTTTGTTTTAGCTTTAGATTTGTTCGTAGAATCATAGTGTAATGAATGGTATTTACAGCTTTGCCGCTTGGAACTCATGCACTCTATCTTCTCTAATTTTGGCAGTAGCATTTTTGGAGCAGACAGAATTGGGATGGGAGTTGTGACTGTTTCTAGTTCTGCTGCTCGAACTCCATTGGGACTAGGAGCCAAATATTCGACCCGTGTATCATTATCTAGAAGACCGGTAATACTATCAGTTCAAAGGGATAAAAGTAAGAATATAGCTCTTGTTGTTCCAAGGGAGTCTGTAGCTTTACCGTTGGAGACTAATAAAGAAAACGAGAAGAGGTTAAGAAAGGTGAAAAAGCGGCCAGAACCAGTAAATGTGCTATTAGCTGACCGACCATCTCCAAGTACATCAGATTTGGATTACAATGAAGCTGCCGCAAAGCTGGAGTATATATTTAAACAAAGCCCTCCAACAGATATCACCATTGATGAGGTTAAAGATCAAAGGATAAAGAGAAGGCAGGAACGACAGAAAAGGACTGGAGAAGTTGAGGACAAAGAGAAACAAACTGCTGACAATGTTGTTAGGACCCAGAGGAAGAAGGAGAGAAGGTTGACTCTTGAGAAGAGGATTGCTCTCAGGACGAAGAAAGCTGGTGAATTTCTAGCATCATCACAGAAAATAAAACACAGAAACCAAGCTGGTGAATTTGTAGCATCATCTCTGAAAACAAAACATAAAAACCATGACGAAGATGTGAAGATTGATAGGCTTGTTAGGGATTATTCAGCTTCCACAGACTTAGTTAGCTTAGATTGGAAGAAAATGAAGATTCCTCCAGTTCTTCCGTCTTCTGAGCATAGCTGGTTGTTCAAGCTGATGCAACCGATGAAGGTGAGTAGACTATTTATTGCCAAAGTTAGTGTAATGCATGGAAAGATACTGAAAAGAATGAAAAATGGAAAATTAGAATATATACAAGCTCATTTTGATAGCCTACATACCTTATATGAGCTCCTCTTGTTGGCACCACCCACGTGAATTTATACATATATATAAATTATTTAACTCAGCTTATAGTATTACTTTTCCTCTGATATAATTGGTTTGTCATTATTAGGCGATCCTTCATGTAAAGGAAACTATGCAAAATGATTTAGGAAAAGATCGAACAGATGATGAGCTAGCGAAGGCAATGAATATGGATACTATTCAGCTGAAGAAACAATTGGAGGTTGGTAGAGCTGCTAGGAACAAGTTGATCAAGGTAATTTGAGTTCTCTCTTCTCATATTTTGTGGGAGGGGTTTGTTAACACATCATAGAGATTAATAAATTGATGACTTTTTGTCGGTATGCATTTTTGTTACCTTTGGCTCTTCACCAAGATATAGTGTGAATAGAAATTGCATGATAAATCATTGCATCAGAAGAATCTAAATGATGGTAAAATGTTTTATTTCTTATAGCACAACCTCCGACTGGTTTTGTTCGTTGTAAACAAGTACTTTCAAGACTTTGCAAGTGGCCGAAGGTTCCAGGACTTGTGTCAAGCTGGTGTTAAGGGTCTTATAACAGCTATTGACCGCTTCGAGCCAAAAAGGAAATTCCAGCTCTCAACATATGGCCTCTTCTGGATTCGGCATGCCATTATTCGTTCCATGACGCTTTCAAGTTTCACAAAGGTCTCCTTTGGTCTTGAGTCGGTAAGCTTCAACAATTGATGTTTTCCGTGCCACTTTTCAATTTATCAATTCCCAGTTCCATGTTTTTCCTGAATTGTTTTGTCGAAACATATCTATATGTCATAAATCATAGTATATAGTATATCTTGGTATAGGTACGGGTTGAAATTCAGAAGGCCAAGCTAGAGTTGTCGTTTGAACTTCAAAGATTGCCAACTGATGAAGAAATTATAGACAGGGTTGGGATCTCCATGGAAAGATACCATGAAGTGATGCGGGCCGCAAAGCCTATCCTTTCACTGCATGCAAAGCATGCAGTTACTCAGGAAGAGTTCATCAATGGCATCAAAGATGTGGATGGCGTCGATGGAGATACAAGAAGGCAACCTGCACTTCTCAGGCTTGCCCTAGATGATGTGGTAAATTCTAGCACTGCCCTAAGTGCATTTGGTGCCTTACTTTATGTTTTGCTATGATACTAGTTGTTTTCGTTTGTTTGGAAACATGACTTTTAATCCAGTAAAAATGAAATCTCCTGGCTGTTCGGACTAGTTTTCGTGGTATTGTGGTTACAAATTTTCGTACTGGAATCTATCTATCCCAACTAATTTGATCTCTTTTTTTTTGTTAATGATGATCATCTATCTTATTTATCTAGGATTACAATAACCAACCTTTATACTTTCATTTGCTCCTGTGTGGGTATATGTTGAAACAAAATCCTCTGTGTTCATATAAGATAAATAATTTACTTTCTGGTTATATATTTTGGCAGCTTGATTCTCTGAAGCCCAAGGAGAGTTTGGTAATCAGACAACGTTACGGGCTCGATGGTAAAGGAGATAGAACACTTGGAGAAATTGCTGGAAATCTAAACATTTCCAGGGAAATGGTTAGGAAGCATGAAGTAAAGGCTCTAATGAAGCTCAAGCATCCAGCTCGAGTTGATTACCTTCGCCACTACATTTTCAAATAAATACACTCTGTCTAAACTCTGAAGTGGTGATGATTCTACTGCATACGGCAATATTGTCTATAAATTATTTGTATCATAGTTTAGCATTACTTGCATAGTTACCACGTAAATATCAGTTGACATGTATAACCATTTTTCTGTGGCTCGAGTGCCCTAGCCCTGCAGGTATATCTCTGCCTCACAGTTTTCATCTTTTTCCCTTTCTCGTTTTTTTTTTTCTGTTATATACATACTCAGGTGTTGAAGATGTGACAAATCAAGTTGTACAAGGTTTTTGCTTTCATATAATATGAAATATTGTGTATGCTTACATAGGCTTTTACAACGGGAATGCCACATCTCTTACGTTTCGAAGAGAGGGGAAGGTGGATCTAGCATTTAATTTTAGAGTGTCTAGAATTGCATACAACGCATCAGAGTTCAGATGGTTTCTACTGTTTACTTGAAACACATGGCTTCTGCTGTTTATTTCAATCCAACTACATCCAGGATCCTTCTTGAAACCCCTCTCTCTCAAGGCATCCCTCACCTTCAGCTTCTGCCCCCAGTTCCCCGATCTTGAATATATGTTCGACATTATCACGTACGCAGCTGGTGCGTTCGGATCCGAATCGAGCATCTTCCGAGCCACTCTCTGGGCTAGTTCCAAGTCCATCCAAGACATACTAGCATGCAGCAGTGTTGTCCAAAGCACTTTGTCAGTTTCAATTGGCATTGTCTGAACAAGTTCCTCAGCTTCATGTAGAAGCCCTAATCGGCAAAGGAGTTCCACTACACAAGTCAAGTGCTCTTTTGTTGGAGTTATACCATACTTCTCCTTCATTGAATGGAAAAAACTCAATCCGTTTCCTACAAGACCTGCTCTTGCACAAGCAGATAAGACAGCCACAAAAGTTGCTGGGTTTGGGTTCACACCCTTTTCCAGCATGAGATTGAATAATGTCACCGCGTCAGAGCCAAGCCCGTGGTGCGCGTGCCCATTGATCAGTGCTGTCCAAGATGCTGCGCCGGGAGAAGAAATGCAGCTAAACGCCACCCTAGCATCTGCAATGCTTCCACATTTTGAATACATGTCGACTAGGGCTGTTCCAGCACAGGCGTAGGAAGAGAAGGGAGTTTTTGCCAGATGTGCATGAAGCAACTGCCCCTGTTGAAGAGATCCCAAGCAAGCACATGCGTGAAACAACACAGCGAAGGTGGATGTAGTTGGGCTTATTGATGATCTACACATGGTTAGGTAGAGTTCCAATGCATTTTCATGCTGATCAATGTGAATATATCCAGATATCATCGCGTTCCAACTAACCGGGCTTCCTTCTAATCTTGCCTTCTCAAAAAGCTCCAAAGCTTTGTCGAGTTCACCATTCCTTGCATACACTGTGATCATCGTATTCAGAGAACTCAGCACTTTGACCGGCATCTGCATGAACAACCTCTCTGATTCCTCAATTCGACCGCATCTTGCATAACCTTTCATCATCAGATTGTAAGAAGTATAATCTTTCTCTGCCATATTGTTGAAAATCAACCCAGCTTCTTTGATCTGTCCCAACTTCAGAAGCCCTTTGATCAACTCATTAGAATCTGTAACCGATGGACTCAACGTGTGACCACAAACATTCTTGGCATCACCCATAGATTCACAGCTAGAATACAAAGCTATCAATGCACTAACAACAGAGCACTCACTCTCAAACCCAAATTTTATTACAAGTCCATGAATCGCCCTTCCACTCCACAGATCCCCCATTCTACCACAACCCCTTAATACACAATCCAAAGTGAACTCATTTGGGACAGCCTCACCATTCTTCATCATCATCTTAAACATCGCCAACGCCTCTTTGCAGCAAGCGTCACTCTTCACATACCCCGAAATCAACGTGGTCCACTCCACCACTCCGTGCCTAGGCATCCTACTAAAAAAGCTCTGAGCTTCAGTCATTAAGTTACAATCAACATAACCAACCAACATCAAACTCCATAGCAGCTCATTCTCTTCGTGCAACTCATCAAACACCTTGGTGCTGTCGCCAATTTGACAAGAACTAGCGTACGAGTACAGCAATGAGCTTCCAACAAACTTGAATCTTTGATATCCAGATTTCAAGACCAGCCCATGAACCTGTTTCCCATTAATCAACGACTGAGCCCGCCCACAAACGCTTAGCGAAACGGAAAATGTAGTCTCGTTGAACTTAACGTTGGAATGATGCGCGAGTGAGATGAAGCTCAAAGCGTCGCGGATCAAACCCAATTTGGAGTACCCGGTAATCATGCCATTCCACGATACGACTGTTCGTTGGGGCATTTTGTCGAAAACTTGGCGGGCGCGCTCCGGGTTCCCAGTCTGGAAACTGAATGATATGGCTTTATTTTCGGAGACGATGTCGGGAGTCTGTTTCCAGCGGTTGTTGGCGGAAAATGAAGATTGCTCCACCGCCATTTGCACTGATTTTCTGAGGTTGGAGAAATATTCATGGCGCAGTGTTGACAATGTCATGAAGAAACCAAAAACTCATGAAATAAACTAAATTTAATCGGATTAGTTTGACGTTCAATTTGGAAAATACGTATGTTAATATATTTATTGATTGAATCAATATTCAAACTGAAATGATAAACTCTTCCTCCCATTACATGTGTTCGATACTCCCGTTACATTAGTTCAAAATGTTTTGAACACCATAATTAATATTTGTGAATGTAATGAGATTAATATTTTATTGATTAAAATAATTTTTTTTTATTTTA
Source organism: Plectranthus barbatus (assembly GCA_026898455.1). Lineage (NCBI taxonomy): Eukaryota > Viridiplantae > Streptophyta > Magnoliopsida > Lamiales > Lamiaceae > Plectranthus > Plectranthus barbatus. The sequence goes on along the minus strand of JAPKLW010000109.1, from coordinate 392,778 downwards.
AAAAATATAACTAATTTGACAAGACTGAAAAATATTATTATTTGCATTATTCAATAAATTATTATTGCGCGTTCCAATTTTTTTAAAAAGAAGTATTCCAATTTAGCTTTAGAAATTATATGTATGTCAATTCAATTAAATTAATTAATAGGAGTAATTAACAAGTAGATGATACAGCAGGAGCATGCAAGCAGGCCCAATGATTTAAGGCCCACTGTTACATGAAATATGGCAGCCACGTAAAATCTATCCTTTAGTGCTAAGTGCTAACCTCCGCAGGGCGCAGCGTGTCTACTGTACGCCTCCCCTCCCCTCACCTCCCCACTACCACCCAGGGATATAATCCTAAACAATTATTGCTCCTTACTACCTTTCGATCTGCGATTCTGCCCGCTCCCAACCCTAATTTCTTTATTGTTTCTCTCAGGTATTCGTCGCGGTTTCTCTCCTTTTGCCTGTATGCTTCATTCTCAATTACTTCTGTTAGGTTACTTTTTTTTTTTTTTTTTTGGATTCTAAAATTTAGGTTTATGTTTAGACAGAGGTACTTGCTTGGTACTATTTTAATAATTATAGATTGATGATTTGCCACTTTTTTCGCAGTTAATTAACTTAATTTTGTGAGGATCTGTTTCTTGGCTGATTACGTTTTATCCCGATCTGGATAGGATGTTCTTTAGAATCCCCTCTTTTAATTTTTCCGATCATTTTTTATTTATTTTTTGAACTGAGTTTTCCAATGGATTTTGGGTTTGAGAATTTTACATTTGTCTTTGATTTCGTATTCCATTCAAATGTTAAGCATGAACTTTTGTGGTTGATGTAATGCGGTCGACTTGTAATTATCATTCATGGAGTTTGCTTTTTGCTGCTTATATCGCAGCTAGAGATGTCATCAGTTTCCAGTCAGCCGCAGTTTAGGTACACTCAGCCTCCATCCAAGGTTCTCCATTTGAGGAACTTACCATGGGAGTGTACTGAAGAGGAACTTATCGAACTGGGGAAGCCATTTGGGAAGGTTGTAAACACAAAATGTAATGTTGGAGCTAATCGGAACCAAGCTTTTATTGAGTTTGTAAGTCTGAACTGCTGCTTGTTCCTGTATAGTTGTATGAATACTTGATGATTTCTAGGTTTTGTCATTCTTCTTACTGTTCATGATGATTTACAGGCAGAACTAAATCAAGCTATTGCTATGATATCGTATTATGCATCATCATCTGAGCCTGCTCAGGTACGAGGGAAAACCGTCTACCTACAATATTCCAACAGGCAAGAAATAGTGAACAACAAAACTACTGCAGATGTTGCTGGAAATGTACTCTTGGTAACAATTGAGGGAAATGATGCACGTCTTGTCAGTATTGATGTCCTACACTTGGTAAGAAATTGAGCATTCCCCATCACGAACTCAAAGCATTGCAAATTTGTGGCAATAGGATGTTCTGTATGATATTTTTGTGCCTGGATTGTTGTATGTCTCATTTAAGCTTTATTTAACAAGAGTCCGAATGAATCAGCAGGAACATGCCAAGGAAATATCTTCGATGGCAGCTTATTGCAATGGGAGAAAGAGCGCATGTGTGTTTGTCTTCTTTCTCCTTCCTTAACACTCGCTCTTTCTTCCCTTCTTCCGCTTCATGATTCTACCCCTAGCTTCTTAAGAAGCCTCAAATAATTCTTTTTCTTTTCCCATTTTTTTGGGTTTTATAATACCTCACTTTTTTACTTCACTTTTCAACACTATGGCCTGCTCTTTATCATACAATATTAATTCGAGCATTTATGTTTAGTTTGATTATTCATGATTGTTGCACTTAATAAATATTATTCCTATTTCTTTTAATTTTAAAAGGACCCATTAACCATTTTTCATTAATTTTACTTCAGAAAAGCGTAATAATGTTGAAAATTGGTTACATCTTTAAACAATTCAATGCCTTAGGTTATTAAACCTGACAATTGAGAAATTATTGGGAATTTTTCCACGCGCATGCTAGTTACTTGTTGTTTCCCAATCTGAATTAGTCAAGCACTTTTAAGACTTGGCACTTATTTGACTTTGTCCTTTACTCCTTTTATTGTATGCTATTCATAACATGTCCTTTCTACCGTGCTAGGAGGTTTTTTCGAGCCTATAATCTGTTTTTCCTATTTTTTGAGTCTATAATCTGTTGCTCCATCTTGTCCTTTTATTTTTTCCCCACTATTTGCTGACTCCATATGTCTTACATGATGCATGAGCTTTTATCTCCTGTTTCTTTCATTGATATGTCTCTATAATCATTTTATGGTATTCAGTTCTTTTATACTTTAGCTGGTACTTATTTTGTTAATCATTATATTTGCTTGTTATGCTCTATTACTTCATGAAATATTTCATCTCCTTCTCCCCTGTGGAAAAAGAGTTGCTCCATGAATGTTGATGCTGCATTTTGTTTGCTTGTTAATGTTATGTATCATAAGCAAAATAGACATGTGTGCCTTCTCTTTTGCTGTTATTTACTCTTGTTTTATTTGCAGGTGTTTTCAGCTTTTGGGTTCGTACATAAAATTACCACTTTTGAGAAGACTGCTGGATTTCAGGTATGGACTAGATCTTTAGAGGCCGTTGTTTTCTTAAAGTGTTCATAATTTATCAATGTGTAACATCCAGCTTTTTTCTGCCATCAGGCTCTTGTTCAATTTTCAGATTCAGAGACTGCCTCTGCTGCCAAGGATGCTCTTGATGGGAGAAGTATTCCAAGGTGATCTGGGTTTTTATATTTGGCTTTGGATCCCCAACTATTATCAATACAATTGGGGCTGGACATTTTCAGATTTCAGAAGCTTTATTATGAATCTCCTAACGGGGTACTTGCATGTTCCTTACCCCACTCTACCTGTCACTGTTTAGCGTTCATAGTTACCAGTCTGATTAAGTTTTTTCGTTTGGTCCTGGTTGTCTATTTCTGCAGTGATTGATATATTTCAGAGATATGCGACAAGTCTATGAAATTTTAGGAGTAACTGACCTGTATAGGCGATATATTGATACCGAGAATCGAAACATGTATGGTTCTAGTGTAGCTGACCATACTTGATTATGTTCTAAATGGCCTGCTGAAAATTGCCTATTTCAATAGTATCATGGGCACGAGATGACAATGCTGCACTTAATCTTGTAAAATTTTATGGGACATAATGATCTTTGTGATACATCTTCCTCAATTTTGAGGTTGTTTAGGCTATTTTTACTCCCTACTTGTGAGTGTGCTTGTATATATAATAGAAATCTGCCAATATACTGCTTCTGATTTGGGTCTGTGTTTTAGGTATTTGATTCCTGAGCTGGGACCGTGCTCCCTTAGGATAACATATTCTGCACATACAGACTTGAGTGTAAAATTCCAGAGCCATCGTAGTAGGTAAAATTGAGTTATTATTATTATTCTTTTTAATATTTGGAACTTCTAAACTGTTGGATATTGTCTACTTCTGTTGAAGCTCTTTTATCTGACTGTTAATTCAGGGACTACACCAATCCTCTGCTCCCTGTTGCTCCTTCTGCTATAGATGCAAGTGGACAGGTAAATTATTAGACGAGCTGTTTCATTCATATGTTCTAAATTGGTTGCCCCATTTGCACAAATGGAGATATCTGAGTGACCATGATTGATTTCTATAGTTTTCTGAGTCTCTGATGTCTCTTTGCCTTAGAATACTCCTCTTTTCAGTAGCTTTCAAGATAATTCTTTAATCTGGTGATGGTGAATGCAAATGTATTCACTGGGGCCAGAGTAAAAATGCTGCTAACAAACATACATTTCTCACAAGTTCTCTTGCCTTCTTGCAGTTTAGTCTAGGAGTTGATGGAAAAAAACTGGAGCCTGAAAGCAATGTTCTGCTTGCTTCTATCGAAAACATGCAATATGCAGTTACTTTGGATGTTTTACAAACGGTACCCACCTTGAATTTTAAGAAGCCTCTACACATAAATCATTGGCTCCTTACTGACTTTGTATAATTTTTTTGTGTGTTTTAGGTCTTTTCCGCATTTGGACCTGTTCTTAAAATTGCTATGTTTGATAAGAATGGTGGTCTTCAAGCATTGATCCAGTATCCTGGTAAAGATAAAAATCAGCTCCTTGATGTTTGTTGCTTTTTAAACTTAAATTTGTTCTTTTAATAATTACTTGTTTGAAATCCCTATAATATTAGTTTATAACTTGCTTATCATGGTTTGTTTGGAGTGTCGTGGAGTTTACTTATAAATGCTCTGCGTGATGCACAGATGTCCAGACTGCAGTTGTTGCGAAGGAAGCCTTAGAAGGACATTGCATATACGATGGAGGATACTGCAAGCTTCACATCTCATATTCTCGGCACACTGATCTCAGCATAAAGGTGAGCCTCGTAGAAAATGCAATCGAACACACATGGTCTTTCTGCACTTATTTTAACCGTGACTAATTTGTTTTCAGGTGAATAATGATAGAAGCAGAGACTACACTGTCCCAAATACTCCGGTTTTGAATTCGCAGCAACCCTCAATTTTAGGACAGCAACCATATCCTGGTGGTCCTGGTTACAATGGAGCACAATATGCTCCAGGCCCTGATCCTCATGCACCACCTCCTTCAACGGGCTGGAACGCAGGTGCCATACCTCAGTCTATGCCAATGCAAATGCATAATTACCCTTATGGGCCCCCTTCAGGTCCCCCAGCGATGGGTCCTGGGTCAGTTCCATCTCACCCCCAAAACGGGCAATCTCCGATGCGTCCTTATCACCACCAATAGCTCAGTTATCATCTGGTCGTAGAATCATTGTGTAAGGGACATGGGAACTGCTTTATCGGCTGATGTTTTTGCTGTTTTGAAATCCAAATTTTTCTTATTTCGCGTCACAGAAAAGCAAGATTCTGGTAATGATGTGCTTGAAGGGGTGGAATGCTGACATTCATATTTCGTTGTGGTTTGTTTTGTAATTTCTATTGCTGTACATCTTAGTCCAGCTTAAATATAAATTCCAAGAAGCCAGTGCCACCGAGTGCAGTTTCCGGATTTTAATTTAAGTTGTTTGATTGATATTCTCTCAAGTTCAAATTATTTCTAGCCATTTGCTTAATAATATTCAAATTGTTACATAAACATTTTTTTTTGGTTTAATTATGGTGACTACGCCGTGCAGGCTTCCAACGTACTCACATTTATGCTTGTGGAATGGGAATGGAATCAAGTCAAATTTATTACTTTCATTTGATAATATTAGCTGATAATAAAAGTTTATATCATTACTCTTTTCTTTTTTATTTTATGTTATCTTATCAATGCATGTAAAAATATACAGTAGCAAACCTTATATGGTTTCCCCTTTTGAAAGTATGAATAAATCTAATTTTATCATTTTTTGGGGACTTGAAAAGGAGAGATAGAATTGCACAGGATATAAACTAAGAATCCAATCTGTAATAATTAAAGGGGCAAAGGCAAGTAGTAAAACCATATCTAATCTTCCCCAAAAATAATAGAGGCCACACGCAGCACAAATTACCGTGGATAAGGTTGCCGTCTCTCTTTTTCTTCCGGTGTCTCTGTAAAAATCCAATCTTGTGGTAGGGAAGAAGAGGCCACGCTGCTGTGTGCATGATTCCTCCTCTGGCTGACTTTCTTGATATTCTGAACTCTGAATTTCGAAGCCCTCTCTTTTCTATTGACTGGATACCTTGAAAAGATTGATTCTTGAATCTTTCCAGCACCTACGATGACAATAGCACTTCAGGCGCTTCTTATCTGCAAGCCCTCAATTCCTCAATTAAACCCTCTTTCTCTCTCTCTAAAACCATGTATTTATATATCCCCTCAATTGTCGTTTCCGGGAAGAGTAAATGGAGGATTGAGCAACTCGTTCCCTTTAAAATCCAGGTTCTTACGGTATCGCTTCTGCTGTATATTGAATTCTGAGAATCTAAACTCAGCTAGCGAATCGATTAGTGATGCATCTTTCAGCGAGGACACCGAAATAAATGAGCTTAGTAACGGGTCTGTGCTCAGTGAGACCTCCGGCAGCGGAGAAGTGGAGGACGAGGTGAAGGATGAGAATGTAAAAGGAAGATTGCCAATAGTTGTGTTTCTGATGGGAGTTTTTGCGAGGTTGAGAGATGGATTTGAGAAGTTCATTTATTCGGATTGGTTCAGTTGGTGGCCGTTCTGGAGGCAGGAGAAGCGGCTGGAGAGATTGATTGCAGAGGCCGATGCCAATCCTAAGGATGCTGCTAAACAGAGTGCACTTCTAGCGGAGCTCAATAAGCACAGGTCGTTATAATGTTGGTTTTGAACTGATTGACAGCATTGTTCTCGATTAGATATCTGTGTTTGTTGTTCAATGAGATTCATATGTGCATAGTCTTCAAACTGGGTGAAGTTTGGGTAGAGGGGAACAAACTAATGGTAGATGGACTTTCACATTTATATTATCTTGTTGTTAGTAGGAGTCTTAAGTCAATCAAAATCCTGGAATTGAAGTATAAGATTTTACATTAACACCTCACCTTAATGTATCTTGACTGTATAAGATAATTTGGCGTAATTGGTAATTTACTTTAAGATGTTTGATGAATTATCAATTTTACTTTGTTCAGTCCGGAGTCTGTCATCCAGCGTTTTGAACAAAGGGAGCATGCTGTAGACAGCAAAGGAGTAGCGGAATATCTTCGAGCGCTAGTTGCCACTAACGCGATTGCTGAGTATTTGCCTGATGAGCAATCTGGAAAACCTTCTAGTCTTCCTTCTCTGGTACACACATTATTCATTTTTTTCCCAGCTTGAGAAGTATATGGTATACTGGCTGGTTGATCCAAGTTTTGAAGTTCTGAGTGCTAATTTTCTTGTTTGAAAAATGCATTTGCGACATCAAAATCTACAAAGTGTGGTGAAGCATTAGTAGGCCTAAAGAAGTACCTTTTGTTTTGGTTTTTAGGGTGTCTAAGTTGTAACTCGCATGATTATAGTAGCATCTTTTGACTAATTGTTGAATATTATTTGTAGTTGCAAGAGCTAAAACAGCGTGCATCAGAGAATGTTGATGAACCGTTTGTAAACCCTGGGGTTTCCGAAAAACAGCCATTACATGTTGTGATGGTAAGACAAAAAGTGATTCCATAAATTAAGTGATTGATTGGAAAAAAAATACTTAAAGCCTTGTGCATGATTTTTCAACTCTGATCTTCTTCTCAACTGTAGGTGGACCCAAAAATTTCAAGTAGATCATCTCGTTTTGCACAAGAAGTTATATCGACTATCGTGTTCACTGTTGCTGTTGGTCTTGTGTGGTATGAGCTGTACTTGTTTTATACATGAGTACTTTTGATGGCATTGCTTGTTTATGGTTCACTTTTTGGTTCACAGAAATGATGGATATGATCAAGTTTGGATTCTCTCACTTCTCATGCATGATTATGTTCTTAGTGGCAATATTTGTTCATTTAAGACATTGAGATTTTTGTGGTGTTAAGGATAATGGGGGCAGCTGCACTGCAGAAGTATATTGGCAGCTTAGGTGGGATAGGAACTCCTGGAGTTGGTTCTAGTTCTTCTTATGCCCCAAAAGAGTTGAACAAAGAAGTCATGCCAGAAAAGGTAGATCTTTTTGGTTCACTTAATCATGTGGCTTTGGCTGTTCAATTATTTTTTTTTTAGCACATTAGCATAAATGCAGTTTATGTTTTATGATAATTGCATTTTAGTGTGTTATCCCCATATAAAACTCATTCAGAAAACTCTTTAGTTGTCCAACTGAATTTTAAGCTTTATTGGAAACTGTATGACTACTTTTATTCGATATGAACCATGAATTTCCTTATCATTTTTCTTATTGAGCTGAATAAACACAGTTACACAATGTAACTTTTACATAGTACTGTGGCAGAATGTTAAGACATTTAAAGATGTTAAAGGTTGTGATGATGCTAAACAAGAGCTTGAGGAGGTTGTCGAGTATTTAAGAAATCCTTCAAAATTCACTCGATTAGGCGGGAAGTTACCTAAGGTTTGTTGGTTGAATAATTTTAGTTATGATGTAAATACCATGTTCCCTGCTATGTCCTTTAAGAGGTCCTCTAATTTCAGGGAATTCTTCTGACTGGATCGCCTGGAACTGGCAAAACTCTGCTTGCCAAGGTATGCAAGTCTTTCACAATGAAATGACAATTATTCCTCCAAATCCTCTTCCATTCAACCCACCCAAAGTGCTGTTTCAGTGAACGCCGGCATATGACTGGTATTATTGTCTTCTAATTACTGTGATTCCTGTGTCTTGAAGGCTATAGCTGGAGAGGCTGGGGTACCTTTCTTTTACAGAGCAGGCTCTGAGTTTGAAGAAATGTAAGTGTTTGTGATAGAACTGAGATTTATTTCCTTTATTATGAAAATAGAAACCAAGCATATATTGTCTTGTACACTTGTATCTTTGTATCCATGTAAAAAAGTTATTTGATATTTCTTACTCTACCATGAGGCTAGCAATGATTCTTTGATATTTTGTTTGTCCAAGAATCGTGGTACTTCAGTCAGAAGATTTACCCGTGCATTTGCCTTCCTAGGTTTGTCGGCGTTGGTGCTCGGCGTGTCAGATCCTTGTTTCAGGCAGCTAAAAAGAAGGTATGGTGCTTATTCATCCTGTTCATTTGTCATTTACCATAACTAAGATGTTTCTGTTGGTGAGTTATGCTAGATGGTGACGAGTTTCATCCTTAATAAATACTTCCTAGTCTCCATGGCTAGTTATTCACTCTATGTAACTGCTGTGACCATCTAATTTTTGCCTTCATGGATGAAACTTTACTCTTCATTAGATAGATCTTGCATTGCATATAAATTGGGCATTTTGTGTCAAATACCCCAGTTATTTATTATTTTAGGAATCGATCTTATTTTCCATTCAGGGTATTGAACAAGGCTTCAAGACTTCCAATTAACTCCCTGAGTTCAGTTAATCATGTGTGTTATTTGGACTAAATAGATCGTTGCTCAACTGTAATCATTTTGTGCATTAAGTATCATACTTCGACAATATAGTCTTGTACCGATATGCCCATTTATTTTTCATCCGTTTTCCTTGTGGAACTGGATATGTTCAATTAGCATATTTTTTAATTCGCTACTTTGAATACATGGTGATTATAGGGTTTGAGATCAAGATTTTTATTCTTTGAATACATTTTTTTTCCTGTCTGACTTCCTGTAGAATAAATGGAGTGATATCACCTGACAAATTTATAAAATATTTGGTGATATCTTTCGTTGTGTATCATTAAATGTGTCTTAAACTTACATTTCTATATGTGGAAATTCTGATTTTGTTTATGCCATCTAGGCTCCTTGCATCATATTTATAGATGAGATTGATGCTGTTGGATCTACCCGGAAGCAGTGGGAAGGTCACACAAAGAAAACACTGCATCAACTACTTGTGGAAATGGATGGTTTTGAACAGAATGAGGTAAAGTCACATAATGTAGGGCTATATTTTCCTCCTCCCTCTTTTCACTTCCTGATGGGATCAAAATTTGAATACAGGGAATTATTGTAATGGCTGCAACCAATTTGCCTGATATACTTGATCCAGCTTTAACAAGGCCGGGTCGATTTGACAGACATGTTAGTATATTTTTCTCTTCAAAGACTCATCTTGGTTTGATATTGGAGTTATTTCCTCATTATCTATTGTGCTAAAGTCTTGAATTATCAAGTACATCAATCTGAAGTTAAGTAAAAAAATCTATGGAACTGTTGGAATAATATTTGAGTATATCAACACAACTGCCTCTTATGCTACAAAAAGGAAAGAAGGTTGCTTGACTAAAAGATGTAGCGGTTTTCTTAGTACTAAGTGAAATCCCACTAGAAGTTTATATCCTGCGTGCATTATAAATATATTTAGTTCAGCTTTTGGTTCATTTCAACTTGCTTTTATTTGGTTTTCAAGTGTAATACATAATTCCTTTTGAGATCATATAGTCAAATCACACTGACAATATTTTCATGTCTTTAATCTGACTTGAAAGTCCTGTTTATAGATTGTAGTTCCAAGTCCAGATGTTCGTGGTCGTCAAGATATATTGGAACTCTATTTACAAGATAAGCCTTTGGCAAATGATGTTGATATAAACTCTATTGCTCGTGGTACTCCAGGATTCAATGGGGCAGGCAAGTTGTTGTTCTGTTCTATTTTGACTTTCATTTCAGGATACCTTGATGCTGAACCCGCAAAACCTCAAACCTGGTTTATCCTAGGTTGTTTGGGGTTCTGTGAACAGCATTTTCTTGATTGATTTGTTCCTTACAATAAAGGGACACAACTCAATCTTGAAATTAGCAGGATCGGGTTGGGGTCCCTAACGTCGTTATTGAGATATATTGATTATGAGATCTAACTCGAGTCTTTTCTGGCCACAACTAATTCTTCTGGTGCAGATCTTGCAAATCTGGTAAATATTGCTGCCATTAAAGCTGCAGTGGAAGGTGCTGAGAAGTTGACAGCAGCACAGTTAGAGTTTGCCAAAGACAGGATAATAATGGGAACAGAAAGGAAGACAATGTTTCTATCGGAAGATTCGAAGAAGGTTTTCTCTATTTTTGCATGCACACTTTCTAACATTATTTCTGATTATTGGTAGTGCATGTATGCGTGCGTGTGTGTGTGTGTGCGCTTGTGATGAAATTCTTATATTAATTACCTTTTGCAGTATGTGAATGCCTCGACCTGTACTTACGTTGCATTAACAATTGAAGCTCTAAATATGACATTTCTTCTCCGATTGCTGAATTTTGGGTTATGTAATGTACCAGAAATTAAGATTCTTCATCATTTTCTTTTGCCCCTTGTATTTTTTGGGAGGAGAGCCAAATTTAATTCATACATTGGATCAAAATATCAAATGTACTCACCATTACGGCATTTCCTATTACCAAATACATTGGAAATTCCGTCCCCTTAATTTTTCAAATTATTTTTGTGGAGATTTTTTTAAAAAAAATTGTTAGTTGTGTAATTGACCAAGTTGCTTTCAGCTCACTGCATATCATGAGAGTGGCCATGCTATTGTTGCCTTGAACACTGAAGGTGCACATCCAATTCACAAAGCAACGATTATTCCCCGGGGATCTGCTTTAGGTATGGTTACCCAGCTTCCTTCTAATGATGAGACTTCGATCAGCAAGAAGCAACTGCTGGCACGTCTTGATGTTTGTATGGGGGGAAGAGTGGCTGAAGAGCTTATCTTTGGCAAGGAACATGTTACTACTGGAGCTAGTAGTGATCTCAATACTGCAACCGAGCTCGCTCAGTATATGGTATTTCCCATAATACCTTGTTTAAAACTTGTGTCTCATCTCATTGACATGCAACACTTTCATCTCATTGCAGTTTGCATTACTGCCTACTTTAATTTTTGCCATCTATTTCTTCTTTCTCAAGTCTCTGTTTAGTCTCATCTTTTGATTGCTTCTTATTTATGTTGATATTCCTGTTGCTAGTATGAGAAGTTGAACATTGGGCTATTTGGTTTCGAGCAACCTGATATAATGATCCATGCTATTGCACCATTTTGGTTCCTTCCATAATGTCTGAAGCTAGAAGTGTGCTAGTATGGATTTCTTGAGAGGAATTCCAAGATTTCTCACTGTTTTGTTTCACATATCTGATTATTTTTTTTTTTCCCAAAAAAAATGTGTTGTAGGTATCATCTTGTGGGATGAGTGATGAAATCGGACCAGTTCATATCAAGGAAAGACCTGGTTCAGAAATGCAATCTCGTGTTGATGCTGAAGTAGGCTTCTGTTATCTGTTGCAATCTTGATCACTAAATAAAACGTAGCTTAATTTGTATGTCGGTTTCTCAGGTTGTGAAGCTGTTGAGGGATGCTTATAATCGCGTAAAAGCCCTCCTGAAAAAGGTAAGATCAATGGATTGGCATAATCATACTATCTGTAACATCTGGTCCCTTGATTTGATTTTATATGATGTTGTTGGTGCAGCATGAGCAGGCATTACATGCTCTAGCAAACGCACTTCTGGAATACGAGACACTAAGCGCGGAAGACATAAAACGCGTGCTTGTACCTTATACTGGTGGATCATCACCTGAGTTATATGTAGACCAGGAGCAGCAGCAGCAGCAACCACAAGGGGACCTTGTCTTGGCTTAACCCACCCACCATCCACTTTGTGTACAGGGTATAATACCCATTTTTAGTTCAATTATATTAATACCAAATTGGAAGCTAGGTGCATTTTGTACCCTCAAAAATTTTGGATTTTATTTTTATCAAAATACAGTTTAGTATCTGTATGAAAATACTCTTTAGTACAGATTAATTTATGAGAATGGACGGACAAAATCCTTTCATCAAACTGAACTTCCTATTCAGATTTACCAAAAAGGGCATCGACTTACACATATATAGGGATGTTAATTTAGCCCCAAATCCGCGGGTTGGTCCGATTAACTGGAGCCAAAATACGGGTTAGGGTCGAATATTTTGGCTCGAAAAGAAATTTGTCCGGACCAAATAACCCGAAGTTCGATCGGGCTGAGCAAAAAATCCGACGGGTTGGTTTGATTAACCCAATTATTTTTTTTTAATATATTTATCATAATTATAGTACTAAATTTACTTCTAATATTTAAAATTATATTTACTCCCTCCGTCCCACGAAATTAGTCCCATTTGCCTTTTTTGTCCGTCCCATCTAATTGTCCCATTTCCTAAAATGGCAAACTTTTTTACACTCATCAATAAAATATTAATTCCACTATACTCACTAACATTGGTTATCGTGCCAAAACCAAATGGGACTAATTACATGGGACGGAGGGAGTATTAATTAAATTTTAAGTTAATAATTATATTTAGTTCAAATATTATGTAGACATTCAAATATTAGCCAAAATAATTAAATTTATCGTTATATAAAAAGTTTGTGATGTATTTTGATTTAATTAATAAATTTATTGGTCCGACGAACTAGCCCGAAAACTGAAGAGTTAGGGTCAAAGATTTTTAACCCGAAATTTTTTAGCCAGATTTGACCCGGACCAATTAACCCGTAATCCGATAAAGCTAACTCGAAATCCAACATATTAGTCCAATTGACATCTCTACATAAATATATATAGTAATACATTTATTTCGCAATTTTCGAAATGATGAAATCATAGTGCAGAAGAATAGTTCAGTAAATGACTTAAAAAGAAGTATCTTTAAAAATTAATATGGAGGTACAAATTCATTGTCACAACACATGTCTAAATAGAAATGAAGGGAAAAAAAAAAGGAGCTTATTTGTAAGAGAAGTTTAGATGAGCAAGGATGCACTAGTTAGTTACATCACCACTTATAACCTAACTTCTATTACCATCATATCTTTAAATTGGACTTGTTCTTCTTCTGTCTATATTTCTCCTCAGTCTTGTATCTTTCTCTATTGATCTATAACCTGATACCATTCAGATGCTTCAATATCTCCTTTCGCGCCTTAAGAATCAGCAACTTGTGGGTTTCAAGAGGTGTCAGCACTTTGTTGGCACCGCTTGGTTCACCAGAAAATCCATAATCACTAGCATCTTCTTGTTTTCCCTTTCTGGAGCGTCCCGGGCCAGCAGATGTGCGCGATCTCTTGGAGCTATCGTGTGCCGTATGGCCTGGTGTTCCTGCAAAAAAATGGATACCTGTTATCAGGATTAGCTGCTATGAACTGGACAATGCTGACAGTTTGCATGCATGAAAAGAACTGAGACTTTGTTTTGAGCAGCAGCTGCATCATTACCTTGTGGATCATCAGCATTTTGACTAGGCACAGAACGCTTCTGTCGACGCCCAGTTTTGGTAAAATTGTCCGGTGCTGCTATCTCTTCAGCCACAAATGGCTTTACACATGTGCGACATTTAAGAGTATGGCTGCGAAATTTCTCGAGATACTCATAACGGGTATGGCATTTAACGCAAACAGTCCAAAAGGTAGCACCTGTCCGATGAGGCGGAGCCGTGCTGGCAGCCGTTGCACGTCTAGTCTGTGACTTCGGAATCGAAGTTTTCCTGCTTGCAAAACTGAAACCAATGGGATCTGTTGAAAACTCCGCTTGACTAGGCTCAGGTGGACCACTAGCACTAGCACTAGCATGCGCTCGAGCTTTACGCTGGCGTGCTTGAGGTGGTGCTGATTGACCATCTCCGGGAACTTTCTTCTGACTTGGCGGCCGTGGTGCTGATGTAACTTTCTGTCGATCGGCCCTAGGTGGTGCACCAGTATGTGTTGGAGGTCTGAGCTCAAGTCCCTTAAATCCCAACCTCTCATCATAAGCTGCCCTCCTTTCTTTGTCTAAAAGCATCGTCTTGGCTTCTGAAATGAGTTTAAATCCAGCATCTGCCCCAACAGACGTATTTTTATCAGGGTGTAGCATGAGAGCCAGCTGTCTGTAATGCCTTTTTATGGTATCGTCATCAGCTGAAGGTTTCACTCGTAGCACTCCATACCAATATGTTTCCCCACATATCTTATTCTCTCCAGCGAGGAGCACATCCAAGGTCATCAAGAGCTGGTTAATACCATTGAGCCCTGGAAATAGAGATTGTGCTTTCAGGGCAAACTTCCTTGCACCCCAAAGATCCTTCTGCTCTAACATGCTCTCAGCAATCAACATTGACCTCGTCGCTTCATCTTTGTTGCAGTCCATACTTAAATCTTAAGCTGGTCACCAAAAGAGCACAAATCAAATTTCAGTTAATGTTCACTATTCATGTAGCTATCTCATATAAACTTTGGAAAACATAGGTTTGTTGTAAACAATTTCATTGGTTTATTGTAGAATCATCACTTAGCATAACTTGAAAATGTCTGAAGCAACCAACATAGCAACTGAATACCAATGGTGGCTCCACAAGACATGTGCATCTAATCTTGACAAATATTGATCTACAAATAATAGAAAAACCAGGAAAAAAAAAAAGAAGAAGAAGAAGAAGAGCAAATATCAATTTAACATGAGTAATAATTATTTTATGTAGCTAATCTCATAACAACTTCGCAAAAATAGGTTTATTGAAAACAATTTCATTGGTATATTGTAGAATCATATGTTGTAATCCAAGTAAAACATGAGATATGAGCACAAATCAGATCCTTATGACTTCAACATCAAACAAAATCTTCAAAATTGTCAGCCAAACCACAATTCATTAAGTTAGATTAGGAAGATGTGAAAGGAGGCTAAGAATAAAAGAAGAAAGCAGAAACAAACATCCAGCTTAACATCTTGAGCAAGACAAGTATCTCAGTCCACATGCCTTCTCTGATTCTTATGACAATTCTACCCACTATTATGTAGTATCACCTATCATCAAACCCAATTTAGTTTTTTTTTTTTTTTTAAACATCCAATAATGTAAGAAGAATGCTTTACATTTAATCAATTTTTCGAATAACTTACAGGGACACTATTCAATCGATATTAAAGGTTCAATATGGAAGTAAAAACTTAAAAGCTTTTCCTTGCAATAAACTTATAAGCTATTGCATCCATCCTGTTCACATGACTGTTTTTTGGTAGCACCAAAGTTTAAACAGTATGAGAAGGAAACTAGCTGATACTTTTGTTACAATGTCACAGTGATTCTGGCAATACTCAGAAAGAGGCTGAAAGTTGGAAGGAGTTGTGTCATATCAAATACTGGAATACCATTCCTGGGCAGCCTAAAATGGAAAGGGTTTAGCATGGGACTGACAAGCATTTCTCATTACTTCTTGATTTACATAACTCATTTAATTAAACACAACATTTATATATCAGCTTATCACCAGATCACTTCAAGCATGTGTCGAAAGTTGACTAGTTTCAAACACGTGTTCAATTGACCGAAGCTTCCAAAACAGCAAACCGTTGTAAATGCATTGCGTGTCAACACGCGCTGATAACTGCTGACTCGAACTGTTCAAATTTTTGGCGCGACTAATCCATTTTATAACGACTAATCCAAATGATGATGTTCTTTTCCTTCTCCAAGAACTCACACCAAATTAATTTGAAATCTTATAACATCAATCCACATATAGCAAACCATTTTAAATGCTTGCGTGTCAACACGCGCTGATAACTGCTGACTCGAACTATTCAAATTTTTGGCGCGACTAATCCATTTTATAACGGCTAGCTCATAGTATTTAAATCTTAAGGGCAACTAATCAATTTTATGAGTAACTGTGTATTCTTCATCCCAACTTTTAACATTGCAGGAACATGAAAATATACACATCTCCAAATGATGATGTTCTTTTCCTTCTCCAAGATCTCAAACCAAATTCAATTTTAAATCTTTTTAACATCAATCCAACGTATGTGCAACATGCAAAGAACTGAAAATAAAATTGAGCAAATGATCATTGGCATGGCAACACACATTAAAAAGGACTCCTCGCATTACTAATTCTATCACCAAAACTCTTGATAAGCACGGACTTCATCTCACAGAAGAATCTTTTCGAGCAACCAAAAATAGTGAACAATCCCAAATCAGTTAAACATGTAAAAAAATAAACAAACGAAAATAGAAGCCATAGCACATAGAGTCATAAAGCGCGAGCATTAATTGGATCTGCATGAATGAACACTCAATTTCAACCGTTACTGATATGCAGCAACAAAAGGTGGCAAGTTCCATGTTAAAAACTAAGATGAAAGATAAAGTGAAATGAAGAATTTACCAATGTAAATGAGAGCTCGAATCACTGGAGTTGGAAGTTGATGCTTTTGAAATGGGGGAGCCCCCAAAGAGAAATCGAAAAAAACTTAATTTATCTGTATTTGGGAAAACAGAGGTTGGTGGTGAATGGTGTGAATATTGAACGAAGGGATGCACTTACTTACACCGTGTTTTATATACTGAAAAAGAAAAATAGTAACTAGAGTTAGAAAATTAACTATGGTTTATTACATACACCTCAGCATCACTAACTAGAGTCACTCTTTTTACACTTGGAGACTGGATTTGCATATATCCCGGTTGCATGATCGTATTATGTGCGAGGCATTCAGCATTTATTAATCACGGAATTTTGATATTTTAGATGGCTATTTTTGGGCATTCACATTTATTGCTTCTTTCTTACATAGATATTCATTTCTCAACGTCGGAATATAATGGTTGAATATATCAACTAAAAGTGATGTCTAGAGATGATAACGAAAGAAGTAACATTTAACTATTTGAAAAGCTCATTTAAATAAATAAAAAGCTCATTTGATAATCCTTGAATATTTCACTTATATGTCAACTAGTAGTAATGCGTACAGAGATGATAACGAAACAAGTAACATTAGACTATTTGAACAGCCAATTTAAAAAAATAAAAAAAATATCCCCTGATTGTTATTTTAGGATATTTCAATTATATTAATTATTTCTTTCTTACATAGATATTCATTTCCCAACGCCGAAATATAATGGTTGAACAATTTACTAATGTGTCCAATTTCACAAAAGAAAAATAAATAAATAACTAAAAATACTAAGTGACATATTTAACACAATTGATTTTACGAAAAGACATGTTGTTATGAATGTATAGTAACCAAATAGACTTTCCCTAAATTATCTACTCACCCACTCCCTCCTTCCCATATAATCCTTGAATATTTCACTTATATATCAACTAGTATTGATGCGCAAAGAGATGATAATGAAACAAGTAACATTTGACTATTTGAAAAGCCAATTTAAAAAAATAAAAAAATATCATCTTATTGTTATTTTAGGATATTTCAATTATATTTATTGAATATTTCATATTTATTGTTTCTTTCTTACATAGATATTCATTTCCTAACGCCGTAATATAATGGTTAAACAATTTACTAATGTGTCCAATTTTACAAAAGAAAATAAATAAATAACTAAAAATGCTAAATGACATATTTATGACAATTGATTATACGTAAAGACATACTTTTTCGAATATATAGTAACCAAATAGACCTTCCGTGCATTAAATTATCTACTCACCCACTCCCTCCCTCCCATATAATCCTTCAATATTTCACTTATATATCAATTAGTAGTGATGCGCAGAGAGATGATAAAGAAATAATAAGCATTTGATTATTTAAAAAATCAATTTAAAAAATTAAAAAAAAATATTACCCGATTGTTATTTTAGGATATGTCAATTATATTTATTGAATATTTTATATTTATTGTTTCTTTCTTACATAGATATTCATTTCGCAACGCCGGAATATAATGGTTGAACAATTTACTAATGTGTCCAATTTTACAAAAGAAAGATAAAAAAATAACTAAAAATGCTAAGTGACATATTTATGACGATTGATTTTACGGAAAGACATAATTTTTTGAATGTATATTAACCAAATAGACCTTTCGTGCATGAAATTATCTCTCACCCACTCCCTCCCTCCCATATAACCCTTTAACATTTCACTTATATATCAACTAGTAGTCATGCGCAGAGAGATGATAATGAAATAAGTAACATTTGACTATTTAAAAAGTCAATTTAAAAAAATAAAACTAAAATATCCTCTCATTGTTATTTTAGGATATGTCAATTATATTAATTTAATATTTAATATTTATTGTTTCTTTCTTACATAGATATTCATTTCCCAACGCCAGAATATAATGGTTGAACAATTTACTAATGTGTCCAATTTTACAAAATAAAAATAAATAAATAACTAAAATGCTAAGTGATATATTTATGACGATTGATTCTACGGAAAGATATGCGTTTTAGATTGTATAGTAACCAAATAGACATTCCCTGTATGAAATTATCTGCTCTTCCACTCCCTCCCTCCCATATAATCCTTGAATATTTCACAAATCTATCAACTAGTAGTGATGCGCAGAGAGATGATAAGGAAATAAATAATATTTAACTATTTGAATAGC
Source organism: Plectranthus barbatus (assembly GCA_026898455.1). NCBI lineage: Eukaryota > Viridiplantae > Streptophyta > Magnoliopsida > Lamiales > Lamiaceae > Plectranthus > Plectranthus barbatus. The sequence continues at coordinate 373,827 of JAPKLW010000109.1, read as the reverse complement.
CAAGTTACAAAAACAAAAAAAAAAAAATATCCCCTCATTGTTATTTTAGGATATTTCAATTATATTTATTGAATATTTCATATTTATTGTTTCTTTCTTACATAGATATTCATTTCCCAACGCCAGAATATAATGGTTGAACAATTTACTAATGTGTTCAATTTCACAAAAGAAAAATAAATAAATAACAAAAAATTCTAAGTGACATATTTAACAAGATTGATTTTGCGGAAAGACATGTTGTTATGAATGTATAGTAACCAAATAGACTTTCCCTAAATTATCTACTCACCCACTCCCTCATTCCCATATAATCCTTGAATATTTCACTTATATATCCACTAGTAGTGATGCGCAGAGAGATGATAACGAAACAAGTAACATTTGACTATTTGAAAAGTCAATTTAAAAAAATAAAAAAAAATATCCTATGACTGTTATTTTAGGATATTTCAATTATATTTATTGAATATTGAATATTTATTGTTTCTTTCTTACATAGATATTCATTTCCTAACGCCGTAATATAATGGTTGAACAATTTACTAATGTGTCCAATTTTACAAAAGAAAATAAATAAATAACTAAAAATGCTAAATGACATATTTATGAAAATTGATTTTACGGAAAGACATACTTTTTCGAATATATAGTAACCAAATAGAACTTATGTGCATTAAATTATCTACTCACCTACTCCCTCCCTCCCATATAATCCTTCAATATTTCACTTCTATACCAATTAGTAGTGATGCGCAAAGAGATGATAACGGAACAAGTAGCATTTGGCTATTTAAAAAGTCAAATTAAAAAAAAAAAATAAAAATTTCTTCGATTGTTATTTTATGATATGTCAATTATATTTATTGAATATTTCATATTTATTGTTTCTTTCTTACATAGATATTCATTTCCCAACGCCGGAATATAATGGTTGAACAATTTACTAATGTGTCCAATTTTACAAAAGAAAAATAAAAAAATAACTAAAAATGCTAAATGACATATTTATGACGATTGATTTTACGGAAAGACATACTTTTTCGAATGTATATTAACCAAATAGACCTTTCGTGCATGAAACTATCTCTCACCCACTCCCTCCCTCCTATATAATCCTTGAATATTTCAATTATATATCAACTAGCAGTGATGCGCAGAGAGATGATAATGAAATAAGTAACATTTGACTATTTAAAAAGTCAATTTTAAAAAATAAAAAAAATATTACCCGATTGTTATTTTAGGATATGTCAATTATATTAATTGAATATTTCATATTTATTGTTTCTTTCTTACATAGATATTCATTTCCCAATGCCTGAACATAATGGTTGAACAATTTAGTAATGTGTCCAATTTTACAAAATAAAAATAAATAAATAACTAAAAATGTTAAGTGACATATTTATGACGATTGATTCTACGGAAAGATATGCGTTTTGGATTGAATAGTAACCAAATAGACTTTCCCTGCATGAAATTATCTACTCGACCACTCCCTCCCTCCCATATAATCCTTGAATATTTTACTAATCTATCAACTACTAGTGATGCGCAGAGAGATGATAAGGAAAGAAATAACATTTGACTATTTGAATAGCCAAGTTACAAAAACAAAAAAAAATTATCCCCTCATTGTTATTTTAGGATATTTCAATTATATTTATTGAATATTTCATATTTATTGTGTCTTTCTTACATAGATATTCATTTCCCAACGCCAGAATATAACGGTTGAACAATTTACTAATGTGTCCAATTTTACAATAAATAACTAAAAATGCTAAGTGACATATTTATGACGATTGATTTTATGGAAAGACTTACTTTTTCGAATGTATAGTAACCAAATAGACATTTCGTGCATGAAATTATCTACTCCCTCCCTCCCTCCCTCCCTCCCTCCCATATAATCCTTCAATATTTTACTTATATATCAACTCGTAGTGATGCGCAAAGAGATTATAATGAAATAAGTAACATTTGACTATTTAAAAAGTCAATTTAAAAAAATTAAAAAAATATACCCTGATTGTTATTTTCGGATATGTCAATTATATTTATTGAATATTTCATATTTATTATTTTTTTTACATAGATATTAATTTCCCAACGACAAAATATAATGGTTGAACAATTTAATAATGTGTTTAATTTTACAAAATAAAAATAAATAAATAACTAAAAATGCTAAGTGACATATTTATGAAAATTGATTTTACGGAAAGACTTACTTTTTCGAATGTAGAGTAACCAAATAGACATTTCGTACATGAAATTATCTACACACTCACTCCCTCCCTCCCATATAATCCTTCAATATTTCACTTATATATCAACTCGTAGTGATGCGCAGAGAGATGATAATGAAATAACTAACATTTGACTGTTTAAAAAGTCAATTTAAAAAAATTAAAAAAAATATCCCCTGATTGTTATTTTAGGATATGCCAATTATATTTATTGAATATTTCATATTTATTGTTTCTTTCTTACATAGATATTCATTTCGTAACGCCAGAATATAATGGTTGAACAATTTACTAATATGTCCAATTTTACAAAATAAAAATAAATAAATAAGTAAATATGTTAAGTGACATATTTATGACGATTGATTCTACGGAAAGTCATGCGTTTTGGAATGTATAGTAACCAAATAGACCTTCCCTGCATGAAATTATCTACTCGACCACTCCCTCCCTCCTATATAATCCTTGAATATTTCACTAATCTATCAACTAGTAGTGATGCGCAGAGAGATGATAAGGAAAGAAGTAACATTTGACTATTTGAAAAGGCAATTTACAAAAACAAAAAAAATTATCCCATGATTGTTATTTTATGATATTTCAATTATATTTATTGTATATTTCATATTTATTGTGTCTTTCATACATAGATATTCATTTCCCAACGCCAGAATATAATGGTTGAATAATTTACTAATGTGTCCAATTTTATAAAAGAAAAATAAATAAATAACTAAAAATGCTAAGTGACATATTTATGACGATTGATTTTACGGAAAGACTTACTTTTTCGAATGTATAGTAACGAAATAGACATTTCGTGCATGAAATTATCTACTCACTCACTCTCTCCCTCCCATATAATCCTTGAATTTTTCACTTATATATCAACTAGTAGTGAAGCGCTGAGAGATGATAACGAAATAAGTAACATTTGACTATTTAAAAAGTTAATTTATAAAAATAGAAAAAAATTTCCTTGATTGTTATTTTAAGATATGTCAATTATATTTATTGAATATTTCATATTTATTGTGTCTTTCTTACATAGAAAGCCCGAATATAATGCCAGAAAATTTACTAATGTGTCCAATTTTACAAAATAAAAATAAATAAATAACTAAAAATGCTAAGTGGCATATTTATGACGATTGATTTTACGGAAAGAAATGCGTTTTTGAATGTATAGTAACCAAATAGACCTACCCTGCATGAAATTATCTACTCACCCACTCCCTCCCTCCCATATAATCCTTGAATATTTCACTAATCTATCAACTAGTAGAGATGTGCAAAAGATGATAACAAAAGAAGTAACATTTGACTATTTGAAAAGCCAATTTACAAAAATAAAAAAATTATCCCCTGATTGTTATTTTAGGATATGTCAATTATATTATTGAATATTTCATATTTATTGTTTCTTTCTTACATAGATATTCATTTCCCAACGCCGGAATATAATGGTTGAACAATTTACTAATGTGTCCAATTTTACAAATGAAAAATAAATAAATAACTAAAAATGCTAAGTGACATATTTATGACAATTAATTTTACGAAAAGACATACTTTTTCGAATGTATAGTAACCAAATAGACCTTTTATGCATGAGATTAACTACTCACTCACTCTCACGTAATCCTTGAAAATTTCACTTATATATCAACTAGTGATGCGCAGAGAGATGATAACGAAACATGTAACATTTGACTATTTAAAAAGTCAATTAAAAAAATAATCCCTTTTATTATTATTTTAGGATATTTCAATTATATAACCATATTTAATATTATTTTTTTATGGTACTCTACAGAGTACAGTTATACCTTTGATAAACTTTAAATCTAATGTTAGAACTTTAATCAGATTATAGAACAGAGTATTCAATTATGTTTTTTGGGATTGTAAAATTGGGTACAACTGGACTTCGATGCATACATAGTAGAATTATAAAATATTAGCACATGCACGCTCAGTCTACCTTTACAACGTTTTGACAAAGAAAAAAAAAAAGAAAAGAAATACTGGAGGTGTCTACTGGTAGTCTTCATTCGTTTTTCAGGTTTTAGCATAGGACCAAGTCAAACAATCGTTGACCACAAACAAGGTCAACAGCAGCATGGACATCTCGGTATGCAGAAGCTCTAAACTGTCAAGGCAAGAAACCCAGCACACGACAAAAAGATCCCAGCAAGCTCGTCAATTAGACCAAAAAGAATAAAACTACACCTCTACGAGCATCCATAAATGCCAGTCCCAAATCCGCTTTCACCTCCAAAATCACCATTTACTCCATATCTATCACTATCGCTGTCTAGTTTTACCTTTTTAGAGCACCCTTCCAAACCAGCAGAGGCATGTGATCTCTTCAACTTCTCCAATGAACTCTTCCGTTCAATCCAAGGAATTGGTTTGGCTGATTTGGAAGAACTAACTGGCAAAGCAGTCACCAAGGCCAAAAACGGCTTTTGACAGATGCGACAAAGAAGAGTACGGTTGCAATATACCTTAAGATACTCGAAGTAAATATTGCATCCACGGCAAACAGTCCAGAAGGTATCAGATCTAATGTGAAAGGGAGAAGTATTTGTAGTCCTGGGCACCTTTGCACTTTTGTTCTGCTGACTTGATGGAGCCTTCTCTTGACATCGTCGGAGTGGTGCTAACGGGACTTTCTGTTGACTTGGCTGAGGTGGAACTGATTGGCCACTGGTATATGAAGGAACATTGTGTTGATGAAACCTGCATGGTGCTGATGGACCACCAGGATGTGTTGGAACTTTCTGGTGGAATACTCTACTCCTCCTTTGGTTATACGCCATCCTCTTTTCTTTATCTGCTAGCAACCTCCAGGCTTCTGATATGAGTTTAAATGCACCATCTGCCGCAGCATAATTATTTTTATCTGGGTGCAGCAAAAGAGCAAGCTTCCGGTACTGCTTCTTTATGATGCTTTCATCATCTGATGGGTTCACACCTAGCACTCCATACCAATCTACTTCCCCACATACCTTGCTCTCTGCGGCGAGGTACACATCCAAGGTTGTCAACATATGGGAAATACCACTGAGCCCTGGGTATAGAGTTTGTGCTTTCAGGGCAAACTTCTTTGCACCAGGAAAATCCTTTTGCTCTAACTTGCTCTCAGCAATTGACATTGCTCTGGTGGCCTCATCTTTATTGCACTCCATATTCATAACCAGGTTACACACAACAACAGCTGAAGAAAGCAACACAGCAACCAAAAACAAGTTCAGTTGAATACCAAGCGTGCCTGCAGAAATGCTATGCACCTAATCTTGACAAATACCTGATTCACAACAAAAGAAAAACAATTATACAAAGAATTCCGATTAATACAAGCATTATTCATGCTGATATATCATATCAACTTTGACACAAAAGGATTAGTAAAACCATGTTATATACTGTAGAATCAAAAGCTGAACCATCCAATCATAACAAAATTACATACGAGCGGTAATCAGACCCTTGTTACTTCAACATCATGTACAGAAGAAATCCTCAAATCGTGTGCCAAATTACAATTTATGAGGTTAGGTCAGTCTGGACTTGACAATAAAATTTGATAACTACTGACTCAAATGATCCAAATTTAAGCACGAAAAACTATTTTATAATGGCCAACTCAAACAGTTCAAATGATGACATGAGAACTTGTTCCTTACATACTTCAGTAGAAATGCCAGATTGCCATTACTCAGAAAGAGATTGAAAGTTGGGGGAGGTTATCTCATTTTAGAACGGGAATATTATTTAGGGCATCCTAAATACGAAATAGCTTGGTATAGGGCTGACAAGTATTTCTTACTTACTATGAGATTTGCGTAACTTAAATTGAATACACATGCCATTCGTAAGCCTGCCTATCATTAGATCATTTCAAACACGAGCCGAAAGTGGACAAGTTTCAACAAGTAGTCAACTGGCCAAAACAACAAACTGCTCTGAACATGTGTTGATAACGGCTGGCTCAAACCAGATTTAAGCATGCATACCCTATTTTATAACAGCTTAATCGAACAGTACAAGTTTAATGCACAACTAAACAATTTTATGAGTAAATGTAACACACAACATTTGCATGAACATAGAAATATAAACTTCTCTCTGGATGATGTATTTTCCTTTCCCAAACAGACCAAATTCAATTTGAACTCTTTTAACATCGACCCAAAATAAAAGGAACATTAAAAAACTGAAATCATAAGTCAGCAGACGAATACATGCGCAGCAAATAAAAAAAGCACATAACACCAAATTACTAAAGGCTACCGCCAAAAGCCCTAATTACATCACATACCTTATATGCCAACAGCAGTAACATAAGAGAGCATTCTTTTCAGACAGCCAAAAACCGTGATACCAATTAAAAGAATAAGTTAAAAACCTAACAATCATATCATAGCACATATAGCGAAAGCAATGGATCTTTATGAACGAACACGCATCAGTATTCAATTTCAACAAGAGGAGACAAATTCCAGCGCAGAAACCAAGACGAAAGATAGATATAAAATGAAGATTTACCCATAAACTGAGAATTCGAAGCAGCGCAGCAGAAAGTTCTTGCTTTAGAGATTTAATTTTTTAAATTTTTGAACCACCGAATAGAAATGGGCAGGAGTCAAAAAACCCTCCAAATGTCAATTAAACTGAAGAGAAAAAATCTGAAATACCCCATTTCCTTATCTTACATCTAAAAAATGCCCCATCTTATGAAATCATCCAAGAAATACCCTAAAGTACATTTTTCTGACATGTTTTCGAATCTTGTTGAAAACTTTTGTGAAAAAGTTGTAAAATTCAAACCAAAATTTTTTTGAAAACACAATTTTGTTGTCTTATCCCATCCCTACTCCAAAAAAAAAAAAAAATGAGAGAATATATAAAGTATAAGGTGCCGACCGGGAAAAAACAAGAAAAAGTGAAGGAGTCGGCACCGTCACGGTGCCGACCGTGTCAGGCACGGTGCCGACCGCCGGTCCGGACGGTGCCGACCGGTTCTCATCAAATTTTTTTTTTTTTTTTGACTCACTTGTATTATTGGTTTGAGTTCCTCCCCTTTCATTTTAACTCACGAACCATCCCCATCTTCCCCATTCTTTCCCATTCTTCACCATTTTTTCCCCAATCTTAGTCGGCAACCTCCACCAATTTTCGAAGTCGGCATCGGTTTTTTTGAAGAAATGGATGAGGTCAGTTTGTTTTTCTCCATTTCTACCTTTATTTTGATTGTTTATTCTTAATCTTTATGTTAAATTTTGTTGAAATTTTGGCCTTAAATTCAAAAATTTTGCATGAAATTTGTTTCTCTCTCCATTTGTATGTTGATTTGGAAGTGAAAATGAGTATGATTGTTGCTATTTATGCTAGTACAATTGTTTATGTTGCTTTGGAAATTAAGATTGAGGATATGTTGTTTTGGAATTGAACATTAGGTTGATTTTTGATTATTTTGTAATGAATTTGTGCAGGTTGAATTTATTAGACCCGCTTTACGTAATGCTACTTGTAAGATTAATTTATGCACTAAGATTACAACAATAGAGACTATTAGTGACACGTTGTATTCAATATGGGGTGATAATTTGGTTACTAGTTTTATGAATGGCCCATTTGGAAATTTGTTAATGTGGAAAAAAAATGGACCTAGTGCCTCGCAGCCATTACTGCAACTGTTAAGTTACCAAATTACAAGTCCCGACCCAAAAGCTTTATGGTTTCATATTGGTGGGCAGACTATTTCTTTAGGGGTGGGTGAGTTTGCACTAGTGACCGGTTTGACATTTGGACCCACTCATTTTGATCCATGTGCTGATCATGATCCTTCTGATTCGTCGGTGTATAGGTTGTTCTGTAATGGTCAATCTATCACAGCTAAGCAGTTATTAAACAAATTTAAGGCTGGTTTAGTTCACCAGAATAATCATGAATTGTATTTGAGAGTGGCCAACATATTAGCCATGTGGAGCTTTGTGTTAGGGTTTTCTGAAAAACGTAAGATCGAGAGTTGGGTCTTTGTTTTGGTAGATAATTGGAGTAGTTGGAACCAATTTCCGTGGGGAGCATATGCGTTTAAGTCTTTATCATACTATTTAGAGCAGGCTCACACGAGGGTAGAAGCAAAAGGGACTCTTCATTTGGGCGGTCCTATTTGGATTTTGCAGGTATAATTTATTTTTTTATGTATTTAGTAAATATGTAAAGTTGATGAGTTATAATTCAAACAAATCTATTGTAGGTTTGGGCCTATGAGGCCATTCCGGACTTGGGTGGTAGTTGTGCCATTTTAGAGAATCCTGCTCTAATTCCCCGATTTATGAAGTGGAAGTTTACAAGGCCAGCTACGATTGATTGGCAAGCCTGGTTTGCTCGTGCACAGGTATTGCATTTATCTAAATTACTTATTTGTAAACTAACAATATGAACAAGAGCTTTTCTACTACACTTCTTCTCAGTCGGAGGAGTCCCTAAGTGTTAACTTTCGACGACCAGAAAATCCAGTACGTCCTGTTGGACAGAGAGGTGATCGTCGATCACAGAGCATTTCTATAGGACAGGGGTCTAGAGGACAAAGGGGTGGTGATGAGGGTCATGATCAGGGTGGTGATGAGGGTCGTGATCAGGGTGGTGATGAGGGTCGTGATCAGGGTGGTGATGAGGGTGGTGATGAGGGTGCTGATGGGGGTGATGAGGGAGGTGATCACGGTGATCAGGGTGGTGTTCAGGGAGGTTTTGGGGCACAATCTCATTCTCAAGGGCAGAGCTCGAGAGCATCACATAGGCGCACTCGTTCGAGGAGGGATAGGACTTCATCTAGTGGAGAGTCAAGTGAGTCTAGGAGATTCCGGCCATCTCGTTCCTTTATGGATAGGCTTCGGAATATAGTTACTGAGGCAGTTGACGCTGCGGTGCAAAGGGCGGTTGACGTTGCAGTGAACAATGCATTGACAGATAGAGTTATTCCTCATGTTACCCGAGTAGTCACAGATTTGATCAACTCAGCGCGATGTGGTAACCGTACTGATGCTAGAGAAAGGTCAGTTGGGCGAGGGATACAGATGGACAGTCCCGAGCAGAGGCCCAGTACTTCCCACCACTCTACTAGGCCCAGTACTTCCCACCACTCTACTAGGCCCAGTACTTCCCACCACTCTGCTAGACCTAGCACATCAGTAGACAGAGAGGTTCGTAGAGATACTGATTTAGTTGTCCCAGAGCAGTTTCATATTGGCACAGATCGTCGGACTGATGAGAGGAGACGGAGTGCCGGTCGTCGTTCTACTGAAAGGAGACGCAGCACAGAGCGCCTGTCTCGCCAGCAAATACCTAATTTGGATCAACCTTCTTCAAGCCAAATGGTTTATTTGCTTGCACGCGATATTGAACTGCAGGTATTTGATGTGTATGAGCTAGATCAGAGAGAGGAGATGCCTTTTGCACGGCCTCTTCTGTTAACTCATCAACTCTTGCATTCGCCTTTGCTCGCCTCTGATCGAACCATTGTTCCAGTATACCTCGATATGTATCAATAATCGAACATATGGGCAATCTACGAGCCTCCAACAACCTTGCGTTGAAAACTTCAGCAGCATTCGATGTTAAGAAACTGTAACGACGGACACGGCACTTCGACCTACACCACCTTTCAGGACCTACTGAAATGAGCTTTTCGTACGCAACAGGTTTTGACGATCGAATTTGATCCATTGCCTGCCTGTAGCTCGACAATCGATAAGCATAAGCAGCACGATGGTATAGCTTCACAATGGTTGGACCATGGGTTGTCAATTTATTTTGCAGGTGATAAAAACAGATACCGTGCGCCGTACCCGGATATACAGCATTGACTGCATTCCCGATGCTAACGTGATGATCTAAAACAATTAACAATTGTTCGCTGACTGCAAAGCACATCCTCAATCTAGAGAGAAACCAGGTCCAAGTCTCATCATTTTCGATTGGCCCAACACCAAGTGCCAATGGAAAAACATTTTCATTTCCATCTTTCGTAACAGCAACCAATAAGATGCCTTTGCTTCTGCCCTTCAAGTGCGTGGCATCAATGACAATGACTTGTCTTAACAAATTATTGTTGAAAGCTAACCTGGAAACACCGAGTGCAACAAAGCAATGTCGGAATGTTCCATCATTCTCAATATCCAGATCTGTCATCGTGCTTGGATTGTACTGCCGAAGCACCTCGAGATATCTAGGCAAGAGCTTATAAGAATCCGCTATGCTGCCATACATCAGGGAAATGGCTGCATTTCTGGATCGCAATGCAACGGCATAGCTCGCCCGAATCCCAAAAGTTCGTTGAAGTTCGGCCATTATTGCTCTTGGTTTGATGATTTGACCCTGGCGACGCATCTTTCGAGCAAAATAGGCAGCTACTACTTTTGAACGGATATTTCTGGATCCAATTCCCGCAAGATTCAACATACAATTATGATTTGGTTGAAAGTGACGGATAATCCAGCAACCATCCCTGCACCTCGCACGTATGTGAAACGAACAATTCTCACTTCGTTTGCAAATGTAATCAAGTCGGATGCTATCAGACTTTTTCACTTTAAACTCCTGACGATGCTCCATATGCCACAAACCAACAGCAATTAGCAAGTCATCTTTCTTCCAAAACATGGCACCCAAACTCAATTCCTGATCAAGTATGGATGCCACATCTCTCACAACAGGTGCCTCGGTCGTATCCACTGGCATAATTGGAACTATCCAATTATTCATATCACCTTGAACTGGACAACCTTCTAAAAGGGGGTTAGTGGGCATAAGATTTGAAATAAAAGCACTCATACCTCCCGCTGATCTGATCCATGCAGAAAATTCTGCAACTGTGCAATCCATCAAGAAATTTTCACCTTCATTATCAGAATCAGATCCGGATGAATCTAGATCAGCCTCTTCGTCTGCTTCTTCTTCCAACACACCACCATCAGTTCCTGTGTGGTATTCAGGAATGAAGTGGGCCTCCTCGTCATCATTATGATCTTCAGGGAGCTCATCATTCAAGTCAGGAATATGTGAACCCCGACTACCACCTTCAGAACCAATATCAAAATGCATAGAAGATGTAAATCTCTGAAGTTCTGATTCAGTTGGACTGTATCGAGCATATGGTGGAGGACTGACTGAGGATACGAACGGAATGTAGGGGGATGGCTCCCGCTGAGAAGTACCAGCACCAGTGTTGATTGTGGGATTCATAATAATGTAAATATCAGGCTCCGAGTAAAAATTGAGGAGTCGTTGTAGCTCCGCATTCTCTGTCAGCAATGATGCTCCATTTCTTCCACTTTGAGTCTGAGATGTATAATAGATATTATACTCACCTCCAATACCTTCTGCATCAAGAATCGTCTTGCTTCTCAATGCAGCTATTGATATATTAGCCATTGATAGGTAAATCAATCTTTCTTGGCCACCAATATAGTGCCACGAATGATCAAAATGGCCATTATAGTGCAAAAACATGTTGCACCAATTCTCCATTTTAATTGCTTGAAAATGGGTTCGAAAGGGGTTCAGAGAAAATGTGAATGACAGAATGATGATAGAATTTTTTTGGTTTCTGCGGTGAATGAAAATTTTCTTCTGAATGAGAGTATATAAAGTAAAGAGTTAGGTCTATATTCAATGAATGATTTCAAAGTCTGCAAAAGTAAAATTATTGAATTGATTAGTGCAGTGTAATGCAGTGAGGTAACATCAATTCTGCGTACGATTAATTTCAATTTCACTGTATTTTTCAACAAATGAATTCAGTATTCACGAGCATTTCACTGTATTTTTCAACAACTGAATTCATTGTTCATTGATTTAGTCCAAAAAAAGGCTATCAGCAAGCCTGCCAATACTGTACATTTATAGTAACAACTCATCCAACACAACTTTATCAAATAAAAATGCCCTAAATTATTGTTGAAAATTACATTATTCATACAATAAAACAAAAAAATTGCAATTAAAAAAAAAAACGGTAGGCATCATCAAAAAACCGGTCATCACCGCTAATGGACCGGTAGGCATCGTGAAAAAACCGGTCATCACCACATTAAAAAAAAAAAAAAAGGGGAAGGGATGCTGACCGGTTCAAACCGGTCATCACCGCAAATGGACCGGTAGGCATCGCAAAAAACCGGTCATCACCGCCTTTTTAAAAAAAAAAAAAAAAAAAAGAAAAATTCAAATTTGGGTCGGCACCGCCGGTCTGAACCGGTCATCACCGCGAAAAACCGGTGGGATCCATTTTTTTTTTTTCTTTTTTTAAACACAATCAAGTTTTAAAAAATAATTTCTCCTAATTAAATGCAAATCATCACCAAATGATTGTCTTGATTGCATTTTTAAACACAAAAACATGTCAGATATTGTACTTTGGGGCATTTCTTGGATATGTTTATAAAAAGGGGTATTTTCATTACATGTTTTATAAAATAGGGCATTTTTAAACATTAACAGTAAAGTGAAATTGGGGAAATATGGTGATTACACACTGCAGGTGCAGGGTTTCACTTTCGACCGCCGTTTTATACTCGACTCAGTATTTTTTCTAACTAGAGTTAAAATTAACCATGGTTAATAGCAAAATTTTGGCGTTACTGTAGTTGCTCTTGAATAAGGAGGGGTGAGCAAAATCGAACAGTAACCCTTAAATACAATGAACCTGCTGTTTCGATTAGTTTTGGTTCAATTTTTTAGTATATTCGATTTTGATTCGCTCTGAATTTTTAGAATTTTCGATTTAACTCAGTTTTTTAAGGTTTCGATTTAGTTGGGTTCGGTTTTTACAAACAAATTTACATATATATATTTTTATATTTATTTATATAATTTAAATATAAAAATATATAAAATTAAATTATAAAATCTATATTTTATTTTAAATATTTTATAAAAATGTAGAGGAAATTTTGGTTGAAATCGTAATCAAAATCGCCGGTTTAATTAAAACCGCCAAATCAGACCGAAACCACCTATTCATTCAATTCAGTCTAAATTTTAGAAAAATTCGATTTGATGATTTGCGCAGTTCGGTTCAGTTTTTAGACAGAACCGACTTGTTGCTCACACCTGCAAAAGACAGTTTGTGTAAATTGTAATGTAATAGAAATTTTCAATTACTAAATTTGGATTCATTGGTACATAAATTGTAATGTAATAGAAATTTTCAATTACTAAATTTGGATTCATTGGAACCTCAATACTTGTAAAATGAACAATGTACTTGCAATTCATAGGCGAAAATGGGACGAAGGAGTGAGAATTGTAAAAGTCGTTCTCTTTTTTTACACAAACTTTACAGACAGACCATTACCATAAATTATTGAACTCAACTCCGAATAGATATAATGGGCGTAATTAATATATAAATATCATGGCAACCACTTTCATTCATGTTATAAATTGATTCGCAATCCAAGTGAACCGAATAAAGGTCAACATGACACTTTCATGCAGAAGAAAAACAAAAAATTGAGGTACAAAGCAAAATACAAGAAACGAACCAATGAATGAACAAATCACCAACCATATTTGCATCTTCTCTCAGAATATACTTGATCAACTATTTTGGGTTTTCTCAGGCTCTTCGTGTGAAGTTGGTTGTGATTCTTCTGCTGTGCTCACTGTCTGGACATTTTGGCAGGTGGTATCAGTGGGATCCTCTTTCTCATGGTGGAACTTGACAACAATGCAGGTGATATTGTCCGCACTGCCACGAGTAAAGGCCGTCTCTGTCAGTTTCCGTGCAGCTACCACCGGCTCTTCTTCTGCTTGGGCTATCGAAACAGCATCCTGAAAATCATGTTTGCTGTCAGTCAGCACTCAGCAGTACTTCTACAGCTCTAGTTGCCATTTTGTTTTCCCTTGATTGTGATTGTTCCTCAATCCACATTTACAAATCCTAGACGGAACAGTGGACAACATTCAGGGTTGCAGGCCCCCCCCCCCCTCCACCAATTGTTTTGAATATAAAATATTATATCATAAGAATTGTCACATGACAATTTTATGGATAAAAAAGCAAAACATGAAGGCCTGATAAAAAACCGACAATGGGATGTCCAATATTGAAAACTACAGATATATAATCCATTTAAGGGATTACCTCATTGGCCACAACATCCCAAAGTCCATCACTGGCAAGCACAAGCAATTCAAGATCTCGATCAATCTCCTGGTCCTGTAGCATTGAAATGATAAAATAGCGTGTTCTGAACAACGTTGGGCAACTAGAGTAAATAGAATTGGTCCATTACCGCGGAATTCAGAGAGCACAATTTAGTTTCGATTATCATCAAAGTGAATTGAAAAGTGTTCGATAATTTAGATAAATCAAAATTGTATACTCTCTCAGGCTAAACCATTACCAACAAGTTCCTTTAATTTGAAACCTATAAGACAAATTATAAATACCTGAATCTCAGGTTCAGCTACAACAAATTGTTTCAGCATGCGATTTCCAAAAGCACGAGACATGGCCAAGACACCTCCAACCCTCCAAGTACCTATGGCAAACATTTAATGAAAATCATCCCAGTTTCTGACTTTTGAGCATAAAATAGAACAGTATTACAAGATAACATTTTATGGGCACATGAAATCTCAAGAAGACATATAACTACAATAACCCGCCTTTTCTTGCACCCTCATTTTGCTTGAGAACAATCAGCCTCTCTGATGATAGAATATGTTTAGAAAGGAATTACACATGATGAGTATCAGTTAGTCCATCAATCAGGCCCCTAGATAACTCCTAATGCAGGGAAATGATTCCCATTTTGAGTAGGACAATGTGCTATTGAAACAGTTGCATGATATGACAAGCATGAGAGAGTTAGATAATACAAATGGACAAACCTGCCCACATTACAACACCTCCAGCATTTTCAATTCTTTTCCTCTCGTCACTTCTATTTGGTTTGTGATCATCTGAGAGTGGAATTGCTGTCAAACATGGAAATGGAGAAATTATTTAAAAAAATCTGGTATCAATATTTTATTGAAGTATCATAATCCGAAAAATATAGTTGGCCCAAGCAGAATCGAAAATGATGGACCGAGGGTATTATTATTTTTTTTAACTTCAAGAAAAGTTGATCCAACATCCCATTCCTTAATGCAACGTCATCGTGAGTTCAATTATAGATACTTATATCGTTAAACAACTATTTCTTACATGGATGTATGAAACATTTTAGAGCAATAATCTTATGCTATTATAAACTCAATTTTCATCCGAGAACGGTAAAGTAAAGATGATGACAAAGATTGTTCGCTCCATAACACTTGACTATGTATACCTTTTCCAGCCTTTGATATAATAGTTCTAGAATCTCCAACATTAGCAACATAGAGGTGGTTGCCAACAAGAACTGCTGTTGAAGCTGTTGAGCCATCATCTCGGTAGGTATCCTTTTCAGAATCCAAAAAGTCTTTGTCAGTCTTCCGATATGTTTCACCTGCAGTTCTGTATTAGTTATTAAGGACATAGGGTGCACTACTAAATTAAAAGACACAATTGTATATATAGTTGTATGTATAATATAAAAATAATTTATATTATAATAAACTAATACATAATATTGATGAAAAAAATACTAAAAATACAAATATATAATTTTGCAAATTATATCATGCTATTAAAAATTAAATATCATGTATTTAATCTAAGCGGGAGTAAATCTAGTAGATATTCCATATCAAAATGTATATGTTACATCTGTGAAGCAAAAGAAAGCATATATCACCTATAAACCACAAAGTTTGGTGCACACCTCAAAATTTTAAAGATAAAAAGAACCTCAAATGCAATCACAGATCAACATATGGTTGTATAAACACAATATTGTGTGTTTTAACTTACTTATAGCCACTTTCGTGTTTGTAATAAATTCTGGATGTTTTGTTAGATTCTCAAAGAGATGTTCCTTCAAAAATTCAGCAGCACGAGATCCACCATGACCTGCAATGATCCAAGTCAACTGAAGAACAATACTCTTTCTCTATCGTCATAAAAGCAGAAAATCACATTACAATTATATTCAGATAATTTTTTTTTAAAAAAAAACTAAGTCCAAACATAATAATTTCATGCTATATGCAATAAGTGTTAGAGGTCATGCAGTCAAGTCAAGCATTTAAATCTATGCAAGAATACAAATTGATAAGAAAATTCATAGAAACTAAGAGATTTTTTACAAGAAAACTCAAGTAAAAGCTGGACAATGGACAAATACGTATTGGGTTTAAGTTTGCATATTGCACAACTCCATTTCATTTTTCCACAAGTGTTAAATACTACACAAAAAGGTTCATGCTTAGCATTCGTTCATACTATACAATACAAACACTTTTATATCTCCACTCATCTCATTAAATGGACCATTTAGATTAGGATTTTCTCCCTCCAGCATGAATCCTTTCATTTTGGCTATATATGCAAACTTTAAGGAAAAAAAATATATTGATAGGGCAAACGCTGACCATCAAATATCCCAAATAGGAAGACTGGCTGCTCATCTATCTTGGTAGCCTTAATGTCGTAGAAGTCCTCCATGCTAGACCTTTTTCCTCTAAAGCTGGCATATCCGCAGCTTAACCTTCCATCTTCACTGTCAATCAGGAAACAAAATATGAATATGACTTGATCACATCACATCTGAAGAAATTCAAGCAATGTTATGTAGCAATGACAACAAAATCAGCAGAATCAATCAGACTTGCAGTCAGAAAGCTAACACAGCAAGCATGTTGTGAATTATCTTATATTGTAGATGTCTGAAGGCAAAGAACAAACCAAGATTACTGGTTGTTTGATCTGAAGGAGGAAATCAAAACAACAATATAAAACAAATTCATCTACTACTTCAATGAATTGAGTTCACAGTGCAAAAAAAGCACATGATCCAGGGGAACTGATGTTCAAGTTAATGACTACAGAAGAAACAATTCGTACGTGGCAAAGAGTGAACATACTTCTTGTCGAACAAACACGCAAAGATCAACTACAAGAATAAGCAGGTCCTATAATTCCAAGTGATCAACTTAAATACTTGTTCAGGTCACCGAAACTAGAAATGTTAAGTGCACCACTCAGTCTTTGATGAACCTTTGTAGCCAAAGAAAACAAATAATGCCAAAAGGAAACCCAACCTATTAATTGAATGCATCACATTCAAAATAGCTAATATCCAAAAAAAACAAAGTTTCCCTCATGAAATAATTACGAAAAATGCTGACCAAGATAACGAACTTATAAAAACTAATCACCTCTTCCATCCTCCGCTAGCATAGCCGGCATCATCATCCTTCTCAGGTGAAATATCAACAGTAGGTCCTTTAGCAGTTGTTCCACATTCCAACATCATTGATCTTGTTCTCAAAAGCTTATACTTCCACAAAGAAGTTGAAGACCCAGTGTTATTAAAACCTCGGCAGATATATCTTAGCAGCGTGACCTCAGTGTGTCTACCGATGTGTCCCGCCCAAAGATTTGCAGACCTCAAAACACTGTTGCATAACATCTAAAGCAGATGCCTTGATCGCGAAAATGAATCTAATGAAGCAAATATATAAAAGAAGGGGTTAAAAATGAAAACAGGTTAGTGGGATAAGGAATAAGACAGACTACGGAAATTTTGAAAACCATCAGACCAATATGGAACGGATTTGCTAAACCATAATCATTCATCTCCTTCTATCACTTCAGGCAAATATAAGTCATAAAAATAAGAAAATAAAAAAGCGCCAAGCCTTCTATTCATTAGAGCTTTATCGTAAAGTAATTACTTCAGCACTAAACTCATTTCAAGAATTAGAAAATCTAGAATGCTTCTGAATTTTATTATAAATTCAACACTGAGAAGGTAGCAGTTAAAAAATCAAATTGGCAAGAGGAGATCTCCAAAATAAAAGTGTTTTAACTTCCACATCCTACAGAAAGTTAAAGAGATAACAGCAGCGAATATTGAGTGCAAAGAAATGGGGAAACAACAAATAAAAGAAATAGTAGCTCTTACACTGAGAATAGTTGATTAATCACGCCGTAAAGTTACAGGCCGAGATGCAGATCCACGAGAATTTTAAGAATCCCACGCTTTAATGGATTTTGAAAATACAAAAATGAAAAAGAAGTATGATGATCACCAATCACAGAATAACAGATCGATCAGATAAAAATGGAACAGTGAATCGGATAAAACAAAAGATCGCCGAAGATCCTAGTTGCATCATTTATTTCCCACCCCAAAAAAGAAAAGAATGAAAAATAGGTCATGATGAAAACCAATAGAAGAGCTTTTTCAGAAACCCTAGAAGGAGTGATTTGTTGGCAGAGGAGCGGATGAAAATGAATTTTGTTGTGGAGTGGCGGAGGGGAGAGTGCGAGAAAGGTGAATCGGTTTGTGAGCGAAGGAGAGAAGGAGACGTGGCAGAATCGCTGGGCAGATTAAGAGATATATATGTTCCCGTGCCTCCAAAATTTAACACAATTGAGATTTCTATACATTCTTAACAAATTAAAAAAAAAAATTAATGTGCTTTTAATGATTTATATATCCAATATTTATTAGTAGTAGTAGTGGGTTATCTTTATGGAGGATTGTGAATGTAGGAATTTATATAAAAATGGATTCAATGAGATTGAGGTAGTTGAAGTTGTGCTTTATATTAGTGGCGCGTACGTATACATTGTAGGCTTATATTAATGAAGTTGTGCATTTTAAGTCCAAACCAAACCAAGCAGGTACAGGAATGTATCGTCGTGATTGGACAAAATTAATTAATTAATTAATCCGGTGGTGGTGTGGTCCTGGCCCATATTGAATCTTGATCACCTTTTCTAATTAACTACATATCGATGAGGGGCTTCGTTGTCTGAGTTGGATATGCTTTCAACAATATTACATTCTATTGCAATTTACAACATTCAAAAAGAAAGTGAAAATTTTAAAGCTCAAAATTACAAGCTGATTAATTAAACATGCATGCATCGATCATATCCCATTCCCATTACAACGTGCGTGGTGATGACGACGACGATGATGTTGGGATCCCAGCAGCTTCACTAGTCTCACCCCTCAAATCCACCAAAATCACGCTAACATTATCTTTGCTTCCTCGAGCCAGAGCCAACTCCGCCATTAAAGCTGCTGCCGCCTCCGCTCCATCATCACCTCTGCAACAATATCTCCTCGCAACTTGGCACGCCACTTCATCACTCATCACATTCCAGAATCCATGACTCCCCAATATCAGGAACTCGTCTTCACCATTTCTCCCAAACGATGATACTCTCACTTGCATCGATGATGATCCCTGCCCCTCATCTATTGCCTTCTGATCATCCTCCAGCAACCGCACCGCCTCCCCTCCTCGACACACCACCGCTTTCGAACCGCCGCACTTGGCCGCCACCACCACCTCATTGTCACCCACCACCGCCACCACCGTATGGGACCCCATATTGTTCCTACTTATCTTCGCCTCCACCTCATCAAACCCCTCTATCATCGCCTCCTCCCAATCTATTTCCTCTTCACTATCTTCTTCTTCAATTATCATAGTCAGCATCTGATGCAGCGTCTGGCTGCATGTCAGAGCCACGCGCCGCCCTTCATGGCCGTCGAAAATCCCGTAGAAGTCGTAGCTTTCTTCACCTCTCTTCGCAAAACCCAGTTCCACCTCCACGACGTCGTTCATTTCCCTCCGGCGGCCGACGACAGATATCTTACCGTATGGCCTGCGCCTCACGGCGGGGCGCCCTCCCCCCAAATCCATGGGCGTACCTTCAGTTGCCTTTTCCTCCTGCGTATCTGCCTTGGACATGGTTTGAGATAACGACCTGATTCGGCGGAGCTCCACTCTTCTCCGGCGAGCATCTCTGGCTAACTTGGTGGCTTGAGATTGGCCAGATTTAGAAGACAGCCACGCATTCTGCCGGCAGCTAATATCCGGCGGGCGGATAGGGTGAGAGTCATAAGTGAACATGTGGAAGGAGGAAGAATATGGAGATGGAGAAGAGAAAGTGAGTGAGGCAGTATATTTTAAATGTAGGCGCACATCACATGACATGCAAGTTGCTTTGGTGGGGGCGGAATTGCGGCGGTCAGGACACAGGGTGCGGTGGAGGGAGAGGGCGACACGTGTGACGGCGGAGATCGGAAAGGACGACGGGTGGAAAGAGGATCTGGCGCCGAGTTTGTTTCAGTGAATTCCACATGTAAGGATGATCCACTTTCATATTTTGCATCACAATACTATAAATAAATATTCATCTCGACAGTCACGCTCTAAATATCATAACCTTCTTATTTAATTTTGTACAAAATTAAAATACTAAATTTATACAAAGTAAATCTGAAAAAATCTTCTGAATGAGTAGTAGTTCCTCATGATTCATGCATGGGATCTGTAAAGGGATTGGGAGGCAAGCGCAGGGACTCAACCCCTCCTTGAAGCATTCCAACTACTTCATTCATCGTCGGCCTATTACCAGGCCTTGTCTGAATGCACCATAACCCTGCTACAATCATCTTTTTCATCATCTCTCTCTCTTCTTCCCCATCATCTCTCATTTCTAGAAGCTCCTTCCCATCACGCAGTTGCCTGTAAACCCACCACGGGAAGAACACTTCCCCTGGTTTACTGGCATACCCCGCTGCCATTTCCAGCACCAGCATTCCATAACTGTACACATCAGCTTTGCAAGAGATCTCTCCTACGTTCCTGTACAACATTTCGGGAGCCATGAATCCCATCTTCCCCTTATCTGGGCTCATATCTTTGATTCTATGATATTGTGATGAGTTAGGCCCGGGATCTGAAATCTTGGGATTGTGATCTTGGTCGAGCAGGATGTTCTGAGGCTTGATAGCAAGATGGAAGATATCAGCAGCATGCAGACACTGAATCCCACGGGCGATTCCGACAGATATCTTGAACATATCTCCCAAACTCAGAGAATGTCTCTTCCCTTCATGCAAGAAGATGTATTTGTCAAGAGAGCCGCGCTGCACAAACTCATACACCATAGCTCTTTTTGTGCCTTGGATGCAGAAGCCGAAATTTCTTACAACATGTGCATTATTGATCCTTGAAATTGCTGATGCATGCCTGATGAACTCCCTGTCATGACTACCTGATGAATCAATCAGCATTTTCACCGCAACAAAAGGACCGCTGCGAAGGTTGCCTTTGAAAACAGTTCCATGAGGTCCTCTGCCTAATTTAGTTTTGAAATTTTTTGTCATCTTTTTTATCTCTCTGTAACTATAGCTTATTGGCATGTGATTTACTTGGTTTCTCAAGAGTTCTTCGATGTTCTCACTCTCGTTCATGGCTGTCCGTTGCCTTTTCCGTTTCTTCACTGCCAATCCAATTACACATGATACCGCAAGTATGAATCTCAAGGCTATAAGCCCTCCTGGAAAAAGTGAAGAGAAGAAGATCTAATGAACTAATAAAAATGGTGCAGTGTCTAGAATTCTGAGAGGTTAGAAGAACTCACCAATAGCCATGGCTGCAATGAATAAGTAAGCTGTCCAATGCAGTAGTGAGTAGGTAAGAACATATATAAGAAAGAATACAGTAAAAAGGTGTTGTATCAACTAATCTGAGGCCGGCATAAAGAGAACTTACGCGCATAATACTCCAATTTGCCTGCATTCAAGGGCAAGGAGTGTGAGTAAAATTTCTGTTTCAAGAAAACATTTTCGGACAAAGAGAAGAAGGGCATCAAGGTTTTTCTTACAGAAGAAAGTACGGTCTTCCAGAGGGGTGTCTTCATAGCAATAATGGCGACACCGGATTTTGTTGTCCTCCAGAAAGCAGGTACCCTTTCTTTCATCACATTCTGTACATAATGCACGATACCATACTAGCTCATATCCATAGGCAAGCATATCATGAATCTGTGTATACGAATAGTTACGATATGTCGAAGGCCATGGAGATGAAGCCTGAGTCATGGTGTCATAGGTGCAGGACTCCTCCAAGTCTGACACTAATATGCTCTCAGCTGTAACATAACTGTAAATCCTAGAAGAGTTGGAGAAAGCACTTGTGTTGCCACAGAGAGGATACTCAATGTATGATGGATTATCTACAGGACTTAGACAGTTGAGAAATGTAAAGAATATGCTGATGGGATAATAACGATACACATATCTTGAGTCTATATCTATATAATCTTCTATGTATGAGTAAATCGGACAGGATGAGTAGTTCTTGCTGTCAAGACCTGGATCAGATATACGAATGGAAAAGTTGGTGTAAGTAATTGCCTGAACATGGTATCTTCTGGACTCCGTGTGCAGAAAGAGTTGATCCTTCTGGCATCCGAGCGCGAAAATGGGGTCTGGATGGCCACAGTTTGCAGGATCCCCTCTGAGCCTAAAAGGGTAGCTGATGCTGATGTTCCCACAAGAAGAAGTGATGCAAAAGGAGTTGTTTTTTGCTCTGCAGCTTTCAGTGAAAAGTAGGAGGAGAGCCAGAAGAGCTAGATATGAAGAAAAGGGCTGATTGTTTGACATGCTTGCAGGTGATGAGAAAATATGAACCATGATTTGATGTTTTTATGCTATAGAATGTTTAATAATGAGGGAAATGATGGTTACTTTCTTGGAAGTTTTGGAGTTAATTATTTTATTGCTTCAGTTGGAATGTATTCATGTCATGATCATGTGGATTAGTGCGTTGACTAGACTTATCACCCCAACGGCACTATTCTAGGCATCGATTATTCTGTTTGGATATAAATAATTCAACTATCCTTATTGAAATATGAGACTACAGAAGATATTAATCATTAAGCTGTATTATATATTTGCAGAAGTGTTGGCTCAAAGCATTTCATTCAAAGTCAGAAACTCAGAAGATGAGATAAACTAATGTTTCTTGATTTGTTGAACGCGTTTTGTTAATGGTCAACACAGGTTGAGTAGGGAGGAAACCATGAGGAGGAAGAAATGGAGGAAAGTGCCTAAAGTCACACAATTATCATCAGCATAGACTTGTTCAACCTTTCCAGATAAGATTCTTGAAAAGGAATATTAACTACTTAAGTAAGATGAAGATGATCAATGGAAAGTAGTAAGATATTGTATCAGCTATACTATTTCACAGAAAATCCAAATCAGAAATGAAAATTTTGCTCTTTGCCTTCATCACCTTTGTCTACCTTGCAGTTGGCCAGAATGAGTGCCTACCAAAAACATGCGGCTCTTCAGCGTTCCCCATCCGGTTCCCATTCTGGCTTAAAGGCCAGCAACCGGAGCATTGTGGATACCCGGGCTTCGGATTGTCATGCAGTGAAAGCGGCAGGACAGAGTTTGATCTCCAATTTCCAGTGACAGCCTCCAATACTATTGTGCTTCCATTGAAGATGACAGTTGCTGTATGGGATATCGACTATAAAGCACAAAAGATGACAGCCGGGTATGCTAGAGCACGATCCTGCCTCCCAGAGAAGATTCCCACTGTAAACTCTTCACTGTCTTCTGCATTCGAGGTAGAAGGATATGGTGATGGTGAGGGATCCACTTTGTTCAACTGTTCCAGCGCTGGATACTACGAGAAGATTGCTTGCCTTAGCAGCCGTAGTCACCAAGTTATCAATCTTGGTTCAATCTATGAGATCACATCCTTGCCCCCATTCTCATCCTGTTTTAAGATGTACAGCATCTCATACATTCCAGATGGCGCGTTGACTGGAAGAGACGATGAATATGGCACTCGTTTTTATCTTAGTTGGAGCAGGCCATCTTGTGGAAAGTGTGAAGCAGAAGGGAAGTATTGTAGGTTGCAAAATAGTTCTGCTGCTGAAGAAACTGAATGCTTTGGCCTTCAACACAGTACAGGTATAACTTTTAAACCTTCCTTCTTCTTCGATTGAGCATCATATAAGCTAATGGAGATTGATCTTTTACAGTTACTGGTGCATCAGCAAACAACAAACCACTTATTGCAGGTGAAGTAGTCAATCTTCTTTGTTTGACTCAAGTTTAAAGACAGTTTTTGACAGAAATGTCCTGTTTTCAGGGATAACAGTAGGAATAATACTGCTGTCGTTGATTATGATGGCGGCCTCGTTCTTTGTCTTCAGAGTGATCAAAAGAAAGAGAGATGATCAGAGAAGGATAGAAAATGCTGTAAAGAGTCACAAGGATATGAGACCAAGAAGATACACTTATGGGGATGTTAAGAGAGTTACTGATAATTTCAAGGAGAAACTAGGCAAAGATTCACACGAAAAGCTGCATAAAGGGATGCTAGCTGATGGGACTCTTGTTGCTGTCAAAGTTCTAGATGCCTCTGAACAGAATGCAGAGGACTTCATCAGTGAAGTGGATAGAATAGGCCGATTGCAGCATGCGAACGTCCTTCAGTTGATCGGATATTGTGTGGATGGACATAGAAGAGCTCTCATCTATGAGTTCTTGCAAGGGGGGAGACTAGATATGCTAATATCTTCGGATAAACAAAGACACACACTTGGTTGGGAGAAGCTGCAACAAATTGCTTTAGGCATAGCCAAAGGAGTTGAGTATGTCAGCCAAGAATCCACCCAAAGCATTCTCAATTTGGTTGGTAGTCCTCAAACCATATTTCTAGACCACAACTTCAATCCCAAAGTCTTAGTAGCTACATCATCTGCTGCTGATGGAGCATTAAAATATATTGCTCCGGAGCTATTCTCAAGTTCTAGTAATATCATTCCACAGAAAGCATATTGTTATAGCTTTGGGATGCTGTTGCTGGATATGGTGGGGAGAAGTGTAAATCTTGGTCGTGGGGAGGAGGAGAGCGGTGGAGTTCATTTTCCAGAATGGGTTTTCAGTCACAATGAAAATGAATTAGTGAAGAAGTTTTCAATTGTTGGATTGTGGTGCATTCAGTGGTTTCCATCTGATCGTCCATCTATGAAAGCAGTGATTGAGATGCTCCAACAAGAAAACATGCCCCCTATGCCACCAAATCTTTTCTCCATCTCTTGAATTATACCAACCACTTCAGTCTTTGTACCCTATCTTTCTTGATGTAATTGTTTTTTTTTTCTTTTATGTTACCCCATGCATTTGAGTTGACATGACTTTAGAGAAACAAAACAGGAATGTGATAGCATGATATATATATATATATATATATAGACAAGGAATTGGTACCCAAACTACAGAGTTAAGGGACAGCTATTTCAATCCAATATACAGCAATATGCACCCGAGAACTGTGAGATTATGAAAATATTTATTTCACTTGATGAAAACCAATATCAATATACATATTTATACACATGAAACCAGAGAGAAAATAGGAATAAGATATACAAAAGATATGTAACGATAACAAGAACTAAATGGGTAAGTGGCGTTTTCTCCACTTGCGCGCCACAAGAACCATCAGGCACACGAATCCGATCATAAATCTCAGAGCTAATAGAGCAGCTGCATAATTAAGAACATCGTCAGCATATTAAAAAAAAAAAAAAATCAAAATCTAATCCACAAGTAAATAAAGGCTCTGAATCTTACCAATTGCGATGCCTCCCCATACTCCAACAATAACTATCAAGAAAACAAACAAGGAAATCAGTCAGTCAGATCCATCCAAAAAGGAAAAGTAGAAATGTAGGTTTGAAAAAGAGATAGTACTCACATGCCCAGTACTCAATTTGACCTGCATTTTCAAGAAAAACCAAAGTCAGCAAGTGAAAATCCAAAACAGCAGAGGTTATATTGACTTACATTTCAAACTACGCTTGGAGATAGGTATGCCATCCGAGCAGTAGTGTTTGCAAACAATGCGGTTGGTGTTGGCCTCCAAGCTGCAATATCCATCGCTTCTCTCACAGTCTCCACACAGAGCTCGAAACCAAGAGAGCTCCACCCCATAAGCCAAATCATCATAAATTCCACTTAAAGAAGAATTATGCCTCGTAGCCCTACGCCCCGAGGTCCACACCACCCTATCAACGGTACACGACTCCTCTATGTCGGATACCATAGCCACATCTCTCTCCATTACATAACTGTAAATTTGGGAGGAGTTGGAGAAGATGTTGCTCCTGTTGCCACAGAAAGGGCCTTCCACATACTTGGAAGAATTCACAGGAGCCAGACAGTAGATAAAAGATACCGGTATATTCCAGTCGAAGAAGGAACTAGTGAATATGGATAGCCAAGCATCGTAGTCGTTGGAATAGACAGGGCAAGAAGAAAGATTTGCGGTGTTGATGCTGGGATCAACCAGTCTTATCGAGTAGGAATCGTAGTTGATATCTTTCACGATATACCTTGTGTTTCTTGCATGGAATATTGTCTGGTTGTTCTGGCATTCGAGCTGGAAGCTGGGGTGGTCGTAGCCGCAGGAGATGGAAGCACTTGTCAATCTAAAAGGGTAGCTGATTCTGATATTGCCACAAGATGAAGAAGCGCAGTTGCTGTTTTGGGCTGTGGAGTTAACTGCAAAGAAAAGCAGGAGGATGAAGGTGCTTGAAATTACAGACAAGATTCTATTTTCTGACATGATGAGGATTCTGGTTTTTTCTAAGATATTATCAATTCCTCTGTCCACAAGATCTATATATATATATATAATGGACATGGGCGAACGCGCACAGATGATTGACTTTTTCCTAGAAATTATTTGATTATCTTCTGACATTATTTGGTGAGTCAAAGTCGCGTTGTCGAATTAATTTTCATTTTGGCACTGAAAAATAATAGTTGAATATTAGACTCATTCTGACATCAACTATGCTATGCGGGGGCGAGTTGGGACCGCTCAACTTGTGTCGCCGCCGTTTATGAAGACACTTGAAGATTTGAAATAGTATTAGCAAAATCACTCCAAGTTCATCGTCTGAAAAATCTACACGCGCCAAGTAATTTATTACAACACAAAAGATGCCCTATAATTAGGTACCACCATTCCATTTCCATGCACCAATTGTAAGTGAACACTGAATCTGGACAGCCAGATAAATTGATATTTCTAATTTTCTACCAAAAGAGTAGCAAGAAACAAGATGTTGATTCTTTTCTTCATTTTCTTGATTTGTTCAGTGAATATGCAACAACCAAGATTTGCAGCAGGGCAGGAGTAATGCCAGCCCACAAGCTGCAACCCGTCGGGCCCGATCATCCGCTTCCCTTTCCGAATAAAGGGCCGCCAGCCCGACCGCTGCGGCCACCCCGGTTTCGACCTCTCTTGCAACCCCAGCGACAACCGCACCGAATTCGAGTTCCAGTTCCCGGTCCGGGCCTCGGCCCGAAACGTAGTCCTCCCAATTTCCGCAAGAGCTACGGTTCATGAAATTGACTACACCAATCAAGTCATCCGGATCAGCGTGGTGAACGGATCCTGCTTCCCGGCTGTGGTTCCTGAAGTTAGCCCCTCTCCCTCTCCTTTTGCATTCTACAACAAAGTCATGCACGCCGATGCAGGCGTCGGATATACGCTTTTCAACTGCTCCGGAGAGCTGGAGGACCCGAGATGGGCTGAGGGCCCGATCACTTGTCTTGGCCGCGGCAACTACCGAATTTATGCGTACCGATCATCTATTTCGTGGGTTTCGGAGCTGAGTTTGTCGAGGTGTGTGAAGATGTACAACATTTCGGAAGCTTCAAAGGTGCTGTTCAACGGTTTGGACCAGTATTCCGTTGATGACACCTATCTGCATTGGCCCGAACTGGTTTGTAATCAAACTCAATGCTTTCAGACACCCAATCAATCTCAGCAAACCATAAAAGGTACCCTTAATTCGTTGTGCTGTTTTTACTCGCATTATGATTTAGATTTAGAGAGAAGTAAGACATTAATCGCTAGCTGTTGCTTTTTTTTTGGTCACAGGTGTGTCTCGAAATCTAGTGATTGCAGTTGTAGTAGCATTAGCTGCACTGCTTTAGATCTGCAGCGCCGCCGCCAAGAGAGAACACAGAAAACCAGACCAAGATATTGAAGCAAAAGAGACCAAAATTGTAGTTGCTATTAACCGAATGTCAATGTATTCCTCATATTTTTATTATTTTTCTATGATATCCGTCTTTCCTTGCAACTCTGCAATTGGTTTTTTATGTTATTCCGTTTCAGTATAGTATTAATGACAACTTTAAACCTCGTACATTGTGTTAGAAACATAAAATGCACAAAAAATAAAATAAATATACAATTTTACATTAGTTACAACTGTGCTATCTCCCGTGGAGCCATGAAAGGTTTTGGAGGCATCTGCAGTTCAGTATCAGTAGTTTCAAGCATGTCAACTACTCTGTTCATCGCCGGCCGATCGGAGGGCTTCATCTGTATGCACCACAATGCTACTATCATGATCTTCTTTATCATCTTCCTTTCTTCTTCCGTCGCATCCTTCACCTCTAACTCCTTTCCAGCATTAAGCTGCTCGTACGCCCACGAAGGGAAGTATATTTGGCTCACGTCCTCTTCAAAGGGGTTCATGTTCTTTCTTCTTCCAGCTATTTCCATCAGCAGCATTCCGAAGCTATAGACATCGGCCTTGTAGGAGACGCCTCCTACATTCTTGTAGAACATCTCCGGAGCCATGTAACCCATTGTGCCTCTAGCAGCTGTCAGATTCACAATGCTGCCATCTGTAGGGTAGAGTTTTGCAAGCCCGAAATCCGAGATCTTCGGATAGAACTTCTCGTCGAGAAGAATGTTGTGAGGTTTGATGTCGAAGTGCAGGATTTGCATGTCGCAGCCACGGTGCAGGTAGTCGATTCCACGAGCTACTCCGAGTGCAATCTCGAACATCTTCTCGTACCTCAAGGCACTACCTCTAAACCTTGCTGGTTGAAGATGTATCTGTCTAGGGAGCCATTTGGGAGGAACTCATACACCAGAGCACACTTGGAACCTTCGACGCAGAAGCCAATGAGCTGCACAACGTTGGCGTGGTGAATCCGGCCTATTGTGCCAACTTCACTGATGAAATCCTGCTCACTGGCCATTGATTGCTCCATCATCTTTACTGCAACAAACGGGCCGCTCCGAAGCTTCCCTTTGTAGACAGTTCCATAGGCCCCTTCACCCAGTCTCTGGCTGAAATTGTTGGTCATTTTCTTGAGCTGGGGGTAAGTGTATTTGATTGGAGTTAGGCTATTCTGACTCCTCAAGAACTCTTCAATGCTCTCGTCCATTGATAGATGACTCCTTTTCCACTTACGCACCACTAGTACCATCAGGAATGGGAACCCAATTAGGAATCTCAGAGCTAATAGTCCAGCTGCATAATTAGGATTACATGAATCAGCAGCCTATACCAAAAAAGAAAAGAAAAAAGAAACAAGATCATTGAAGAAAATGAAGGCTCAGAATCCAACCAATCGCAAGGCTTCCCCAGATTCCAATAAGAACTGTCAAGAAAGCAAAGGGAATCATTATGCCTGAACTAGAACTATAAAGGAGAAGCTCCCAAAGAAAATGTAAGTTTGAATTTGAAGAGATTTTAGGTACTCACATCCCCAGTACTGAAATTGACCTGCAATTTTCAAGTAAAACCAAAGTCAGCAAATTTGAGTAAGTTATAAACCATAGATAGTTTTTATACATATAAAACACTAATAGACATCACCACATTCATCCCCAAATGCTACATGCATAATTCAAAGGTTTTCATCATGTCTCACTATTTACTAATTTCACAGACTTACCAATCAAGAATAAGATAACTCTTATCTTATCTTGATTAGTTCAGCATCATTAATAACAAAACTCTTTGTCAAGATTGTTTCTTTATCAAACAAGTATAGATTCACAATCTGAAAGTGATGCAGTTTCAATCAAAAGGTTATGAAATGATTTGGCCGTTGTAATTAAGCAAACACACTTACATTTGAAACTCTGTAGGTGTACAGGTGTATCCTCCATGCAATAGTATTTGCAAGTGATCCGAGTCCCAACCACGCTGCAATACCCATCGTTACTCTCACATTCTCCGCAGGAGACACGAAACCACTTGACTTCGAATCCATACGCCAAATCATCATAAATGCCAGCCAAAGAGGAATTATCACTCACTCCCACACGCCCCGACACCTGAACCACTCTATCAATCGTACACCCCTCCTCTATATCGGACGCCATAATCCTGTATCTCGCCATAACATAAGTATAAATTTGTGATGCATTCGATAAGATGTTGCTCCTGTTACCACAAAAAGGACCTTCCACATACTTGGAAGAACTCACAGGAGCCACGCAGTGGATAAAAGCTACCGATACCCGCTCGAAGGAGGTGGTGAAAATACTCGGCCAACTCTCGTAGTCGTTGACATAAACAGGGCAAGAAGAAAGATTTGATCTTTTTACGCTGGGATCAACGACTCTTAAGGTGTAGAAATCGTAGTTGATGTCTAGAACGATATAATTTCTTGATCTTACGTTGAGAGTGGTCTGGTTGTTCTGGCATTGAAGCTCGAAGCTGGGGTCGTCGTAGCCGCAAGATCTGGGGGCAGAGCTCAATCTAAAAGGGTAGCTGATTCTGATGTTGCCACAGGAAGAAGAAGCGCAGTTGCTGTTGGTGTTCTGGGCTAGAGAGTTGAGAGCGAAGAAAAGCATAGAAATCAAGAGTCTTGAAATTGCAAACAGGTTTCGATTTTCTGACATGTCGGGCAATCTGGTGGATGGGTTTTCTCTATCGTATCGCCAATTTCAATATAGACTTAATCTCTGGCGAGATGGTTTATTCTTTCGTGATTTGATTGAGTCATTATTCAAGACTCATCACTGAGATTTGAATGGAAAAGCAAGAAGATAAGTTTTGTTTGAGTGAGTCAAAGCTGACCATGTACAGAGGATTCTGCTGCTGGTGTTCCTACACCCATCCAATCGTACTCATCCAAATTTTCAAGAAATCCTTTTTTTTTTTTTGGTAAATCTCAAGAAACTTACTTGGTAGGTTTAAACTGGGATGATTGTTTCAATTTGTCGCTCATTATTTTTACATTTTCGGTCCACGTGCACCGCATGTAGGAGATCGCACCAACCGGTTAGATTTATTGAGAGTGGTGCCCAGTTGCTGACATTTTCTTAGTTTCAAGTCAAAATTGGCTTCTCTAAAGCCATCATTTTTATCTTTCCCTCACCAAAAAAAAATAAAAAAATCGAAAACGCGGTTATGGATCGATTCTATGTGCAATACTTCAGATAAAATATCACCCACCAACAATAATTATCCTTCATTTTTGTTTTTCTTTCTCCATTTGTTAAAGAAAACTAGTTTCAGATCCTTGCACCATGTTAACTTTCTTTATTCTCTTGATTTCTTCAGCAATTTTGCGACAACCAAGATTTGCAGGAGGGCAGGAGCAATGCCAGCCCACAAGCTGCAACCCGTCTGGCCCGATCATCCGCTTCCCCTTCCGAATAAAGGGCCGCCAGCCCGACCGCTGCGGCTATCCCGGTTTCGACCTCTCTTGCGACCCCCGCAACAACCGCACCGAATTCGAGTTCCAGTTTCCGGTCCGGGCCGAGGCCCGAAACGTAGTCCTCCCAATTTCCGCCAGAGCTACGGTTCATGAAATTGACTACACCAATCAAGTCATCCGGACCAGCGTGGTTAGCGGATCCTGCTTCCCGCCTCAGGTTCCTGATGTCAGCTCCTCTCCCTCTCCTTTCGAAATCTACTTCAAGATAATGTATTCAGGAGCAGGCGACGGTTACACGCTTTTCAATTGCTCCGGCGAGCTGGAGGACCCGAGATGGGCTTTGGGCCCGATCACTTGTCTTGGTCGAGGCAATTACCGAGTTTACGCGTACCGATCATCTACTTCATGGTCTGAGCTGAGTGTGTCGAGATGTGTGAAAATGTACACTGTTTCTGATGTTTCTGAGGTGCTGTTAGGTGGGCTGAGACCGTTTACCGTTGATGACACCTATCTGCGTTGGCCCGAGCCCGTTTGCACGAGTTGTGAAACCAATGCCAAGTACTGTGGGTTGCAGAGTAATACCACAAATCCCCAAATTCAATGCTTTGACATACCCAAACAACCTCAAGAAAAGAAGAAACAAGGTACCCCTCCACATTCTTCTAGTTTTCATTTTTAAATGTTGCTAACTAATCAAACTTTGTCCCTCCCTTGCAGGTAGTTCGGATAAAGTAGTTATTGCAGTTGCAGTTGTGGGTAGTTTCCTGGTTGCACTAGTGTTTGCTGCACTGTTTTATGTCTACAGAGTGAAGAAGATGAAACAAAGGAACGAGCGAAAGATTGAGCATTTCTTGGAGGACTACAAAGCTCTGAGGCCGACGAGATACAGTTACGGTGATGTCAAGAGAATGACGGATGATTTCAAACACAAATTAGGACAAGGAGGGTATGGAACAGTGTTCAAAGGGAAGCTGTCGACCGACATTCCAGTTGCAGTGAAGGTCCTGAACAACATCAAAGGGAACGGAGAGGAGTTCCTGAATGAAGTGGGAACTATAGGCAAAATCCACCATGTGAATGTAGTTCGTTTGGTTGGATACTGCGCAGACGGGTACAGGCGAGCTTTAGTATACGAGTTCTTGGAAAACGATTCACTCGCCAAGTACATTTCATCGGGGAAGCAGAGCAGTAGCCTCGGTTGGGAGAAGCTGCACGCGATCTCATTGGGCATAGCCAAGGGTCTTGATTATCTTCACCAAGGCTGCAATCAGAGGATCCTCCATTTCGATATCAAGCCTCACAACATCTTGCTGGATCATAACCTCAACCCGAAAGTTGCTGATTTCGGGTTGGCGAAGTTGTGTTCCAAGGAGCAGAGTGTTGTGACCATGACTGCTGCTAGAGGGACCATAGGGTACATTGCACCCGAGGTCTTCTCTAGGAACTTTGGGAAGGTGTCGTATAAATCGGATATCTACAGCTACGGGATGCTGTTGCTGGACATGGTTGGTGGGCGGAAGAACTTCGCGGAGGCGGCGGAAGAAGACAGCAGCCAGGTTTACTTTCCGGAGTGGATGTACAGTCAGCTGGAGAAGGGAGAGGATATAGCTATCCAGATTGAGAGAGTGGAGGATGGAGATGTGGTGAAGAGGCTGATAATAGTGGGACTGTGGTGCATACAGTGGTATCCTGCAGATAGGCCGTCGACTAAAGTGGTGATTCAGATGTTGGAAGGAGAAAACATGCCCATGATGCCGCCTAATCCTTTCGCTGGTTCCTCCCCTGCAGATGTAAACAGTGGATCCAGCTTCTGCAGCAGCTCTTCAAGCATGGATGATACTATTACTACTACTAATTGACCATCACTTCATTTTCTTTATTTATAGAACATGTGATGTATGTCTGTTTCGGTCAAACTAAATTAATTTGGCAGGTTTAGCTGGTGAAAAAAAATTGGTTGGATTGATTTATAAAATTTCAAGCAATCATAATATTTTTTTATTAATTACTTATCTCATATTTATAATTAATGACAAGCAATATATATTTATATTAGTTTAACTTTTTTTTTATAGATCATTCTTTAATTAATATTTATAATTGAAATGACATATAAATTTCATTATTTACGTTAATAGTCAAATAATTTTTCAAATCGTCTAAACTAGCCGAACCAAACCATTTTAATATGATTTAAAATAATTATTTGGCTGATTTGATTTGTAAAAATTTCGAAACGTAAGTAAATATTGGTTTAGCTTATACTTCGCCTGTGCACACCCTAAGGCAGCAATCAATGAGACGAGAAGAAAAAGTAACGCTCAAAGTGTGACAAACACAACACACAAAACCTTGACTAAGCACAACACATTTGGGTCGTACAAAAAAGAAGGCAGATTCAAGAAGTAGGCTACGTAGGAGGCTTGGTGTGGGACTGGGGAGAGTTCCTGCAAACGGGGCAGGAGGGGTTCATTCGAAGCCACTCATCAACACATTGTGCATGGAAGCAATGCTGGCACTCGGGTATGCTTCTCAGGGTATCTTTAGGTAGATACTCCGACAAGCATATTGAGCAAGTGATGTGGTCGGGGTTGGGCAGCCGGCAGCTCTCTCCGAGGACTGTTTTTGGGTATGACTCAATAGTCGGGCCGTCGAGGCCTGATACGGCAGTGGTGGCCTGCGGAGCCACCACCATGGAGAAGTCCAAAATGGGGTGGCGCCGCCTGCTGTGGCGTTTAAGGCGTCTGCAAAGGAAACAGGCAAAGCCTAATAGGCAGAGGAATGCTGGCACCCCTGCACCCACAACTACGGCATAACGTGCAGCTCTTGGCAGCCCTGCAATATTTTACAGCATTCAGCAAATTAATTTTATTTTATATTTTAAAATAAAATGCCTTTTGACGATTTTATTTGTAAAAACGCCTTTTGGGGATTATATAAAATGAGGATATTGTATTACGTGTAAGAAAGTCAAGGAAGGGAGAGAGAGGGGAATTTCCAGCCACGATTTTGTGGGCCCACCAGATTAAAATAATTTAGCGCTGACTATATAAGAATAAAAGCGGATTTAATTATCCATCCAAATCTATAATTTACAACACTTACTCCACACTGTTTCCATCAAACCCCATGCGTTAGGTTATGTATGATTACGATTATATTGTATGTGGAATGCCATATTTCTTTATTAACATAATGTCCGATCAATAATATTATTAGGAAAAATATATTATTTCTATCAAAATAATTGGACAGCATGTATATGAGATATCTATGAATTAGTCAAATTCTTATCTGCTTACTTTTTTAGCACCAATTGAATAATTAATACTGATTAGTCCTTGGCCTCACATATTATTTCACTTAACCTATTTTCCGAGAAACTCCAACTCATGAATGAGTATAAGGTGCTTCCACTAATATACACGATAATTTCAATTACGCGTAGTAATAATAATAATAATAAAGTAAAAAGGTAGGGACAAGTTACCATGGTGATTAACGTTAGTGCACCCAATCTTAGTAGAATTCTGACCGCTGAAGCCGCACCTTCCCCCACGGGACTCACACCGCCGGCACTGCGGCGACCCCCACCCCAACCTGATGTCGTCGCTCAGACTCGACGTGTCCAACGGCGCATAATAATCCCACTCCACCGGGACCGCCACCGTGGCAACCCACTCACACTTGGACGCCAACAACGCAGTCGCCCTCTCGGAAGAAGCAGCGAAAACGGAGTAGTTTTCCCCGCTCAAACACCCGATCGGAGCGAACTGATACTTGCTGTAAAGAAAATCAAAGGTGCAGTTGAAAAACATGAATTCCTGATCAAACACTCCGCTAAACGGGGAGCCGGATAAATTCAACTCAAGGAGGCGTTTCGCGAGACAGTGTTGGGGGTCGTTGAGCCATATGTTCTGGGCGGCGTAGTCGATGGTCTTGACGGTGAATCGGCCGGAGCTGGGTAGTTGAACAAGTGTTTGATTA